>OY755178.1:12741086-13150469 GCA_963576735.1 Bedellia somnulentella
TGGAGATTGTGAACTTCTGTCATTATTATACATCTGAGGAACCTGTGAAGTGTTATGTTTGAATAACTTATTAAAAACCAATAAACAGTAAAGATTGATAAATAGAATGGCTGTTGATGATATTCTATAGAGTGAGAAGTTTAAATTTAGTCTATGGTTTGACATGTAATTCATATTTAAAAAGAGAATAATGTTTTTGTTGTTGTTATGGAGACGTTAGGAAAATTTTAGAAGATGTGAAGAAGAAGTTGTTGTACGATGTTATGGTTTTGATATAAATATACAGTGAATATTTTATAGTTGGACATTTTAGAAATACTGTGAAGTGAAATTTAATATACAATATAAAAGATGACAATATATATATTAAAGAAAATAAGTTGAGAGTTTTTGATTGATTACCTCCTCCTGGATAGGGATGTGGATATTCCACTAATAGGTTATGGGCAAGCGTTCCCGGAGGAGGTAATGGCGTACGAGTGATAGTTGATGAATTATGAAGTTGATTATATAGTGATATAAAAAAAATGGAGTATCGAAATCACGAAGAGAATACCACTGAAGAGAAAATGCTGGTAAGCGAAAATGAGTACACTTTTTGGCGTAAGAAAATCAATATAATATTAAAATCAAAAGGCTTAATATCCGTTTTGGAAGAGAATGTTTTTACTAATGAAAAGGAAAGGAAAAATTACGAAATTAATGATGCAAAAGCGCAATGTATAATTTTAGATAATATTTACAAAAAATATAGGAGCTATATTATTGACTGTGAATCATCACGTGCTATGCTTATGAAATTAGACCATATAATACTTGGAAACAAAGAAACGCAATTGAATAATTATTTACAAGAGTTTTACACTTTCAAATTTTAAAATCAAAATATAATTGAAGAAATAAGCCGTTTAGAAAATATTGTGTCAAGAATAAAATCTCTAAATTTCGAACTGAAAGATGTGCAAATTATTTCAAAAATACTATGTTGCTTGCCGGAAAATATGAATGCTTTGAGAACTTCATGGGAAGCAACGCCATTTACAGACAAAACTTTGACAAATTTGATATCCAGAATAAATTTAGAATTAAAAATGAGAAAAACAGAGTTGAACACAGAACTAAAAACTGAAAATGTATTAATGACAAGAAAATGTTACAAATGCAGCAAAATTGGCCACATAGCAAGATATTGCAAACTATCGTCAAACAATATCACCTGTTATAAATGTGAAAAAGTCGGTCACAGGAATACAGACTGCAATATTAGGAACAACTGCAAATATTGTAATACAGACTCCCATTTTAGTAAATTTTGTTTAAGTAAGAAAAATTCGGTAAGCTCTGTAATAAATTCATTTAATAATAGTAATGAGCAGGAAGAACAAATTGAATTTGTTATTGATTCTGGGGCAACCAGTCATTCTGTAAACATCAACCATTTATTTGAAAAGAAGAAAAAATGTTCATATAAAGTAATGACTGCTGATGGAAACTATCATATGATAGACACAATAGGCGATATAAAATTTAAATCTCCAAATATAGATCTTAAAAATGTGTTGTATGTTCCCAGGTTACAAAAGAACCTATTTTCGGTATCAAGACTAGCAGAAAATAATTATAAAATTGTGTTTTTCAGAAAGGAATGTAGAATTTATGATGGAAATGATATGAAGCTGCTACTGGTCGGAGAGCTCCGTAATGATGGCCTGTATTACATCCAGATGAAAGCTGTCAGGTATGGAGAAAAGATGAGGTCAGTCCATACTCCCCTTGCTTTTAATTTGGAAAAACAAAACTTTTGGCATCGTGCTTTGGCACATACACCTTTAAATAAAACAAAAAATATTGTAAGTGGCATAAATTTAGATAAAATGAATGAGGTGATAACCTGCAGGGTCTGCACACAATCAAAGTTTTGTAGGCTTCCATTTCGTATCGAAAGACGTCGTGCAAACAAACCTTTAGAAATTATTCATAGTGATATATGTGGACCAATTGGTACTGAAACATATGACGGTTTCAAATATTTTATGACGTTCTTAGATGACTATACACATTTTGTTAAAATATTTTTATTGAAATCAAAGTCTGAGGCATATAGTAAAATCGTTAGTTACATTAATAATGCGGAAAATCATTTTAATGAAAAAGTTAAAACTATTAGATGTGATAATGGTGGGGAGTACACAAGTACTCAATTCAAAAAGTTGTGTGATAATAAAGGGATAACAATAGATTATACTATACCATATACACCCCAACACAATGGTAAGGCTGAACGACTTAACAGAACCATTATGGATAGAACTCGTGCATTACTGTTTGAATTTAAGTTGCCTAAAGTTCTTTGGGGTGAAGCAGTTCTAACAGCAGCTTATTTGACGAATAGGTGCGCTAACACTATTAATGAGAAAACACCAGCTGAAATTAACCTATTAAACTATTAAACCACAATAGAATACCAAATATGAAACATATTAATATTTTCGGTTCATTGGCTTATTATAAAATTAATACGAAATTAAGCAAATTGGATAATAGATGTAATAGAGGTTTATTAGTTGGTTTCACTAATAATGGTTATAAGATTTGGGATGCAATGAACAATAAAATTATTTATTCACGTGATGTAAAATTCTATAATAATTATGATGATGTAAATAAGTACTTGAATGAATGTCGCTTACCAAGCTTTAGTAGAACAGTGTTTTCTAAATTGTTTGAAGATGATGAGATACATAGAGAAGATATAGTTACTGGAGAAGGAGATTGTAACTTTGAGAGGGGAAATAGAGAAAGTACGAGGGCTGCTATTTATGTATCCGGAACTGGCCACTTACAGAACAATAATTTAAAAAGTAATTACATCATTTAAAAATAGAACTCTTTAGCTTTAGAATACATTTATTTTTATGTGACTGTCAATTGTTTTCACATCGTAGCGTCATTTTGAAAATTGCGTGTCTTCACCACCATGGATTTAACTCGTGAACATTTTCGTGCCATGATTTTTTACGATTTTCGGCGTGGTCTAACTCAAAAACAGTGCATCGATCAGCTTACTTCGACTTTTGGGGATGAAGCACCCTCAAAGACCACTGTGTATCACTGGTTTAGCGAGTTTAATCGTGGACGATCTAAGCTTACTGATGAAATTAAAGAAGGTCGCCCTAAAACGGTCGTTGTACCTCAAAACATCGATGCTGTCCGGGAACTAATAACTCAAGATCGTCATGTTACATATCGTGAGATAGAGGCATCTCTGGGCATTAGTATGACGAGCATACATAAGATACTTCATGAACATTTAGCTGTAAAAAAAATTTGCTCCCGTTGGATTCCGCACAACTTGAGTATTGATCAAAAACAGGCTCGTGTCGATTGGTGCAAAGAAATGTTAAAAAAATACAACCGTGGTGCGTCAAAAGCTGTTTATAATATCTACACAGGTGACGAATCTTGGATCTACGCTTACGACCCCGAAACTAAGCAGCAGTCCACGGTGTGGGTGTTCCAAGATGAGCCGAACCCAACAAAAGTTATTCGTGCAAAAAGCACATTGAAGCAAATGGTCGCTTGTTTTTTTGGTATAAATGGCCATGTAGCTACAGTGCCTTTAGAGAATCGTAAAACTGTTAATTCGGAGTGGTATACGACCATTTGTTTGCTGGAAGTCTTTGAACAAATAAGAAAGACTAACCGACAACGTAGAATCATTCTGCATCACGACAATGCTAGCTGTCACAGGTCGGCCGTCACAACTCAGTTTTTAGAAGCTCAAAAGATCGAATTGACAGGTCATCCGCCGTACAGCCCTGATTTGGCACCCAATGATTTTTATTTATTTCCAAATGTGAAGAAAAAATTACGTGGTCAACGTTTTTCGAGCCGCGAAGAGGCAGTCGATGCGTTCAAAATGCACGTTTTGGAGATACCTCAGTCTGAGTGGAAAAAGTGCTATGAAAATTGGTTTCAACGCATGCAAAAGTGTATAGATCTGAGCGGCGAATATTTTGAGAAGCAATAAAACCATATTAATTGATATATGTTTGTTTCTTTTTTTTATTCCGGATACATAAATAGCAGCCCTCGTAGGAGTGATGTTGAAACTAGTGAAAATATAGTTACTGGCCAAGAAGATTGTAACATTGAGAGGGAAAGTAGAGAAAGGAGTAATGATGCTGTTAGGACAAGTGAGAATGAGTCTAGTGGAATAAGGCTCAGTCGAGCGAAAAGCCGTACTTTGAAAGATGTTTGTCAAGAGAGATGTACTATGAGAGATGAGTTGGTGAGTAGGAATTGTGAAGATGAACTGAATGATGATGAAGGAAATGTTTTATTAGATGAAGATAGAGAGGATATTTTTGAAGATAGTATGGGAGAAGATTTTTTTAATAATGGAAGTATTGAAGTTTCGGAGGGAAGAAGAAATGAAGTATTGAGAGGGGAAGAGGTACAAGGTGCTGATGGAGCTTCAGAGGGGATACAAGAGGTTAATAATGAGGAAGTAAGTACTGTAGAAGATTTGTTTGAGGATGCTATTGAGAATGTTGGCAATGTGGAAAGAAGAATTTTACCAATGAGAAACAGAAGGCTGCCAGAAAGATTAAAGGATTATGATCTGGAGACTTCATTTTTGACATATAGTGAAGTGTTGAGGAGTAATGAAAAAGAGTTATGGTTGAATGCAATTAAGAGTGAGAAGGATTCTTTAGAAAAGAATAAAATGTGGGAAATTGTGAATAGGGCAGAAGTAAAGAATAGGAGATTAATATCTAGTAAATGGATATTTACAATAAAACCAGGGAATATTTATAAAGCTAGATTAGTTGCAAGAGGTTTTTTACAGCAATATAATGTTGATTATAAAGAAACTTACAGTCCGGTTGTGGACACGACAAGTGTCAGATTATTGTTGTCTTTAGCGGCACAAAGAAGTTATAAAATAAAACAGTTTGATGTAAAAACAGCTTTTCTTTATGGTAACTTAAATGAAGAAATTTTTATGGAAGTACCTTAAGGATTTGATGTAGGGAAAGATAAGGTGTTGAAGCTAAAGAAAAGTTTATATGGGCTAAAACAAGCTCCACTTATGTGGAATATTAAGTTGACATCAGTTTTGAAAAATTTAGGTTTGAGTCAACTGAAACAAGATCCATGTTTATTTGTGAGTGAAAATAAAGATATATTTTTAGCAATATATGTAGATGATGGGTTAGTGATAGGACCGTGTGAGATTCAGTTAAAGAATATTATGGAGAAATTGGAAAAAGAATTTGAAATAAAGAAATTTGATAAGATCAGTAAATTTATAGGAATAGATGTTGAAAAGGCTGTAGATAGTATTAAGATCTTTCAAAAATCTTATATTGATCAGTTATTGGAGAGGTTTAATTATAAAGATTTAAAAGGTATGCCTTTTCCGAATATTTTAGTTGATACACATCAAGAGGGAAAAGTTAATAGTGATGATGTGCATCATTATAGACAATTAATTGGTTCACTGTTGTATTTGGTGAATAAAACAAGATTAGATTTGTCATTTCATGTAGGATATTGTAGTAGACATCAGGAGTGTCCGAATTTAAATGTTTTGCAAATATTAAGAGCATTTTTAGATACATTAAGAGTTCAATTAGTTCTGGTATTAAGTATGTTCGAGGGAATGATACAACTTTAAGAGCCTATTGTGATGCAGACTTTGCAGGTGATCCAGATACTAGAAAGAGTACGACTTGCTTTATTTTTTCTATGCTGGTGGACCTATTCATTGGTGCTCACGCAAGCAATCAGTTACGGCTCTCTCCAGAGTTTGTATAACGAAATTACAGGAGTATTACCTAAAACTGAACTGTATGTTGACAATCAATCTGCAATTGTTTTGATTAAGAATGGAATCCTGAATAGAAGAAGTAAACATATAGATGTTAAATATCATTTTATTAAAGAGAAAATTGTGCAGAATAAGATTGAGGTTTACTATTGTCCAACCAATGAAAATATCGCTGATATATTAACAAAAGGACTAGACAGAACTAAGTTCTTGCTTTTAAAAGATAGGATTGTGAGTGATCAGTGAAGTGTCTGTGAACTCTGTTATAGAATAAGTAGATTTAAGGTGGTTTAGGCAATTAATTTGAAATTTAGTTTTAATCGTTATTATAATAGTTAGTTAGTCATTCGAATTATTTTTATTGTTGTTGGGTGGGAAGTTCATTAAATATGGTATTTTAATATGATTTTAGAGAAGTTGAGTCTAATTTAAACTTAGAGGGGATGTTGATGATATTCTATAGAGTGAGAAGTTTAAATTTAGTCTATGGTTTGACATGTAATTCATATTTAAAAAGAGAATTATGTTTTTGTTGTTGTTATGGAGACATTAGGAAAATTTTAGAAGATGTGAAGAAGAAGTTGTTGTACGATGTTATGGTTTTGATATAAATATACAGTGAATATTTTATAGTTGGACATTTTAGAAATACTGTGAAGTGAAATTTAATATACAATATAAAAGATGACAATATATATATTAAAGAAAATAAGTTGAGAGTTTTTGATTGATTACCTCCTCCTGGATAGGGATGTGGATATTCCACTAATAATGGCAGCAGCAACCAGAGCTTTTTGGCAAATACATGCCTGGTTCTAGTCAAGATTAAGCTTTTTAACAAAGCATGATATACTGCCACTTCATATAATCAATGCTTATCTAGACAGGTAGTAGGGTAATCCTATAGGACTCATTGACAAGTACAAACTGACAATTTCTTGTAATATTTTGCTGCTGTTGTTGTAACAATGGATGGTAACTTACATGGTAGGCGGAATCGGAGGTAGAACTATCTGTACCAAATGTTTGAAACATAGGTGTATTCACATCTTCAGCCCATGGATACTTCGTTCGTTGTTGAGAAGCTGAAGAAAGCTGCAGTTCAGTTCTTGGTACTACAGTGGTTTGGTAAGGATGGACACTCCTATGTGATGACTGGTGCTTAAACATGTTTTTAATCTATTTATACTATAATTGGTAAATTAATCACATAGTTTTATTATCAGCCCCGACGATACTGATATTTCTTAGTTGTTTAGGCATTGTATTTTACAAAATAAGGACGCGTATTTTTAAATTGTAATAGAAAAAACTAATTACACAAGATGCACACTAAAATGAATATATGAATAAGTGAAATGAATATTTATAAACGATAAGAAACAAGGTTAATTTTTAAAAAGCACTCTGAGTAAAGCAAATGCAAATGCAAACATCCGCCATGTTTATTATGTTTTGTTTTCGTTTCGTTTTACTTTTTCTGTCAAAGTTTAACAGAGTAAGAGTAGAGTACAGTACAGCCCGTTCACATATTCTACTCTGAATCCTTTTCGGTATGATATACAGTGTTGCCAACGAAGGCGATTTTTCGCCATTTAGGCTACTCAAATTAGAAAACGGCGACAAAAAAATCGTAAAGGCGACTGGTCGCCTTTTAGGCTACTCGAAAAAGATTAAATTTACTTCTATTTATGAGCGAATTACAACACAAATAAGCACAAAAAAATAATCTACATCAAAAGATACACGACAATCATTATAAAAAGATGGCAAAACCCTTCATATATATTGAACGTTTCATCTCTAAATACCTCTGAGATCATGTTGGCATTACTGTGAAAATATCACAGGTGGAGTTGCGAAAATTTAAATTCGAATCAACCGATTATTCGAATCTGTATGTTGATTAGAAATATTCGAATCGGGATTTTTTATCCGCTTAACCTTTAGGAGTAATAACAAAACAGGGGAAGAACAGATTTTTAGTCATCCCCCTCTTTATGCCGAAACCATCTCAGCATTCCTTTTTCTATCTTTCTTACAATATTATCTTTTACACCACACCTTTCACGTATCACATCATTCCTCACGATTGATAACCTATATTATTTTATTTTGTTCAATTTTGTAATGATCTCTGTTTTTTTCTATTATTTTGTTTTCTTTGTCACTGTTCACGGTTTTGCTTACATTGATTTTAATTTTTATTTTTAAATGTTTTTGTTAGATTTTAAAATTATTTTTCGTTAGTGTTGGTTTTAAGTTTTATTATTTTTGTGTTGTATTTAATTTGTGCCATATTTACGGCGAATAAACTTTATTCTTCTTACTAATATACATACATATACTCACGACAATAAATCCCTAGAAGGGGTAGCCAGAAACTAAGGAATTAGAAATTCCTCAGCCACCTTTGGAAAGTTGTGTGGGGAAAAGATGGCAAAATAAATTATTTTTATTTATTCTTATTCTTCTTCTTAATTGCTCGCAGCAGTTAAACAGAATAATGTTTTGGAGTCTGGCTAATGAGCCTATGGACATGCCAATTTTAAAATCTTTTATTTCCGAACTTCAAAACATTTTCTTTAAATAACTTCAGACTTGTAGGTTTAAGTGTTAAGTACTAATTTTATTGTGTAAACAGGAAGTTTTCATTTAAATAGATAAGTAAATAGTTAAAAAAGTATTTTTTAATCTAGTTTCGGGTTTGGGCTACTTTAGGCTATCTCATTTCAAATTGGGCTACTTAGGCTACTCAAGCTTTGAAAATTGGGCGACATAAGGTCTTGACTTGTTGGCAACACTGATGATATATCGAAAGCAGTAAAAAAAAACAACACCACGGAGCACTAGACACTCTTCACAGCAAGTAATGCTATCATTACATAAATTAAAATTAATGTCAGAGGTAAAATAAATGTGAATGGTCTGTAGATGGATTGACCTAGGTAAAGTAACAAAACCAATAAATACGTTCTCGATGACTGTTGTTACTTTTTGGCCAGTCTATGCCGCATTTACATTTATTTATCAGGCAACTAGGCTTCCAATAAGGTAAAAAAATCATAACGTTATTGTTGATAAAATACTGATAACATCTTTAATTTTTTAATGATATTATTCTAGTGGAATCGGCCTTAAAGAGACTACCTATCTTGGCTCAAAACAGTAATAAAAAAAAGGACTACTTATCCATGAAGGTACTGACTAAACAGGAGAGGGCACTCACAAAGATATGGTACTGAATAATGCAATTTATTACCTCTAATAAAGCCTATAATCTTTTGAACACTGTCAAGCAGAAAAAAGTCCTAGAACGAGAGCCTGAACCAGAGGAGTGTGTCCCGCTCGCGCGGTTGCCAGTCGAGATTAGGTACAAGGAAAAACAAACTCAAACTTATTTATAGGGAATATTTTATAAAAAGCAGGTCATTAACTATTCCTTTTTCATAAATTGTTTTAATGATTATCGTCGTCTTTCACCATGTAGATAATAGATGTACTAAATACCTAGATATGTTTTATACGAGGAAACCCGCGCTTACGAGTGGCACTGATTGCGGCAGTTGTACGCACGCACACCACTAGAAATATATCCAAACAACACACCAAGAAATATATTTGAAATGTAAGCGAGATAGCACATTTCATAGCAAGCGCTAAAAAGAGACAGACATGTTTTCTCTGCACCGACGTGAAATATGACCTTAAGACGACCGCTTGACACGCACAATACTTCTTCTATTTTATGACACCTTACACCTAATTTATTATAAATTATAATTAAAAGGTTGAAAATTTATAATACTTACGAATGATAAGTAATCCCGTCACTTAAAGTAGTTTTTCGACTATAGTTTGTGCAAAATCTCATCACACACGACGGCATTCTCGATTATTTTGATAAACAAACACGCCAATACAAGTGAACGATCGCGACGGCAGCTAGTGTGCGACTAAAGTTGGTTGAGCCATTTAGCCCTATTTATAAGTGCCACTTATGAGCGCGCGTGACTTATCTAAGGTTTTATTAGTACATCGTTGATGTAGATAAATAATTTATTAAGTTTTTTAATCGGTAAAATAATATTAATAACGGGTATCCCCATGGAAACAAGATAAATAAGGTTGACCAAAAGTAAATATATTTTCGTGTGTTTCGGAGCTTTATCATTAAACTTAGGAAATAGTTAGCAGAGCAAAATATAATGAAAACTATTGTGACTTTTCTATTTCAAACAAATAATATATGCGTTATAAGACTTATGAGATGCTGTCTAGTGTCGGCTTAAGCCAACAAGTTAACTTGGCACAAATATTTTTCTACCCGCGCATCGTGAAAAGCAACTTAGGCTTTTGGTTTGGGGCTATTAAAGTTATTATCGTCCTTTGAATACCACCATTATTTACTTACTATTTTTTCTCTACTCAACTAGGAACTTTTAACTCTCAAGCACTGGCAACTCCTTCTTGTATAATCTACTAATTAAGAATATGTATGTATGTAAATATAAGTGTTTTCGTAATCTTTAGAGGAATTCTTGTTAAAATACTAACAAATGGTCACCCTACTTAAAACGAGACACAGTTAACTAGTTAGCCATCCTTGGTCAGAACACAGATTAAATATTAGTAGTACCGTTCAGGACACTTTAGGACGCCCATGCGCATTCCTGTTTAATTAGTAGTACTTGTTTCCATCCATGTCCCTATCCTACCTATTCTATGATTCTTTTCGTGTTTTGTGCAATGTGACTGACAACAAAATTTTTGATCCGAATGCGAAAATTGTTTATTTTACTTGATGATAAATAAAAGCGTCTATCATTCGCGAATTTAATATTGTCTTTTCCTGAGTAATTCAGTATATTTTTGGCGCTGTTCTTATACATCTGAGGGAGTTGTGTGGTGGTTTTCAATCGTGTTCATCACTGAATCGTGAATGTATTTTGTTTGAGCTATGAATATTTAGTAGAATATCTTGCGGATAATTTAACCAAGTGTACTAAAATAAGAACTTAAATATGGTAGTTAATGGATCTAGATCTGAAGAAGGCGCAATGAACGCAGGGGATGAAGAAAAAATACCTCTTGGAGTAAACAGCTTCTGCAGAAACCATATTCGTGGAGGCTGCTCTCGTGAAAACTGTCGTTTCATTCATGAGATTCCTCCAAAATCAATTCTTAAAGATATGTTCCGGTTTTGCCATGATTATCAAAACAAAGGTTGCTTCAGACACAACTGTAAATTTATACACACCACAGTAGCAGAAGAAGATAATTTTTATTCTAGTGGCAAATTTCCTAAAGACCCTCGTTTCACCCCTGTATGCCAGGCATTCCTACAGCGTGCCTGCATGGAACAAGATTGTAAATTCATTCATCCTCTAGAAATTTTGAACAATGAGCCACCTATTAATTTGAATTTACCACCCCCTTCATTAGTTAGGCCCAATACATACATCAGAGAAGATGATTCTCCACCAGATGCTAAATTAAGAAGATATAATTTGTATCCTGAGAATAACTTAGATAAAATCCTGCTACCATCCACATGCAGCAATTGTGATAACCTGGAACATAAAGTAGAACTATTACATGATAATATCAGTGTTCTTTTAAAGAAGGTGTCCGATTTGTCAGCTAAAAATGCACAGCTAACTTCAATGAATGAATTTCTATTGGAACAAACTGCAACATTGAGAAGTGAACAACCTTGTGTTATAACATCAAGGCATGGTGGATCTGCCCCTGTCTCACTAGCTACGGTGAGTATGACCCCAGTGGTTAGTTTGGCAGGCACACTGGTGCCAGCTGGAGCACCACCAAGTTTGACATTGGCGCCGGCTGCCAGCCGGGCACAGTTGTTGACACCAGCTCCACAGTTGATTACTGTCAGCACAACTCAACAGCTTATGGGCAATTCTGGAACTCTTATTGTGACTAGTGCAGGACAGCAATTAATGCAAGTGAGTGACTCTGGTACATTAATTGGAGGTGGGCAAGTAGTAGCAGTGACTCCGGCTCAGCTTACACTAGCACCTTCAGCATCTCAGCTGGTGCAGTCTCCCCAGTATGCTGCTTCATCAGCTACTCAACTAGTAGCTCAAACTAACCCTCAACAAATCACCATTTCCAGTGCTAATCAGCAGTTGACTCTGCCTAACTCTCAAGCTCAACCTATTACTTTTCCCATAATATCACAGAGTATCTTACCACATTAAATGATTTTTCTAACAGGTTAAGAGTATTGTGAGTTTTAGCATACCATAAATAGCTGAGTAAGCAACACTATTGTTGCTAAAGGAATAATTTTTGATATGTCTAGCTTACTATTTTGTATAAATCTTATGTGTGATACATCACTGTCTTACCAAAATAGTTCTCCTCTATGTTATATTATAATGTTGTGAAAAGATGAGTATAAACAATTGTAAAGTATTTATAAACTCTATATTTGAATCCCAATATGTTGGTAGAGTGATAGTTATTCAGTAGCAAATTTTTGTTATAAATAGGTTATGTTACAGACAATTAAATTCTTACTATAATATTAGGGCTTCAAACAATTTTGTTTACTGTGTTTATGTTATGAATTGGCTACTTCATTGCAGCCCCGGATCTTCAATTTTTTTTTGGCGGGGCAAAAACTTAAAAATGTCGCCCCCGCCCATTTATATTTATTTTTTACCTTTACGTTCAGGGTGGATAGACGGACACGCGTTTCCGAGGGTGGCTGTTTTAGGTTGGATAAACGGAATAAGCCGAATTTGCCGCCCTCTGAACTTGCCGCCCGGGGCATAGGCCCCGGCTTGCCCCCCCCTAGATCCGGGGCTGCTTCATTGGGATGCTTCCTTGATCCTACCCTCTGGACAAAAATTACTTACCATGCCAGTAATGGTTTCAGTCAACATGCCTCGCAAAACCAATAAACGCAGTAACACATATTAAGCTCAGGGCATCCCTCAGAGTTACAGCATTGAATACTCTACAAGTAACAATAATATATTTAGATGTAGATCTTAATATATGAAAATAGAAACCAGTTCAAAACATAAAATGCCTCATTGTTTTTTTTCCACAGCATCTTTTCAAACTAAATAAAAGGAAATTAAATTTTTAATTCTTCTAATTGCTCTAGGCAGTGAATTTTCGGTATGATTTTGTATTATAAAGTTTTGTTTGATAATAATAATATTAAGTCATATTTGGTTTGAGATGAGCTTAGGTCATCATTTTCTGTTTTATGATTTAATTTTAAGTTTGCAGTGTATATAAAGGGTTTAATATTAAGTTTGCCTTTGAATGTGTTTCTTATTTAATTTAATTTAAAAAAATTAAGTTAAATATTATAAACTTGTTATAGCTGTACTGTAACTAATCTGTCCTTTTGCCTTATATTATGTATCTTTTGTAACAAACATTTTGTTTCCAGTTGTAAGATTGTAAAGTTGATCTTTTAAAAGGGACAAACTTGCAAAAGATAGGTAATTAAGGGGCTTAAAACAAGGGCAGGTTTTATAATCGGTTTTGATGGAACTCTTGTTAAAAATAAATAACCTAATATGTTGCATATGATACCAGTCCATGTAGCTTGAGACTTGTGAGAGAGTGTATATCACATGAGAAATTTACAGATTGTTCTTACATAATCTCTCAGAGTCATGAACCTATTTATTAATTTTTACAACAAAATAATATTTACAGACATGGCCCAATAAAACTAATAATACTCACTCTCATATGCCTCATACTACGAGAATGGCTTGTAAAGTAATTTTCTATGTGTAACTTAGCTTAGTGTAGTAAAAAGTTGGTGTTTGCTATGGAACATTATTTATTGTATTCCTAATTGTGTTAAAAGCTTTTGAATTTGATTTATACATAGTATGTTGACTATGGTTATTCTTAGTGGAGTAAAATTAAGGATATCAAAATATTTTTGGTTAGTACAGATTTCTTATTTTGTGACTTTTAAATAGTTACAAACTGTCTTGAAGTCTGTTGTCTGGCTGTCTTTAAGATACGAATATACCTTAAATGTTAGCCATAGTTCTCAAAAGAAATATCCTAATAAATTGTAGGCACTAAAGTAATTGATGAAGTACTGTAATTTATATGTTAAATGAATTAGAGTGGATTTGTTCAGCTGTTCCGTATACATAAGGTATGTGAAGTGTGATGTGGAATGTGGATGATTCAAATATACGTTAGTATTTTTCATTTTGTGTTTTTATCGTCTCTTACATAACTCGTTTCTATAGTTGCGAAAAGCATGCAAATGTGTTCCATTAATTTTAGGGTGCCCTTATCCATTGATGCTATCTCATTTTATTTTCTATTACGACAAAGAAATTGGTCCAAATTTAGCTGTGATATAATATTCCTTCAAAATGTGGATTCAGTTAAGATATATAACTGTATGGAAACACAAGTCTAATTTCGCTTTATATCCGTGAAGGGGTATTATAAGTACTAGTTTTTTTTCACCTTCATATATCATGTTTTGACGTGTGGCATACAGAAGAACCAGTTTTTTACTGAACAATTTACTCGCCATTTGTGTAATAAGAATATTAGAGCGATTTAGGATATTAGGGAATTAAGTGATTATTTAGCGATGCGTTGAGAGACTTCACTTCCAAAAGTGGCTTACGACAGCAATTTTTAAGCTCTGATTACCCCTTTCTGGGATTTATAGCCGTGAGTATATATTTATATGTAAATATGTTATTAAAGAAATTCATGTTTCATACATATAATTTAATAATCCCAAGCATAGCATTTATTACAAAGCTACCAGTTTTATGAAAAAAAAACTTGTAAAAGGTACTCTTTAATGTTTTCGTAAATAGCAAACAGATTTTTCAAATCGCAATATTTTACCATCCCATGTGCCAATCGCAAAATTCCCAGATGAGTCAAAAGCGATAGATGTCGCTTTATTAGATGATATTCCAGCTATATTCTTCAGATCCCTTGTATTCTCATGGAAAAAAGATACGTTTTGACTGGCCACAAAGACGAATTCATTGTAGAACGATATTTGACCGACTCCATTGTATGCAATGTTGTCTATTTCAATTGGTTTTAAAGAATCAAATGGAAGAACGGAAAGCTTGTTTCCCTTGATGAAGTAAATATTATTATGTTGATCTATCGCTAATTCGTTGACATCCTCAAGAGCATTGTAGCGAAGTTTTTTGCTTCCCTCCATGAAAAACAATTGTTCGAAGCCATCGATATGTTCAGTTATATATTGGTTACCATCTTTGTCTATAATAATCTTGTTGACCTTAAGAGTTTTGCTCGAGTAAAGTTCCGCAGACTCGGTAGCATATTCATAATTGTATATGCCTTCATCGGTTCCGATATACACATCGAAGAAGGTGTTGTCTATTGCTATCGAATTGCTCCGACCTTTGGGTAAACCTGATGAGAAACACAAAGTAAAAACAGACAGCTGCATTAATGAAACCAATACATACATACTCATGGCCACAAAACCCAAAAGGGGTAGCCAGAAACTCCTCAGCCATATTTGGAAGTTGATAGGGGAGAATATGGAAAAGTTATAGAAAGAAGTATGGTTGGTGGTCTCCAACCGCATTGCCTAAAAACCACTTAAAAAAGGCTCATACTCTTTCCACCTCTGACGACACCCGTGGGTAAAAACGGGTAGTAATATTCTAAGCCGGTACTACACGTTTTTATATATATGTGTGGCGTCTGCTTAGGGGTACCACTGGTGTATTGAGTAACGTGAATAGCATTGTTGATTGATGAGTTTTTCCGCTTAATATTCATACCAAGGAAACGGCAGTTTTTTTAAATCTTAAAGATCACTTTGGTGTTTATTAAACTTTACAGCTATTCCCTTAATTAAATAGGGTAGGCAACAATTAATGAATGCAATAAATTTTACAGAAGACTTACCTTTCACTTTGGTGACGTTATTATCATCAATTAGCAATTTATACACATTAGAAAGAATTTCCTTTCCTTTATTTTCAGTGACTACAAAAAACAAGTTCCCATACACATCATAGTGCATGTCGACAGGGAAACCATTATGTATGGAAAATGTTTGAGCTAACTGGTAGTGGTCATCGCCTATTTGAACTCCGGAAACACATCCCCTATTTCCAATCTCAAAGTTGAGAACTGAACATATCAGCACAGACAGTACTAAGAAATATATCTTAAATAAACACATTGTTATTTGCGACGTCTTATTCTCTTAAAACACTCGTGTGAATAAAAGTTAAAATTACTGTTGAATCAGGAAAAGTATTATCTTTTAAACGGTGTTTTTGAACTCATTAGGTCAAAGTAAAGAAAATAAACTCATTAATCACGCTATATTTTTTAATTGGTAATAAATATTACAATAAGATACTGTTTAATTATTATTTGTTATAAAATTGCAAGACCCTACTTATATTTATAAATACTTATTTTACATTCTATACAAACTTATGTACACGATACTTATATTATGCTATTGAGTATTTGGTTCAGTCACAGTATTCTTATCTTCCATTTGACATAGTAAATATGAAGGAAGTCTTCCAGACCGTATGCTTTTTATTTTGTGAATTTTGTGTTTATGTCCTTGGAGTATTTTTCTGAAAAACGTAATGTTATAAATGTAACGATATATCATTGCACGAATAATTCGATAGCACGATTCCAAAACATAGTTAATTACACCATTAGGGTAGAAAAGGGGGATTAAAGCCCATTTATGAAAATAATAATGAATGTAGACGAAGCTCGAGAGGTTCGTCAGTATCGTTTATAGTGGCGATAGTCTTGCCTACCCCAGTCGGAATTAATGGCTTGGATATAAAAATTGCGTACTTATTCTTCTGTACGTGACTTGAAAGTTAAGTTGTACAGTGTGAAGGGTTGTAGTTTCAAGTTCGAAATTTATTAAAATAAATACGTATATTCACGGCTATAAATCCCAAAAGAGGTAGCCAGAGCTAATGGTCATAGGCACGGAGGGGCAGGGTCCATGCTCCACCCTGCTCAGCAATAGTAGCATGAGGCTTGTGAAAGCGAGTATGTCACATGAGAATTGAGAAACAGGCATATTTTGTATGGATACTCTGTAAGTTTCTCATTTCTCATGTGACATACTCGCTCTCACAAGCTTCATGCAACGTGGGCTGACCTGGTAAGGTAACTTATCAATCCAAAAAAACATCTATCAGAAATTTCACATTATATAACTCATGCCCCACTCTGAGCTCACGGCTAGTTACGCCGATGGCCAGAGCTAGAGAATTATATATTCATTTAACCATTTTTGGAACTTGAGTGGGGAAAAGAATGTAAAATAAAGATTGTCGGTGATGGGTCTCCAACCACATCGCTCAACAATATTTTTTCTCTTAGCGTATAATGTGATAGGGTAAGCAACAACTCACTTGGTGTTAAACTTCTTGAAACAGATATCGCATTCGACGGTTCCCTGCCGCAGATGTATGTCTCTCATGTGCCTCTTCATGTCGTGTTGGTAGGAAAACGTTTTATCACAGTAGTTGCACTGGAATATTAAGAGTTTATTAAAGCAAAAATTCTAACCAAGTTAGCGAAAATAATTTGCTTAATTTGAATGATTTTGTTCATGAAAACCTCATGTGGGGGGATTATTACTAATAAATAAAGGAAACAAAAATTTGCTTCCTTAGTAAATACATGTTACCTTTATTATTATTATTATTAATCTTTATTAATATAAATGGTTACATTTAATTATAACAAAGCCCTGCAAAACTGTTTTACAGTTTGTCTGCAGGTAGAGTCTCTTTTAATAAATTTTAATTTTATTTAGTTACATCTATGGTAGTGAGCTTGTAGTGAGTTAAGAAAATATTTTTTTAATTTGTTTTTAAATTTTTGTCTATTAGGCTCGAGGCGGATGTCCTCGGGCAGACTGTTGATCAAGTACGGTAATCGCTTTTTAAGCGTCCTGTCCCCGTAGTAATTATTTACTCTGGGTACCTCCAGCCTGCCCGCCGACACCGACCTCGTGCCATAGCTATGACTCAGCTTCGTGAGATTCTGCTCTTGACTGTCGTGGTTGTTAATTAATAAGAGGTATTTATGTTTCGGGCTGACAGGCAGAATTTTACATATTTTAAAAAGTTTATAGTAGTTACCATTAAATTTATTTTTAGTTTTATGATTAACAAGAAGTTTTATAAATCTAATCTGAAGTGATTCAAGTTTATCTATATATGATTTAAAAGTAAGGCCGTAACTGTCAAGAGCATAACTCAGGATTGAGTCAACTAGCGAGAAATACAAACATTTAAGTGTGCTTGTTGGAACCTTAAAACTTAAATGGTAGAATTTACCCAATAAAATTCTAAGCTTATTACATATTATAATCAATGTGTTGAGACCATGAGAAGCTAACATCTACTTTTAAACCTAGGTACGTTATACAGTCTACTCTCTCTATAGGTACACACTGACAGCTGACTAGATTTCTATTTAGACATAAGAAACTATGTGTGAACATAGAAGGTGGTTGTTCAGAAATAGTTAAGTATGGCGAATGTATTACAATAAATTTAGTCTTATCAGAATTTAGGATGATACCGTTATCGTGTGACCACTTGACCACCGCATCAATGTCCCTCTGAACTAGACGGCACGTCTCCGCGAGGTCGGTGCCGGCGCGGAGCGTGCACAGGTCATCTGCGAACATGTGTGCCGAGCAATGTCGCAGTACTCCACAAAGGCTGTTAACATGCATTAGGTAGCACACTGGGCCACACCCAGACCCCTGTGGAACTCCGCACCGTACCGGGACCCCCTCGCTGAGCGTGTCGCCCAGCTTAACCCGGTAACTGCGAGATGTCAAGTAGTCGCGGAACCATTCATTAAGTGGATGGCTGACACCACATTCATCCAATGCATTCAAAAGTGTTTCCGTATTTAAAGTGTCAAATGCTTTTTTAAAGTCATAAAAAATCGCAACTACAAATTTTTTATTTTCTGGGTATGTATTTATTTCATCAGTAATTTTTTTCAGCAAAGTATTTGTACCTTTACCTACTTGAAAACCATGTTGACAATTATTTATTATATTATATTGACTATGGAATTTTCCTATTTGTGTAACTATAGATTTCTCCATAATTTTGTCGACACTGGATAAAATAGCAATTGGTCTATAGTTTGAATAGTTTTTCCGATCACCTTTCTTATGGATTGGGCGAATGATGGCCTCCTTTAACTTGTCAGGAAACTTGTGTTTAATAACTGAATCGTTAATTAATTTAGCTAGCACTGGACTTACTTTGTCTACAACCAGTTTCAGGTCGGACATACGTATGAGATCGCTCCCAGGAGATTTATTTCTATCCATGTTATTAATAATGTTTTTTACTTGCCTACTGTTGACTGGTTGCCATCTCATACTTACGTCTGCTCTTTTAACGTAACTATTTCTATCTAACCATTTGTCATCACAGTTGTGTTTTAGTTGTAGTATTTCTTCCGAAAAATTATATGCAAACTTATCACAAATATCTTTTATACTCATTTTGTTGTCCATGCTATTAAGTATTAAAGTATCTAATGACTCTTTCTCATTACCTAGTAGACTTTGTACTTTCTCCCATATTTTTTTAATATTCCTGTTAAAATTTAATATACTTTGTTTATCGTGTTCATTATTACATTTAGATATTGCTTTACTACATTTGTTTCTATATTTTGTATACTTAAGTCTCTTTAACATGTTTTTAGGATCATTATACCAAATCATAAATAATCTATCTCTTTCTATAACCATGTTCTTTAAATTTACATTAATCCAATCTTTATTATTTCTACTGTATTTATTATTCGTATTTTTTATTATTCTATAACATCTATCGTAAATATTTTTAAATAATGAGGTAAATGCGTTATATAATGCAACAGGACATTCTATACTTAAAAGTTCGTCAAAATTAGTTTTCATTAATTCACTTCTTACTAATCGATTATCAAGTACTCTGCGGTGGTTAGCAATTGGCCGAGGCGTCGGCGGCGGCATCTACAGGTGGGGCAAGTTCGATAGCGCGGGGCGCGGGCGCACCGCGTCATCACCCACACCCCCCGCGCCACCGACGACCGAGTTCGCGGCCCGGTTTATTCCCAATCGCATAATACTCGAATAGGAAGAAGAGTTACATATTGAAGTTTTTTCCCACTGCACCGCAGCAGAAACATAATAGTGGTCTGATACTTTATGTGTTATTACCGCAGAATGTATAAAAGATAATGGGGCACGAACATAAATGTGATCTAGGCACGACTCAACAACTTTCCCATTCAATATTTCCCTTCGAGTGACATCATCAATACACTTTGTAAATCCAAATTCAGACAATAAATTCTCGTATTTTATAACACTACTATTTTGATAGTCCAGTAAATCTATATTTATATCGCCACAAAAAATTACCTTAGAACATTTGGGTAAACTATTTAAGAGGTTGCGCAATTCGATAAAGAATTCCTGTTTTCTGTCTTGATTATGATGCCTAGGAGGTCTATACATTGATATTAAATATATTTGTTGCCCATTATGCATTAGTACAATAGATACACACTCCGCTGTGCGCATATTACTTGTCAGAGTTGTTGTCTCGCTCACTCGCGCACCTAGATCGGTACGAGAGTAAACAATGACCCCTCCCCCGCTTCTATCTTTACGAGTGAAAACATTTATACTATAACCACTTATTTTATAAAAGGATAACAATGAGAAGTTAATATTAGGTTCCGTTAAGACCAAGACATCAAAATGATTCAAATAATTGTTTAAAGATAATAGGAACTCGCTAAAATGTTTCTTAATTGAGCGTATGTTTACATGCATTAAAAAGAAATCGTTATACTTATACCTACTTATTTTAGTAAACCAGTAATCAACACTTTTGGCACAAACGTAACTAACAGTCTTGTCTGTTATGGAATCTAGGTTATTTAGATTCGCGAATTTAGAAGAAAAAAGTACACATAAATAACTGAACTAATAGAAACTATGTATTTTTAATTAATTCTGCGATATCGGTTTCGGCTCGGATGGAGATGGTTTTGTCCCCGTCAGATTTCCTTACGAGGATCCTTCCGTTGGTCACCCATATATATTTGTAGATACTTTTAAGTTGTTTTTTTGTGTTCCATAGTAGGGCTCGTACTGCTTTCGTCAGGTCCTCATTTACGTAAATATAATTTTTCTCGGAACCGCCAGTTATCATATCGCTCGTGGTATTAGATATTTTGCGTCTATTTGTAAGCCAGCTATTGCGGGCTCCCACCCCCGCTGACTTGAAGCCCACAAGCACCGATGATGACTTGCTACCTGTCTTCGCGGGGCGTGACCGTTTGACCCATTCGATGTCCTCTGTGTTGACCTCCATTATGCCTCCAATTTTATTCACTAGCTCCTTGATGTTCTCGCCGGGAAGCTGCTCTAAGCCGGCGATTTCGATATTATGCTTCCGTGATGCTTGTTCAAGGTCATCCACTTTTTGCTCTAGTGCTGCGTTATATTTTTCAAGAAAAACACATTTATTGTTGAGATTTTTTACATTTTTCTCCAATTGATGAATTTTAGTCTTGGATTGATCATGTTCGACTATCAACGTATCGTACTTCTCGGAAAGCAGACTAAGGCTTTCGGTGATGGTTTCTAGGTGTTTTTTCAGTCCGGTAATGGCGCCTACTTTTTTCTGAATGTCCTTAAGGATGTTAGAAAAATTTGGCGTTTCTTCTTGCTCCTCAGTATCCTCGTCGTCTGATGCTTCCTCATCACAGTTATTGCAGTATCTCCGGTTTAAACCTTTTTTCAAATCAGCTGCCAAGCCTTTCACGCACTTCCTATGAAAAGTTCCTTTACACTGTCCTTGACATACGAAATGCGATCCTTTTTTAGCTAAGATTTGTTTGCACTTTTGACACTCCATTTTAATTGCGTTGCGTATGACGATGAAATTGCAAATGGCGCGTATGGCGCGTGAGCACGACGTGTGCGCAATCTAATTACGTGCACTCCGCTCGGCGCGCGGGGCGAGGCGAGACTGACTTTGGTTAAGGATACAAAACCTTATTTTAGTCAGGATATTTGAAAGAATTCTTCTTTACGTAAAAATACAGTTCTGTATTTAATTTTAGACTCATTCTTTTATACGCTATAACTTAAGTGTCTTTTACCAAAATAAGGATATTTTTATGTTTTACCAGATTATAAGAACATAAAGTACTTTGAGCAGAGGTAGACCTAAAAACTGATTCTATCTAAAATTATAGGTAGTTCAATTCACTAAGATGCAGTGCAGCTAAGACGCGACCCCACCCTTTGTTCTAATCTTTTATATTAGAAGTGTGAAATAAAGCTTATGTGTGAGTGCTTTCACGGCTAATTATTTATCTTATACACACTCATAACACACATTACACACACCACACACATTATTATTCAAGTATCATCAATTATCATTACTATTAAATTTTATTCCTTTCTCAATTGTTTAGCATTTTACATATATATATTTTTTCTTTTTCTGTTGTTATTCATTTTGTCTTAGATAGTTTAGTTTATTTTTTTCTTTTGAATTAACTGTGTGTGTATCTTGTTTTAACTTGTGATCATCTGTTATTGGACTTATTTACTGTACTGTTTCAACTTACTATTACTATATAATATGTGTTGCTGTTGATGATCCTTATATAAACTTCTTGTATATTTCTTTTCTTGTATTCTCCTTATATAAATATAATAAATTAAATAAAATAAATAAATCTACATGGTGGAGAATACACACAAACAAATATTCCGTCAATCGTGCATGGGATTTGTAAAAACGAAATAAAAGTAAAGAAAGTGGGGAGATCTGCATGGAATGAACTACCTATATCAGGAGCCCTAGCACGAGCGCTATTTTATCGTCGCGATATCGGTTAGAGTGAGATGACAGTATACGATACTTAGTAAGTGCGTAAGAGACGACTGTTCTATACCACGCGATATCTAGTTAAAAGGTCGCTCGTACTAGTAATGCAAGCAAAGCTAAAGTAAATAACTTATGTGAATATTTTTTGGCATACCTTAAACGGTCTCGAAGTGCTATGAACATGCCGCATATGTTTCGCTAGGTTACTGGAAGTGGTTGTGGCTTTCGGACACTGCGTGCATTTAAAAGGTTTATCTGTGAGGTGGGACCTTTTGTGCACTTTTAGCAGATCTATGGTCCGGCCCTGGTATGGACATACATCGCATTTGTAAGGGAAAACGTTTTCATGAGTACTCCTGTAAATATGTAAAATATATATAAATATCCAACTCGCACGAGGCTAAAAAATAATATAATTAAGATAGAGTAGAGTGCAGGGAAGTAAATAAAATTACAACGAAAACGTACATGCAAGGGGAATTCTTATGACGTCACGTCTTAGTACTATTTTTACTTATCAGTGCAGCTTTTTTTTTTTAGGGTTTTGTAGCCGGATGACAAAAAAGAAAATCGTTTCTTCATGTCTTTCTGTCTATTCAAATGAGTCAGCAATTTATTGCCAAAGCTATTCAGACTTTGACAGTTAGGTGTAAAGTATGGACTGCTTCAGGGTTTTAAGACAAAATAAAAATTGTTTCCACCAAACTAGTACGTTAGGAGTGTGAGTGTCTAAAGATAGGTCTTTAAAAAAACATCAAGGTTTCGCAAATTCTAAAAAACTTCTGGAGTGGTGGAACTTGCATGCGTAAATAATATTATTACAAAACACTACTAATAAAATAAGACCTGATCATGTTGTTTCATTCTACTCTAGTCAATGCTTATATCAACCTGCGCGTAGAACATTACCCTGAATTATAGAACCAATGAATACTATACTCAGAGAACTTTGCTCTTGTTTTTACCCTATAGGCAGGGGCGTGTCCAGCCAGAAAAAAGGTTAGCATCATCAGCAGACCATAAAAGTGTGAGGTCGTAGGTCGATTAGGTTTGTGGGTATGCCTATCTTGTCCATATGGCTGGATCCGCGCTTGCCTATAGGTTATTTATATTGCAAGCATTATCCTTTTATTAGTTTTACTGTAACTTACATGTGAACAAACAGACTTGCTTTGGACGTGGCAGTTTTTCCGCAGGTCTCGCAAAGAAACTGGTATTTGCTTATCACTTCGGGCTTGTCGGTTTGAGATGCTTTTCCGGTACATTTGGGCAAATGTCTATAATACGCTGTCTGAAATTGAAGTATTATATTTATAAGTATTCGGGTTCTTCCTCGGAGATACATACATACATATACTCACGGCTATAAATGACTTGAAGGGGTTGCCAGAGCTAGGGAATAAAGAATTCCTCAGCCACTTTTGGAAGTTGCCTGGGGAGGAGATGGTCAAAAAAAAACACAAGGGAAGGAGATTGTACAAAAGGAATTTTGTTTTTTATGTTACTTCGAAAAGTGCCGTCTGGAAAACTGAGGGGCACGTGACCGGGGTTACGATCGCCAATTCTGGGTCGAATAAAAGCGTATTATACAAACCAGATTATTATTATTAATTAACTCTGCCTCCAGAACCCTATCGATAAGAAATGTACTCTTAGTAACCAATTTTATTAATTGTGCTACACATCCTTTATACATATAACCAAAGTTAGTTAGTAACCCAAGCTAGCCAGTTCTAACGCGATACTAATACTAACCATTTTCTCGAAGTTCAGTGAACATGCAGGACAACTCCAGATATCTGAGTCCGAGAAGGAAGGTGAAGGAAGCTGATTATCAGAATCTTCAATGTGTCCATTATCAGTTTCCGCAACATAGTCTTCATCATTGATATCATCACCGTCATGCATATTATCACCATCATCAATATTATTGTGATCATTTATATTATTGCCATCATTGAAATCAATCCTAACTTTTATGTCTTCCTGAGTTTGTAATCTATGGCTATTGTCAATATTTTCTACATTTCTAACATCAATATTAGGCTGATTAATGGTTTCTTCATGTTTATTGTCGATTTCTTCTGGCTCTTCTTTCTTTATGTCAGCAGTTATTGGTAGTAATGGTGGCAATGGATCTGAATCACACCCTAAAAAGATGCTATAATTTAATAACCTTAATCATTTTATCGGCTAACTAGTAACTGAGCAATGAAATTGAAGCTAATGTGAGTGAAAGATGTAAGAGGAATGCCAGGACTAACCTTTTCAGATCTGAAAACATGCACTTAAAACTAATAAACATGCAAATAATTATATAAATAACAAGCAAATACATCTTCTACTCAAAGCTAATTAGGTCAAACTACAAGGTTCTCTATCTCTATTACAATTACTAATTGAAAAGAATAAAATATTTATTGGGTAGCCATTGGATTAAGATGAATGCATGAAAAATATGAATGAAGAGTGAAAAGAACTTTCATGATTCCATCGATAATAAGTGCTAATGTTATTTCACCTTCATTTTAACTAGTAGCTTCAATGTGCATTAAGTAGTAAGTAAAAGTGACTAGGGCTAAGAAGAAGCCATTTTCGAGCTCAGGAGTTTCAAAGGTTACAAAGCGAAATAGTTAAGACTCATGCTGAGTGCGACATGTGACATGCCTTCCTTTTCTGCTGTTTTTTCATTTAATTCCTTAAGAAGTATACTGTTTGTCTTTTGACACAACTTCCTGAATAGTATGCAACCATCAAGTAAGTCTGAACAGCTTTGACAAATATACTTGGAAAACCTGTCTGTTTCTGTTATCTGAAATGGAAAGATTTTTTATAAATTATAATTCAATTAATATTTGTAAGGATATTAATTTTGTCCAGTCTGCAAATAATAATTTTATTTACAAACAGATATAAGGCTTCATTCCACATTATATTAAGACAATATAAATATGATATTTTTAATTTTCTACTTATATATCGGTTAAGGATTTAATAAATAAAATTTAAGTCAATATTGACAGATTTTTAAAAATTGTATTTACAATGGTTTAATGTTTTGTTTTATAAGTTTAGTTCTTATATTTATGTAATTTTCTAGGACCCTGACTAGAAATTGAAAAAAACAGTAATATGATGTGTTAATTTTTAATATTAATGTTATTAAAGTAATTTTTGTATTAGTAGTAGGCAGTGAAATTGTCTATGTACAAGTTTCATTCAAGTAAGACAATATAATAATATAGGTTTTGATGATGATTCCAACTTTAGGTGATGCTGAAATTTTTGGTTACAAACGATTTTATGTAATTATAATTTAATTCAGATGGCACTAACAAATTAAATAAAACTCAAGACATTGAGTATTTTACTGTAACAGGTGTAGCATTGCCTTTATTTGATCTAGTATTTTTTGGTAATGCTTCAGTACTGCACAAACAAATATATCCTAGGGTGAAAAAGTTTATTTCAAACCCATTTTAAAAAGTATGAAAGAGGAAAGTTGTGTTTAAAGTCCAAGTGTCCAAAGAGTGTGCCTCCGGTTCTGTTGGGTGGTGTACCCCTGAAGAGGGGACATCAATTCAAATATCTAGGCCATATCCTGCGTGACAACCTGAAGGACGATGCTGATATTGCGCGAGAGCAGAGGGGGTTGTCAGTAAGAGCAAACATGATCGCCCGCAGGTTTGCTCAAAGCTCTAAACATTATTTAGAGTCTTTTGTATGTCTTTTTATACGAGCAACCTGTGGGTGTGCTACACTACACTTTCAGGGTGTTGATGTGTCTGCCCTGGTTCTGTAGCGCTTAAGGGATGTTCACAGAGGCATGGGTCCATTGTTTTTACACTACAATGCGAAAACGAGCAACCTCCGTCGCGCGCAGAATTAGGGACAGTGAAAACCGATTACTCGCAGTTGTCGCTGACCGAATTGAGGGACCTTTTACCAGGCACTGGATGTCACTACACAAGCCAGTGCCTGCTGGGTCAAGATTGTTATAAATTTGATTAATTGAATAAATTGTTAATTTCTAATTAATTCATTATATAATTATTATTTAAATTTCTGCATGTTTTGTTAGTTATCTGTCTAATTTAATTTAAGTATAAATTATATACGAGGGCCAATGAACAAGATAATAATAATAATTAATTTATGTGTTTGTATTAAATTTTGATTTGATTTTGTTTTGTTTGTATTTTATGAGCCACATGTAGATACCTGAAATAAAGACTTATTTATTTATTTTAAGATATAATAAAACTTAAATATTTCATTTATAGTTTTACACTAGGCATACATGGGTTACTTTAAGAAATGACATTTCTTCACCTTTCATAAAATACAACAGGTGTACCTAGCAGTGCTTTGCCAGAGGGTAGCTCAATAAATAAATAATACATATTCACCGTTACTCCAGAGAAGTTAAAGATTTCGTCAGCCAAGTTATTTTTCCCATTTTTGCCAAATAAAGGGACATCTCCCTTGCTTTCATTGCATATTCTACATATCTTGTCACTTGCTTTCATTGCTTTTCTACCTTGTATTCTGTAAAAATTTAGTTCAAATTATAGGAAGGTAAGTCAATCATAATCAATCATAACAATAAATTATAATTACCTAGTTTTCATTCTCTTTTTTTTATTAAGTTTTACAGAGTTAGCACCTAATAACATAGATTTGAGTAATACTAAAGATGCCATTATCTGAAAATCACCGTATATAACTTGATTTTATTAAATCATACATGTAACTCAATGAAAACGCACTAAAATGATCTAGTTATAATATCCATCCGTGAATGTTTTCATTCATAAATATATAATTTTGCAATTAAATATAATTTGTGTATTTGTGTTTTTTATTTTGCAGATATACGTCACAAATTTGCTCACAGAATTCCAATTGCAATAAGACACAGGATGACACAGATCAAACAATTTTAAGTAGGCTTCTCTGATTAAAGTCACGTTTAGACATTCAATAAGGCTTGAAAAATATTTTATTACAAAATATATTTGCAATTTCAACAAGTATTTCTTGAATATTTTGAGTAAAGACTACTTAAACCTAGATGGAATACATGAATAACGAAAATCCAGGTTATAAGACGATCATAAGTAGACCCCGTTATCTTTGTAGCATTTTGGTGGCACCTGATTTTAGTGATGGGGTAAGTTATATTAATATTAATAGTTAAAAATGCGTAGGTAGTATAAATTCTTGAAAAATTACATTAGAATTGTTTAGTAAAATAAATAATTCTATTAATTAATTAATTCTAATAATTACTTGAATCGACTTAGAGAGTTGACCTCTTTGATAAACCTAATCGTTAAATGACAAATGCATCAATGTCAAGAGTGACTTTGACATACAATGACAAAATTAGAGGGCCGAAAATTAAAATTAAATGAGTCTTTGCACATCATATTTGATGTACAAAGAAAGCTTTCCATACTTATCCTGCACCCCAAAGGTAAAATAGTATATCAAAAATTAAAAAGTGTTTTATCTAAAAATCCGGGATATATGACGATACAAAATATAGATAATTTGTTAAAAAATAAAAAAACAGAAGTTAAAGAATCAGTAAACAAAAAAACTTTACAAAACTTCAAAATGATGAACTTTTTGCCACTAACATCGGTAGAAGTTGAACGATCTTTTTCTTGCTTAAAATGGATATTTTCTAATAGGAGACAAAGCCTTACTCCCGTAAATATGGAACGAATCCAAGTTATTTACTACGAGTGTCACATACTAAACAAATGTCAATGTGAATAAAATATATGAATGTAAATATATAAAATATTAATGTACCTACTTATCTATTTTATTATAATAATAAATAATAATAAAGACAACAGAGATTAATTTATTATCAATTACCCCATCACTAAAATCAGTTGCCACCAAAATGCTACAAAGATAACGGGGTCTAATCATAAGCATCATATTACTTTTTTTGTAATATTTTTTTATTTTGATCGTAGAATTAAAATAAAAAACTATTCGGTCTTAAAAATAAATTCGGGCGAATAGGTCCATAGATTTAGTATGCTACTATACTTACGTATCTATGTGCTTTTATATCTATGGCTAGGCCCTACCTAAAGCGGCCAGTACACAATGGCCGACGATGGGCCACGCTTCGCAATTGGCAATTGTTGGCCACGATCAATTGGTGTTTACACAATGGGCCATTGCTCATTACTGCCTGGCAATCCACTTGCGACGGACGACGAAGTAATTATGGCTGCAGCTATTTATTTATTATTATGTATGTAATTTATTTTATTTATGGCGCTATTTATGTTATTTTTACGTCATATAGTGATTATAAATACATTTTGCAATAAAATATTCCAAAAAAGTATAAGTATCTATGAGCGGCCGGTGACGAACTAAACAATGGCCCATTGTGGAAACACCACCGGCCATGCTACGCCACGATTCCTTTGAAGTGTGCCCGAAAAACCGACAACTTCGCCATTGCGCGCCATTGCGCGCCACGATCGGCAATTGTCCGCCATCATGCACCATTGCCCCCTGTACACAGTGGCGATGGCGAGCAGTGGGCCATCGTCCGCCATTGTGTACTGGCCGCTTAACATCCTGTATGCTACTAGACGCTGGCGAAGTAATTGTACATAACGTCGTAACATGACACGCAGAGAAAAACAAATCATTAGTTCAATATTTTGTAAATAAACAATATTGTCTGTGTAAATAAAAGATTAGTTAGTTACAAAAAGTTTACTTAATATTTATTAATTGGTTTTCAAAGAATAGAATTCATCTTCAAATTTTTTATCTTCATAATCTTCCACAAATCTGTTCACTGTAATACCACTTTGAAAAATATTAAAAGACACAACTACACATATTATAAAACAATATACATATATATATATATATTACATGGCTTCATTACTGGCGTGTGCTTTATATGAAAAGCTTATAAATAGAGCCGACAAATTTAACCAATTGAGGTAAGAACAGTCAGGTTTCACTGGTTTTGATACCCATATTATTATACACTCTTAGTTATAAAACCTTCATCAATCCCAAAAATAACTGTGTTTTAGTTTTATATACAGTAGTTAGTATAGTACAGTTATTTATATATTCCTATTACATTCGTTTATACACTGATAGCTATAAATACCAAGATGATCATTTGTAAGTAGGCTACTAAATATTTATTTGGTAACATACATACATATACTATTGCTAATACTGTACAATTTTATTACTAAGATCTCTTTTTGTAAACAATTAATTAGTAAGCTTTTTTTGGTAGTTTTTGTTTTACCGATCCCTGCGATACAGGCTCCGCCTAGTGCATGGGTCATCATTTTACTATGTATCTGTAATTTTTGGTGTGTTAATAAACTGTTTTTTTTTTGCTACAATCCTGGCAAACCTATCAAGCTTCGTCTACATTCTTGTTTTTTAAATGTGCTCTTCTATTATTTAGACTAAGAACACCTTTTTTTGGATCACATTATCTATTTGGTATAAAAGTTTCCTTTGTGGTTGTCCTCTATGGACTTTGCCATCTACATTGGTTCTATTCTCTTTCAACAATTCACTTTAATTGAGCCACTGTTTGTGCCCAAACTATGTTAACATAACTCTTTGTAGCTTTACAATTTCATCTTTGACACTGCACCTTTCAGGAATCTAAATAGTTTTTACTTGATCATATAACTTAAAATAAAAAAAAACTGAGAGACCTCATCTCTACTACACTCTTGAGAGTATAAATTTTAACATTACCAAAATGGTTTTGGCTCAGCATATAATGTGTACTAATGTAGACATAGAGCTTATTGTTATAGATAAGAATGTGTTAGTGCTATTCTTTGCTGAAATTACATGGCTATTTTAATAATTATTGAGCTAATTGGTTATAGAAAGGGTAAATAGGAGATCACTGCTGATTGGACTTGTCAAGCATCAATCACAAAGCTAATAGTTACCTCATACAAAAGTATCTTTGGTGTAAACCAAAGTTTAGTGATACTAAGTTTGTAGGTTAACTTTGTTCTTGCTCTAATGCCCATTTTTTCAGCAAAGATACCGAGATCATTTTTTAGTCCCTTACTTTGAGACATCAGGCTAATTATTTGGAACTATGTAAAATATGGTTTTATTATGAATAATGATCTCAACGACCTATTACAGATTACATGATGTAGAAAGTCTGGGGCAAAACACCTTTAATTGTAGAGTTTGTAATCAAGAAGGGGCACATATATCCATATTTACAACAACTGCTGAAGGCAGGTCAATACTTGAAGAAATCAACTTTTTTTCAGGTTTAATGGTATGATACGTTTATTCTTGATCTCTTAAACTTAAGTATAATTTAAATTGAAAACATGTGAAGATATAATATATACTAATTTTAAATTTATTTGTATAAACTTGCAAGGCTTATTGATACAAGAAATTTTGTAATTTTTAATAGGTTTTGTAATTTTTGTTGGGTTATAAAAATGTGTTTAATGAATTAAATATTTTATATTTTCAGAATGAAAGCTCTGATAAATTTTCTAGTTTTATTTGTAAAAATTGTCTGCAGTTGCTCAAAATATGTCTTAAGTTTCGAAATTTGTGCCACAACACAAAAAAATATATAGTTAAATCTTTTAAACTGAGCAAAGATCTTCAAGAAGATGGAGATAATTTGATGGAAAAAGCAAAAGTAGGATCTATAATGAAAAAGGAAACGAAAACAGGTCAGTTTTTACATACATACATATACTCACGGCTATAAATCCCTAGAAGGGGCAGTCAGAGCTAAGGAATAGTCAGTCAGCAAAGTAGCCGGGACCGATGGCTTAATGTGCCCTCCGAAGCACGAAATCATCTTAATTTTTGGATAATCAGTTGATTCAAGCCTGCAATATCCTTCCAGACTGGGTTAAATATTACAAATTAAATTTGTACCTTGACCTCTGTACTTGAAACCAAGCGGTTATCCACAAGTCCACAGAGGCAGTCAATTGTGATTTAATAAAAGCTTTTATTAGTTGTTCATTATTTTGCAGATAATTCTGACACAGATTGCAGTACGAATAGCATTGATCAGACTATGGATAGCGACAGCTACAGTCTTCCGTCGCCAACTTACACTGAGCTTAGTTCATGGAAGTGTGTTTATTGTTCAAATATTTATTATGAAGAGGTATTAAATTTAATTTATTCTAATTGAAGTCACATTTTTATAATTATCAAATGGTTCTGTGAAGAATAGCACTTGTCTTTATTTTCATTCGGTTGGGTTTAAGTTGGACGACATGATAGTCCAATGGGTAGAACACCCGCCCGTAAACAGACAGGCGTGAGTTCAAATCCCGGGTCGGACCTGCACCAATTTGTCTTTTCTAAAGTCATATGTGTGGTTAATTTATCATGGTTGTTAACGGTGAGGGAAAACATTGTGAGGAAACCCACATGGCCGAGTTGTACTTAGCAATGTGACAGTGTATTTGTACAAAACGGTGATAGGCCGGCCCCATATCACGTGAGTACACTGTCTAAGCAAAACGTGGGTACCTACTTTGGACACTAGGTGGCGCTGTCACGTGTTGTTCAGAAGTGTTGGTACCTCTGCCGACCCCTTCGGGGATAAACGGCGTGAACGTTTATGTTTTATGTTATGTTTATCTTTTATGTTATGTTTATCTTTTAAAGCCTGAGAAGTATTAATTGAGTAATGCAGTCTGTGAATATTCTCCAGCTTCTCTGACATTGTGTTTCAATTCTAATAGTAGTTAACAAATGTGATAAAAGCCTACTCTTACATTATGACAATACATATCTGCTATGTAATCTTTTCAATATAAACTAAACTATATATATATAATATAAACTAATTTGAATCTATCTCTTAAATTTTCCAGAACACTTATAACAAGCATCTGGTTGAATGTCAAAAAAAGTTAAATAAAACCAGCCCAAATGAAAAAACAAAACAGACTTATCTATGTGACACCTGTGGAAAGACATCCTCTACTTTACACACACTTCGAGCACATAAGTGGGTATATATATATATATATTTAAATATGCATACTAACATAAATGCATACACACTTAAACTAACGGTCATAAATCTCAAAATGGGGTACTAAGTGCCGTGGAACTAGCAATTACTCAACTCAGCCACTTTTTTTTAATTTTAAAAATAAAGTATTGTTGGTATTAGGGCCTTAGCTACATCGCCCAAGAACCACTTAAAAAGCTCTCTACCCTTAGTCGCTAACGCCACCTGCGGGAAGAAATGGGGTAGAGTTGTTCTTGGCCAACATGGCAAAAATAAATAATATTAATTTCTCTTTTACAGGTTAATACACATAAATATATTTCCGTTTCGCTGTAATATGTGCCCATATCAAGGTAGAACTAAATTACTACTGAAGTCACACATGGCCTCACACCTCCCTGAAGAAGAAAGACAATACAGGTGTCCAATATGCAATAAAACAAAGACCACTGCTACCAATTTGGCTGTGCATATAAAACGATTGCATGGGGACACTGAAAGCAGCAAAATGGTTAAGGTAAATTGAGAAAATCGTTAAAAATTATGAACATTTGACTTCTTTTTACCTACGACTTTTGTCCTTAAATAGGATAAATAATATATAAAAGTCAGATCCGTCCTTAACCAGTTATGGAAGTGTATTGGACCAAAATTTGTAAATGAAAAAAACATTTTGGAAGCCCACTAACACCACAAATAATTAAAAAAAATTAAAAAAAGTCTAAAGTTTATTTTTCAAAATAAAGTTTAAGACAAAAAAAAATTTGGCGGCAAAATTTTTTTTTTACTCATTAATCCGTTGCTTTGGAAGGAACAAAGAAACTCTTTACATTCACATTTTTAATTTTTTTTTCAAAATATAATTTTTATGAACATTTGACTTCTTTTTACCTACGACTTTTGTCCTTAAATAGGATAAATATATAAAAGCCAGATCTGTCCTTAACCAGTTATGGAAGTGTATAGGACCAAAATTTGTAAATGAAAAAATTATTTTGAAAGCCCACTAACACCACAAATAATTTAAAAAAATAAAAAAAGTCAAAAGTTTGTTTTTCAAAATTAAGTTTTAAACAAAAATTTTGTGGCGCCATAATTTTTCTATTTACTCATTAATCCGTTGCATTGGAAGGAACAAAGAAACTCTATACATTCACATTTTTTCATTTTTTCAAAATATGATTTGTACAATTTTGGGTTTAACATATTTTTACTTTATAAAAGATTTTCTATGCGAACAAACCAAACGCTAGTTTGACATAATTAAACTAACTTGTCCATCACAAAAACCAATCACATAACGTGAGAAAAAAAAATCCTGACCAGACAATTATTCCTGGAAATAGCGAGGGAAGATTTATAGCTTTACGGACACGGTCATGTGCGCGTTGGGTCCTTGTCGTTTAAAATATCTTGAACACTGTAGTAAGATTTCTTTAAAAGCATTGCTTTAATTGCCTTTTTAAAAGATGCCTCAGGCAATGCCAATATGTCAAAAGGAAGTTTGTTGAATATTTTGAGGGATAGTCCCATAAAGGAGTTACTTACTTTATCAAGTGTCCACTTCGGTACGTTAAGTTTGTTTCGAGTGTTAACAGTATGCCTATCACTAACTTTACTAAATTGGCCCATATGCTTTTTGGCATACATTAAATTCTCAAATATGAATTGGCAAGGGACAGTTAAAATGCCAATGTCTTTAAATTTTTCGTGCCTCGAATACCTCGACCTTAACATGTAAATAGATCAGATAGCTCGCTTTTGTAAGACAAAACCTTTATGAACATCAGCCGCTTTACCCCATAATAAAATATTTATAATGTGAGTATACCTAACGAAAAAAAAGGAGATGGGAAGCTTATATACAATTCTGACTACAACATATTCGCACTCACTACACTGAAGGATCACTTCAAAGAAATCTCACGTAGATATTTTGATAGGATTTAGAACCTCCCTTACCTGCCACTTGCACTTCAAAGAAATCTTACGTAGATAAAAAAATCACACTGGTTAACAATTATATGGTTTCTAGAAATCTTCAACATCACTCTTTTGTTGTTGGTATGGATGTTATCAAATCAATCAGAGATGTAATAGTATAAGATCCCGCTGCTGAATCTCCACGTTCATAACGTACAAAGTCAAACACACATTTTAACATAAGTTTAAGAATAGGAGAATACACTGACAAGACGCGGCCAGGCAAAAGTGGCCGCAAGTAATTTTAATTTAATTAATGTTTATTATTTTCTGGAGACAAATTTCGTTCACTTGTTTTCGAAATATAATAACATACCCATCATAGCAGTGTATATAAAGAATATAAAAATCCATGGGTGCCGTTGCAAATTCGGCCGCAACTACCTGGCAGCCAGGTGTAAGTAGGTTATATTTTGGAGTGTTTTATACGTTCATATGTTACACGCATATTTCTTATATGAAATTAAAGCTATTTTTTTTCCTAATATGATAATACATAGCTGCCTGTGAAAAAGCGGCCGCAAATTAGGGTTGCCATCTGTTAAAAACGCGATATATCCATATATATTTGACAAACTGTGCTATTGTTTCTATTTATATTTTATGACTTATATAATAACTATATTTATATTTTTTTAATACTTACTTACTTACCTATACTCACGCCCATTATTCCCATTGGGGTAGGCAGAGACTATCGATCGTCACTTAGTACCATCTTGGAAAACTTCTCTTGCTTCCCTTACATTAATTATTCTATAGCATGTATGATATGCTCTTTTATTCTTCTCACTTCGGGCCCTCGCCTTTATAAGAATGTTTTCTATCGGATCTAGATACGTTTTACGAGGCCGTTCTCTACTACCCATCCACATTGGCTCTTTATATCTCTTTCACTACTTAATTTTCATCCATCATCTCTGTGTGCCCAAACCACATTAACATGCGTGAAGAATAAAAGAGCATATCATACATGCTATAGAATAATTAATGTAAGGGAAGCAAGAGAAGTTTTCCAAGATGGTACTAAGTGACGATCGATAGTCTCTGCCTACCCCAATGGGAATAATGGGCGTGAGTATAGGTAAGTAAGTAAGTATTTAAAAAATATAAATATAGTTATTATATAAGTCATAAAATATAAATAGAAACAATAGCACAGTTTGTCAAATATATATGGATATATCGCTTTTTTAACAGATGGCAACCCTAATTTGCGGCCGCTTTTTCACAGGCAGCTATGTATTATCATATTAGGAAAAAAAATAGCTTTAATTTCATATAAGGAATATGCGTGTAACATATGAACGTATAAAACACTCCAAAATATAACCTACTTACACCTGGCTGCCAGGTAGTTGCGGCCGAATTTGCAACGGCACCCATGGATTTTTATATTCTTTATATACACTGCTATGATGGGGATGTTATTATATTTCGAAAACAAGTGAACGAAATTTGTCTCCAGAAAATAATAAACATTAATTAAATTAAAATTACTTGAGGCCACTTTTGCCTGGCTGCGTCTTGTCAGTGTATTCTCCTATTCATAAACTTATGTTAAAATGAGTGTTTGACTTTGTACGTTATGAACGTAGTGATTCAGCAGCGGGATCTTATACTATAAGTATTTCTAAAAATATGTCAATATGTATGGTGGAAAATTTTGCCGACCAGAGATTGCCTACGTTTGATCTACCTTAGCCCTTTCATCCGATGCTCTGACGACTTGGTGAAGGTAATGAGATTCCAATAACCAGGACCAGTCATTGTTAAGATCTCTGGAGAAAGTTAATATTCCACAATAAACGTCTATCAGACGGGATAATGTCAATTTTAATTGTTGCTAAACTACATATATTTTTTTTATTCTAGTGCACTCAGTGTGATAAAGTCTTCAGATATGAAGTGGATATGAAGCGTCATCTAGAGAATGTTCATACTGACAAGAAGATGGTGCAATGTGATGTCTGTCAGAAAATTATGAATAAGTGAGTATTTCTAAGTACAGGCTTATATTATTAATACAGGCCCTATAAAGAACGACAGTTAGTATAATTGTAAATGCATTTTAGACGTTGTGCCTTCTGCATAAACTTCTACCCTAATCATGAATAAATTTCATGTGTAGTTTCTTAGATTTCAATGTGCAACCCAATCCAAAAGTAAAGGCACTGGTGGCATATTATAAATTTAGCTATGTAGTGTAAGCTTATAATAACCCTATTTCTTCCGTGGGTGTTCACAAAAGGCGACTCAGGGTATTGGGCTTTTTAAGTGATCGTTGGGCGATATGGTTGGATACCCAACAACCCTTATTTTACAATATTTTCCCAATGAAAGTTCCAAAAGTGGCTGAGGAATTTCTAATTCTGAAGCTCTGACTACGCCTTTTTGGGACTTATAGCCGTGAGTATATGTATGGTGTTATTCAACAAAATGTGGATTCTTAATTCTCTAAATATTAAGTAATATATATATATTAGACAATACTGCTATTGCCACCCCATTTCTGAATAAATTATGCAAACTTTTTTTTTTGTAGGAGACATTTAAGAAGTCATCTGCGGAAAATTCATAAACTAGAGCCTCCGAAACTTCAAATGCCTAATCGGCTTCCTTCGTATGTACTCTCGAGAATGGCAGAGTTTGATCGACAATCCAGTAAACATCAGGAAAATGCAGAGGAGAACTATCGAGTCATATGAAAATGTACAAGATACAACAGATTATTTTTGGTTTTTGTAGAATGAAAGCTCTAATGTTGTCCTTACTCCATAGTTTAAATCCTCTAAATCGAAGTAATGCTAAAAGGATGGAAGAGATATCAGCTTAACAATTGAACTATACACACAAAGCCTTGTGACAGATGATGCCATAAACCACAATATTTTTTTGTGCACATAAAATACGAGAGCGTTATTTTCATTCAAGAGATGGGGTCGTTTAATAAAAATAATTTATTATTAATCAAGGGAATCTTCCCAATATCAAAATCACGTTATGGTAAACAATGTTTCTAATTTAAAATTTATAAATACTTAGCTTAAAGCTTATTTTTATATAAACATTATGTATTCAATCAACACACAGTTCTACGACTTTGTGACGTCACCCATTAACAGTATAAGTGGGAGTACGTGACGTGCGCTATCCTCGGGGAGTGGTTCAGGAAGTAGCGGATCGAAGTAAATCCGTCCAAAAGCGCAGCCATGCTCTTTCGGAAGGGGTGCGCCTCACACAATCCGCCAAGGCCGGTTTAACTCTTCGGTACACCTATACTGTGGGTGAAAAATACTTAATACCTCGGTATTATCTTTGATCCCCAGCTCACATGGCACCACCACATCAGATACATACGAAACAAAGTCTCACTCGTCCTGAATAGGCTAACACCCATGCTTAGTGCTCGCAGTAAGTTATCACTACGTCACAAAGTTACACTTTACAAAACATGTATACGGTCAGTCCTCTCGTACGGTAGTGTTGCGCTCGCACACGCCTGTTTCACCGCCTCCAGGTGATACAAAATAGGTTCATGTGCAAGGCGGTAAGGGCGCCTTGGTATGTTAGGAACTATGATCTCCACAGTGACTTAGGACTTATTACAATCAAGGATCACTTCAAAGAAATTTCACATAGATACTTTGATAGGATCCCTGATCACCCCAACCCCTTACTCAGAGCTTCGCTCGACTACACAATCTCACCGGTTGTCGGATCTCGAGAGAGACGCCCTCGTAGCGTGCTCTCGGATCCCGAGGACCCGATCACCCGCGAGCTTAAGTCCTCAGAGGCCACCATCGCTCACGGACAAAGAACACACCACTCCAGACACCGACCTCGCCGGCGAGGTCGAAGAACCCCAAATTAGAACCTCCCTTCGCGTGCCACTGGCATACGCCTCCCGGCGCACGCGAGAGTTCGCACTGTATGACATAAGTCTACCGCTTGGTCACATTGTTAGGTTTCTCCCTCTCTCCGATTTAGCTTAGGTACACCAGCCAGGGCGGCCCTCAGCTGCCCGGCACACATAAACTCATGGCGAAGCCGCACAGGTGACAGGGCCAGCAGCAACCAATCCTTTCGAAAAAAAAACGTTCGCTATCATATCATATTACAAGTTTAATTGCACTGTCTGGCACTAGTCTTTGTGTTTACTATAGTTTAGTGCCTATACTATGATGTCGGCGTTTTATATAAGCACGCTAAGTTTCTAGCTTTCGTTGCAGTTTCTAATGTAGTGTTGATTCTAGTCAATTGATTAGTCAGGCAGCTCAATAAACGTATAAATACATTATATAATAAGAACTCGTTTTATTTCTAATTCGACGGATTAAATTTCACCCTCATTAATCATAAAGATTTTTAACTCTCAACTTAACGTTCATGCCAAAAATCTCCGAAGGGGCGATTGAGGTGCTAATACTGCTGAAGATGACATTTGTGTGGCCAGGTATTCGGAGTACGTTTTGATTGAACAGTGCATCCACGAAGGGGCAGGCCAATCGCCGTTTTCTACAAATACCTACACAGTCACAGGACTACAACTCAGCCATGTGGATGTCCTCACTATGCTTTCCTTTGCCGTTAACATCAATGATCCCTAAACAACACAGTGGTGTTGATGTATTATATATTTTTTTCTGTAAAAGACAATGTGCCCCAGTTAGCCAGCCATTCTGGACTGGGCGTTTACCAGTTGTTTCCATTTCCCTGGCAGCCCTTATCTTGTGTGTGATAAGTTTACAAGTATGATTCTATAAACCTTCAGAATTATAAAATCATCTGCAACTTACAATAAGGCAATATTAAATGAAAAGATTTTACCTCACACTTCTACGCCGAATATCCTTAAAGGGGTTGGCAGAGGTGCTAATACTTCTGACTATCACGTGACATTGTCATATGTTGTCCAGAATACCCACGTTTTGCTTGGACAGTGTACTCACGGGATGGAGGCCAGACCTATCGCCGTTTTTTACTACTACACTGTCACATGACTAAGTAAAACTTAGCCGTGAGGGTTTCCTCACGATGTTTCAAAAGTGGACTTTCGATCTCCACTTAGCTTTTGAAGTGGATATCGATGGACCCTACCTAACCAAAAAGGTATGACATAAGAACCCAAAAGGTATGACTAATGACATAAGTAAATTATGTGTATACAACTTACCTTACCTTCATGGATTAGGGATAGAGGGAGACCAGACAGTTCGCAAACTGGGATCCGGGATATTGCTTGAATCAGCTGATAAAACGAAAATTAAGATGTTTACGGTGTTTGGAGGGCAAGTTAATCCGATGGTGTTGGTTACTATCATACTACTTTTCGTATGTCTGCCAACCCTCACTAGGCCAGGGTGGGTTGGACCTTGGCGAAATATTTCGATAGCAATTTACATGTGGGTTAGGTATGCAGAACACAAAATAAAACATGTTTGTATAATTTAATAAATTTATTTTTTCATTGATACTTAATTCCTTAGAAACATAAAAATACAGTTTTTGTAGGACTTAAATCGCAGCGGAGATCAGCTGATCTGAACTCAGCCACAATTTCAAGTTTAACAAATACAAATGATATACAATAATTTAATTCCCTAGATTAACATTACACTTAAGTTAACAAATTTACAAATATTTTAAGTTGAATTGCCATGATACTGCCACATAAAGATTCTATTTTAACTTAAATAAATAAAGTATTGAGACGATTTATAATGTAGGTTTCTCTTAATTGTAAACTTAAAACATTTAAATATAAAAATATTTTTAAGATGTTAGTGCAGACTTTATGAAAAAATACAGTAAAAAGGATCACATTCCAAATTATTGCATAAACAGTTGTCGATTTTGTAGGAAGCTTGATAACATCGAAAGAATAACAACATACATTAACCAGCAAAATGACAGACTTGTGGGAAAGTTGTTATTTTATTGTTTGTTTGGTGGCGTAAGAATGCAAACATAAAATTTTGAATGGTGAAACTAGCACAACACAATATAATATTATGGTATTTAGGGTATTACAAATTATTATTCATTTGCGAGATCGACCCCTGATAAAGCCATCGTCGGTCGCAAGCAGCATCATTGTCACCGTCAATTCATAATTTGTATGTGTTTTGACAGCGACAATATTGTAACTTGCGACACAATCGATGATCACTGAGATATTATAAGACCAATCATCATAGACTTCCAAAAGTTAAAGCTATCTCAAAATATGGGTAAAAATTTCGTATTGCGTTTAATTCCATTGCAAAAATCTATTGCCACACCCGTTTTTAAATAAATTGCATAACTTTTTAAAATATACAAGAACTTAAACAAATTGCAATTAATTCTTGATTTGTAAATTACAAGTTATTAGTAACTACATTGCACTGTTTTCCGCTGAGGTGTTCTGATTTAACTTACATAGAATATATGAAGGCAGTCTACTTGGCAGGACTCTTTCCGATCTTACTTTGTGCACTCGCAATCTATGTTTGTTCATGTGCTTTCTGAAATATAATATTTATTATATAACTATTTCATAAATTAATGGAGGAATACTAAGTTTAATGTGTAATGTCTTTGCTTTTTTTACGTGGCTTTCGTAATAATTTGAACCTACCTCCTTTGTTTGTTTTTATTTGTTTGCTACTTTTTACAAAAATGCAACAAATTTTTCATTTTTAATTATAGTTAGTTATCATAGGTAACATATACTTACAAATAAACTCAAAGAGGAGTTGCACTTTTCACCAAGATACATTTTAATATTTATAAAAGTAATTTAATTTACGCAATACTTACTTATTTAGAGTTTTGAAGCATATATCACATTGGGCAGTTAATAGGTTTTGATGGACAGTCATGATATGTCGTTTTAAATCCACTTTACATTTGAAACATTTACTGCACGAATCACACTGGAACAATATGAACAAATTAAAATGGAACCTTAGATGGTTAATAACTTTTGCTATAAACCTTTTTTAAATTGTACATTCTGTAAGATATAATAATGGGTACATAAGTTTTTTGTTACAAAAGAGTTGAAATAATTACAACTTTGAAAATCAGTATTTATAAAAATTTATGTTTATATACTGCAAGTAAACTTTAATATGCCTTGAAGGCATTAACTTAAAAGGAAGTTTTAAAACCAGTCACAAAAAGAGTTAAATGAAAGAAAATGATTCTTGATGTTGGACTTTGAAACACACACCCCATTAAAAGCCCTTTTTCATAATTATCACTTTGTACGAAACCCACGGAAAGAGTTGGTGCAATTTTATCTTGATGTGTACAACTTATCCTAAGACGCGTAATTATCTTCACACGTACAAATAATTTACTAAACTCTATCAATATTTAACCATGAACAGGATGTTGTCACATTACAATATGAACTCAACACAAACTCAAATGTGGAAGCGCTGGCAGAGATACTAATACCTCTGAACATCATATGACACATTTTGCTTGGACAGCGCATCCACGTTATAGGGAGCAGGCCTATCGCTAATTTTTATGAATAAAATGACAAATGACTAAGTACAATTTATCTGATTGGGTTTTTTCACGATGTTTTCCGCCGCCGCCGCCAACAACATTGATAAAGAAAAGACACGCTTCTGTAGGCCTTACACAGGATTTGAACTTACGTCTCCTGCATGAGAAGCAGTGGTGCTCCCACTGAGCTATCAAAGTTGTTATACAAAAATATAAGTACACACATACACTCAAGCTTGTTCCCATTATGATAGACTATCCTATTAAAATAAAAATGAAAATATTACCTCAAACGGTTTATTAGTACTATGAGATCTCAAGACATGCTTAGCAAGATTGCTCGCAGTAGTTGTGGCTTTAGGACACTGAGTACATTTGTAAGGTTTCTCACTATCCGGCATGTGAGATCTCTTGTGGATATTTAGTAGCTGCGGATCTCTTCCTCGATATGGACACAGGTCACAGGTATATGGGAATACATTGTTGTGGGTAGCCCTGGAAAATAGGTATTGTGTTTTATTTTAGTTTCAATACAGAAGTATGTAGTTTTGAATTCAAATAATTTGTTCAACATCTTTTATGTACCATCTACTTAGACATTTTTATAACCACGCTATCGAACTCCATGAAAATTAAATGCAGTCTGGAAGCATATCCCATAAAAACGAAAAAAAATACTTTTACAATTGATTGACCATTCACGGAATAATAGCGTAATAACAAAAATACAAAAAAAACATGATCAAATTGAGAACCTTGTTTTTTCGAAGTCGGTTGATAACTGTATTAAATTTGGATGTATATTAAATGTTACTACGCTAAAGAATATACACAATAATATCTTACAAATGTCTCTCTAATGTCTGCTTCCTGGTGAATTTCCGCCCGCAAACATCGCACAGGGTTGGAAACCGTTCTTCAGCGTCGTTGATAACCCTTTTTTTAATTGCTACCTTTTGTACTTTCTCTCTCTTTAATTTCTTCGGTTTTTTTAATTTTGTTTTCTTATAAGAGCATGGCAGATGGTTTGCATATGAAGTCTGTAAAAAAATACTTGTAATGTATAAAATAAAACACGGCATGGCGTCAAATCCTGAATTAGTAAAACCTTTCCTTACCAACCAAATTTATTGTGTCTATTCTTGTTAAAGTATTTATTTATTCAGGGCAAACTGTGTCGTATAAATTATAGTATATAAATCTTATATTCCTTGTTATATGCCTAGTTACACATTCACGTATATTTTACTTAATCCTTCTATTAGAAAATCATAACATACGTACATAAACGTTGACGCCGTTGATCCCCGAAGGGGTTGGCTGAGGTACGAATACTTCTGAATATCACGTGACAGTGCCAAGTGTCCAGAGTTGGTACCCACGTTTTGCTTGGACAGTATACTCACGTGATAGGGGGCAGGCCTATCCCCGTTTTGTAGGAATACACTGTCACATGGCTAAGTACAACTCGGCCATGTGGGTTTCCTCATGATAAATTAACCACACACATGACTTTAGAAAAGACAAATTGGTGTAGGCCCAACCTGGAATTTAAACTCACGCCTGTCTGTTTTCGGGCGGTTGTACTAATCATTGGACTATCATGTCGTCAATTAGAAAATCCTGGATTTAAATATAGAAATCACAGGTAATATTAGTTTTAAGCAAGAAGTAATACTAGAAGTAATTATAGAATGCATCAGCTCTTTTTAGGTTAGATTATACATTATTTGACAGTATTTCACAAGGAATATCTACTCTAAAATGCTTCATGCTACCTTTACAAACAATATTCTTAGACTTATATTACCAGCAAGACCAGCAAGATGCCAACACATTGGTATATTGTGGCTATAGACCTGAAATGGGTTGCCAGAGCAGCAGAACCAATGCTTCTTCTATTGTATATGGTCTTACGAATAATTACTCTCTTAATAAAACTGATAAGGGTTGGGTTGTCCTAATCTAAGCCCAGGTAAATGCTGGATCATTAAAATTTGTACTCTATCAGAAGCATTTCCTGAGCTTACCCTAGGTTACTGATTAAGAAAATTGTACTCAGTTAGAATATGAAACAATCAGTGTTTCAATAAATTATCATAATAAAATTATAAAGGTGATATACTTACAGAGTTGGTAAATTTTTTCTTACAAGAAACACATACAAATTTTTTGGGAGATTTTGCTTTTTTCTCAGTTATTGGCTCACATATTGGTAACATGTCCTCATCATTCCAGTGGTCTGAAGAGTCATCAATTATCGGAGGAGGTTTTTCATATTTTATATCACATTCTACTTGCTCTGAAAGTTGTAAACACATTAATAATGCTAAGCAAAGAATAATGGATGTAACTCAACTTAACTTAAGCCATAAGATTAATAAAATGTATATATATATATATACATAACCTAATTTGAGTTCAGTCAGACATTCACTGGGCAAATAAGGGAGTACATTGATCATTGGATCAGTCAAGTTAATTGAAAATAACATCTAAGACTAAGAAATAATCATTTATATTCATTATTTCAATGCCACCCTCAGCAAGATACAAACCTGCAAATTTGCCCGAAGCTAGTCACTTATCCACTAGGCCACAGATGTTGACTAGCATTTTTGCCCCTATTATTATAAAATATAATAGCTGTGTAGTGTTGCTTTAGAATGAACACATTATACATACATATATATACTCATGGCTATAATTCCCTAGAAGGGGTAGCCAGAGCCAAGGAATTATAAATTCCTCAGCCACTTTTGGAAGTTGAGTGGGGAAAAGGCGGTTAAATAAAGGTTTTTGGTGATGAAAAATTCAATAAAAAGCCCCAATACCCTTAGTCGCCTCTTACGACTCCCGTGGGTAGAAAGGGGTAGCAACATTCTAAGCCGGCACTACATGGCAACACATGAACACATTATCTAGTCGATAACATATGAAGTGACAAATTTTATTAGGACATTTTAAGTTATTGTTGGGTGATGTGGTTGGAGAACCATCAACAACCATACTTATAATTCACAAGCTCTTTTCCATTCAAGTTTCAAAAGCAGCTTAATTATGTTAAAGTTCTTGCTAACTTTTAATAAATATCACTTGTACCGATTATAACCAATTATTGTCTAGTGCTAGAAGGTAGTTTGTTTTTTGCCACCATTCATAGTAGCAGACTTTATTTATACTATTAACTCAAATCAAAGAATAAAAGATGTTATTAAAGGAAAGAAAAATTTCGACACTGGCGGGGTTCGAACCCGCGACCTTCGGGTATACGCCAACGTCGCTCTGGAAATTTCGTGCTGGATGCCAACTGACACTGTAGCTCAGTTGGCAGAGCGACGGGGGCGTATACCCGAAGGTCGCGGGTTCGAACCCCGCCAGTGTCGAAATTTTTCTTTCCTTTAATAACATCTTTTATTTATGAGTAATAATCCCCACATGAGGAATTCATGTCAAAAAACATTAAATCAAATCAAAGAAATTCACCAGAAAACCTAATCAATTTATTAGAAACTATTTGATTGGTACCTTTTTTTATTACAACAGCATTGGTCAATTCTCCTTTTTTCCTCTGACAAATTTCTCTAAATTTGATGAATGTAAGTATCAATTCATGACATTTCTCACAAATATAGTTTGAATATTGACAGTTTTCCAGTAGCTGAAATAAATTTACAAATATGTATTATTTCTGCTTGTGAGAGGGAAACTAAATATTTTCTGTAATAAAACTTTACAGCCTTGTGGAAAATGTTCCTTAACGCTAGATAGTAAGATATGACACTCTGCTGAAGCCATGCATGCAAAATATACCATTTTTAAGGCATAATTGGGCATAGTTAAGCATATAGGAATCAACCCATACTTTTGCTGAAATGGAGTTAAGTATGCATTGGCACACTTACTTTACATTGATATTTCTGAGTTTTGACTCTATGAAGAAGTGAAAACTCTACTTATAAAAAGTGCACAGAAACTGTTTATTTCAATAACCCAACCAAAGTATGAAGCTAAAATTCTGTAGAGCACTAAAATTCAAAATTCATGCCCTCAAATCCCAAATTTTAGATTTTTTTAAGTTTAAAAGTAATAACTTATCTCCCAAACTTTCTTCGAATGATTGTTATGACTTGAAATTTTGGACTTAAATGAATGGAGCTTCAATAGAATAATGGGAAGTTATGTGCAATAGTATAAAATCTCATGTATTGAGACAGCTTTCTTCTACAGATCAAATTAATATCACATTACACACATAACATACTCAAATCCAAGTCTACATCATTGTGATCTTATCTTCAAACGATCTCTATGACACAAAACAAGTATTTAAGTTAACGTACCCACACACCACTAATTTCATGGATTTTATCAATAAGCAGCGGCTGTGTTTTGACGTCAAATAATGGTATCGAGGCATCTTTGCTGTCACATAATCTACAAATATTGGATTCTGAGGATGTGCTGCAACAATACAGTAACGGTTAATAAACATGAATGTATTTATACAACAGTATGATTAAGTCATGTTTATAATTGTTAAAGCTCTTACCTGTTTAAAATTAAACTTTCTTCCGCTACTTTGGAACATTGTGATGTAGACATTTTATTGAAGAAGATATAATATATATTCTAACTAACTTCGCGTAGAATTTTAGATTCTATACTATGATACTTATTAAGAGACATTAAGTAAAATATCAGATACAAATCTTTCTCCATTCAATATAGTTTATTTCATTTTATATTTGTAGGAAAACTTGAAAAAAGTACAGTACAACAAATACTTTCACAGATATATTTTTTATTTTATTTTTAGGGCCCTGGTTTCAATCGCTTTTGAGTCAATGTCCAATTCCTACCAAGCCGAGCTAATATTATGGTACATTATGTCCAAGTGAAATTAATATTGACGCTCCACTTAATGTTGTTGGTGTAACTTGTGCTAAACATTTTAGAGCTTGACGGTGAGATGGAAGTTATATTCGATACCATTTTGAATAAACATGGATATTTAAAATAACAATCGACACTTTACAACCAATTACTAAAAGTAAAATTATATACTGGTTAAAAACATAAACATAACATAACATAAACGTTCACGCCGAATATCCCCGAAGGGGTTGGCAGAGGTACTAATACTTCTGAACATCACGTGACTTTGTCACCTGGTGTTCAGAGTACCCACGTTTTGCATGGACAGTGTACTCACGTGATAGGGGGCAGGCCTATCGCCGTTTTGTACGAATACACTGTCACATGACTAAGTACAACTCAGCCATGTGGGTTTCCTCACGATGTTTTCCCTCACCGTTAACAACCATGATAAATTAACCACACATATGTCTTTCGAAAAGACAAATTGGTGTAGGCCCCGACCCAGGATTGGAACACTAGTCGTTTGCACGGAAAGCGAGTGTTCTACCCACTGGGCTATCACGGTTAAAAAATTTTATTATAATATATGAAAAACCTAACCTAGATTAAATTATATAAAAAATGCTCTCGAAATCGCTGCCGCCTGGTGGCAGGGTTCCGAGAAGGCTGGCTGCATTACCCCTTTGAATCGCTAAGCTAATTCTTTGAGCGAAGAATGTGCCAGCCCTTGGATCTCCGCATTTCTCGATCAGGCGCGTCGAAATTTCTTTGAAAAAACGACACGCATCTGGGCCCCACGGACCAAGAGTCTCTACAGCAAAAGCTGAGAAGTAATGCTCTTCAGCTAAATTGCTATATTTGCGCCACTTCAGACCCTCAGCTTCAGTTGCCGCAGTGCCAGCTTTAGATGCAGACCCCGACAAATGAGACGGCGCTAGCGTGTCGACGCAGGTAGCGTCCCACACTAGCGTCCTCCCATTCTTCCATGGAATCAATGACATTTCGTCTGGTCTCTTACCATCGTCCCGCAGCAAAACTGATGGCTCCAGAATTGCTGGTATGTTGACAGTGGTAAGGGCCCGTCTGATAATATCATTGATTGCAGCATGGCGAGGTATGCGACCAGGCTCCAATTTCACCACGACTACAATTGTCAGTGACATATGTCGAGCTACAATTGTCAAGCAAATTGTGAAATATTACAATTTTATGAAATATTTTCTATAGAAATGCTTACAAACTTTACAGGCATTTTGCTACAATTGTATGTATTACAATTGTGTTGTGAAACAGTAATTATTATTGACGTGACAACGTCTTAAATTAGGTTGCGGCTGGGAGTCACTTATGAAAAAGTGTAACGCCCGGTAACGTTACGATGAGTCACCGAACGGGAGAGAGGCCCGCCGAATGCCTTGCGTCTCTCTCCCACTCAACTATGATCGGTCGGTGAATGTTTTAGTAAACAAAATATTTTTCTATAGTTAAAATTTGTGCAATTCTTATTTTCATTCAATTCCTTGTTCCTATTGTGCAATTTAATTATATTCATATCAATAAATATTCTACCGAGAAAAAGACGTTGTCACGTAAAATCTTCGCCCGTAAAACCAACTTTACAGGCAACCATTTTTTTAGTCGACATATTTGTAGAATTGTCGCATAATCTTGACATAAGATTGAGCACATGTCGGATTTGCGTGACAATTGTAGATTTTGTGGTTGATACACGCGTATTTCAAAATGGCTCTCCATGCGAGTAGTAGTGACGCTAGTGATAGTAACAGTGATCTTGATGAATTTGCACATATAAGAAGATTTAAAGAAAGAATAAATTTTTCTTTCGATCTTACGGATAGAAATGCTACTATTAAGAAGAAAATAACTTAATGGCGGGAATGGATTTAATAGTTTTAAATAGGTGTTGTGGAAAAGAGAGCAAAGGCATTTCTATTCAGCCAATAAAAAAGTATCCATCCTACACGGAAGCCGCGGTTCGGACGCGGTTTGGACGCGGTTTACGTGGTACGGTGCACTATGAGTCGTCCTTTAATACCTATATAATGGCAGGCAGTTAATGAGCGTACGTGAAATACATACATAGATTATTATTGTTACTACTATGCTGAGAGTACGAGAAAACGGATAATTCAAATTTAGAATGCCTGTATAGACGCATTGTCACGTAATATGTCATTCCAAGCTCTCGATAATTTATCAATAATATTTGATACATTTTTCCCTATGTTTAGTCGTGACAATTGTTTTCTACAATTGTCGCACCTGTCATTGTGGTGAAACCGATAATTCTACATATGTCATATTTTGATACAATTGTAGCACTTGTCGCGTTGGTGAAATTGGAGCCTGCACTACGACGACATGATAATCCATGGTGCCCCAACTGATCGACAAATACTCCACAGCGGCAGCGATGTCTCTCATTTATTTTGGTGCCCAATCGCAGACCCATAGCTAGAGAAAAGGAGCCTCTGCCTAGCAATGTGCCGAGGTTGCTCGATGGTAATGCTCTCAACCAATGCCCAGAATCTGGCTCACAGCAAGCCAAGAGACGCGCTCGCTCCGCCAAGTCAAGAGCTGAACTAAGAAGATTTGCTTGAACTTGACAGCAGAGGCCTCATTGCCTCTGAGATGCCAGCAGACTAATGGGAACATTGAATGTAAGGCCCAAAAGCATAGTAAATTCAAAGTAGTCACAGGGTGGAATCGTTATGTAAAGGCAGCTCACAGGAGCGCACGACTTTGTTTTGAAATGTGGTTATTATACGGTAAACCAAATGCAGGAAAAATTTATTTAGATATGTGTGAATCCAGGAAAATGTTTAAGTCAAAGTTAAAATATTGCCAAGACAATGAAAATAAAATAAAAATGAATATTATCGCGGAACAACATAAGAGTAAACAATTCGGAAAATTTTGGAAATCAACGAGACGTTTAAACCCAAAGTCGGGCGTTCCTGTGAGTGTAAATGGAAAACATGACACATGTGATATTGCCAACTCTTTCCGACAACATTTTAGAGTAGAACCGCCAACTTTACCTGCACAGCCGCCTCGGTTGCTCGGTGCTGGGGGACGTGGTGAGGGTGACAACAATCTTTCGTTTAGATTTTCGGCGCAAGATGTTTCAAAAGTCATTCAAAGTATATATGTCTAGGGGAAAGTCACCGGGTCACGATTCCCTCAGCATCGAGCATCTGAAGTACGCTGGAGCTCACCTGCCTCGGGTTTTGGCTTTATTCTTTAATCTGTCACTGTCACATGGTTACCTTCCTGAGCAGCTCATGAGTACAGTGGTCGTTCCCATTGTAAAAAATAAGACCGGGGATCAGTCAGATATAAGCAACTATAGGCCCATATCGTTAGCTACTATTGTGGCCAAAGTGCTGGACTGCCTGCTTGATAAACAGCTGGACAGATATATTAAATTGCATGACGCACAGTTTGGGTTCAGACCAAATCTTTCAACTGAGAGTGCTATCCTCTGTCTCAAGCAGACAGTTCACTATTATACTAACAGGAACACGCCTGTTTATGCTTGTTTTTTGGATCTTTCGCGCGCATTTGACCTTGTAAATTATGAAATATTATGGCGGAAACTCGAATCGCTCACGGAACTTCCTAGTGAAGTGATCCGGCTGTTCAAATATTGGTATCAGAATCAGGATAATGTGGTACGATGGGCTGACTCCTTATCTGACATATATAGGTTACAATGCGGGGTGAGACAGGGGGGACTGACTTCGCCGAGACTTTTTAATTTGTATATTAATGGGCTGATTGAGGAGCTTAGCAGCGCCGGGATCGGCTGCTCCATAGATGGTAATAGCATTAATAATATCAGTTATGCAGACGATATGGTGCTGCTGAGCCCCTCAGTCAGCGCATTGAACCGGTTGCTTAGGATGTATGAGGAGTACTCAGTGACCCATGGTCTCAGATATAACTCGAAGAAGAGTGAATTTTTGATTTTTAAGTCAGCTAAAAAGCAATATAAATCACCAGTTATCACTCTTTGTGGCGCTGAGCTTAAGCAGGTAAGCCAATTTAAATATCTGGGGCACTGGGTCACTGAAAACTTATCTGATGATACAGATATTGAGAGAGAGCGGAGGGCGCTGTCGGTTCGTTGTAACATGCTCGCTCGTAGGTTTGCGCAATGCAGCAAGGACGTCAAAGTGACGCTATTTAAGTCGTATTGCCAGTGTTTGTACACATGCAGCCTATGGGTAAGCTACACGCGGCGAGCCTACAGCGCGCTCCGAGTGCAATACAACAACGCGTTCAGGGCGATGTTGGGGCTGCCGCGGTGGTGCAGCGCGTCCGCCATGTTCGCGGAGCACCGCACGCCCGACTTCTTCGCGGTGATGCGCGCGCGATGTGCCGCTGTGCTAGCGCGCCTGCTCAGTAGCCCCAACATCCTCCTGGCCACGTTGGCACAGAGGTGGGACTCCCCTATGCTGCGGACATGGATGGGATACCATTGCCTCAATAATAGAAAGTGAGCGTGGACCAATCCATGCTTGTTTTGTAAATATTTTTTTTGTGTTTATTAGGTATAATTACTAACATAGATAATAAGTTTGCAATTGTACTAACAAAATGTATGGAACAAGTTTTCTGAAAATAAACATTTATTATTATTATTATTATTATTGACAGTAGGACCAACTATAACTAACTTGAACCGAGTGTTTTTAAAGACTTCTTGAGTTGACGCAAAATTAATGAACTGGTCTGATTAGTGGGACTGATGAAATGGAATGGATTTGTTTAAATAATAAATAAAATAAAATCATTTATTTCAAAGTAAAAAGATAAAGCTCTTTGTGTTTTGAACGTCAAATTTCAACTTAATACTAAGTTTACTTCGGATTTGGAAGGTGTTTTGTTGAGAGGAGAACCCGTAAGAAACTCGTCAACACACATCTTATTTTACGTTCATTACAATTTTGGTGTTAGCCCGAAACATCCTGCATAGAGCCCTGATGACACCAAGCCACTTCAAGCCAAACAGTTTGACTGATCAATCTAAAGCTCGTATTGAATTCTCTCCTCTTCCTATATTGTAGATCAATCAAATCAATCTTCTCTGTGTAATTTAGTGTTTTGTTTATTTTAGTGTTTATTTTACGATTATTATTATACATTAATTAAAGTTGTAACTTTCAATACAATAAAAATAATAAAGGATAATTAAATAGATGACTGTTGAAAGCACCAAATATTTTTTTAATATTTAAAATGGCATTTTGTATTACTAAATCGATGTTAACCAGACTAAGCCAAGTAAAGTATGATTATCCAGGAACTTCAAATACATCCAATTATGAAAGTGAGGATCAATGGCATAAGATATTCTCACAAAGGTTTGTTTAGTTCTTCAAAATATTATGTGTCCTGAAAAGCGATATAATAAATATCTTATATTTTTTTGCAGTGCTTCAGGCATCGAATTGGCCAAGGAAATGATATGTCGTATTTGTGCTAAAAGTGCATGTACACCATTGGCTGAGAGATTCACTGATGGTTATGATATAATGAGCGCTATCCGAAGTTCTGTAAATATAGGGGTAAGATAATGGATAAAGCTGGACATGTTAATAAACACAATATAAACAAATAAAAATAACCAATACACACAATTTGGCCCATTGTCAGTCCATGCATCAGATGTAATGCATTTTGGATATGACTATGAAGTCTTGACTAACATGAAAAACATATCAGATAACATTCATTTAAATAATTTTTAGCATGATTCATAAATTCAAAACAGCATTGATGACTTTTAAATGTTTTTTTGCTGTAATTTGTACTTTATGGATTTTGATAGACATGAGAATATGACTCAAGCCTGATTGAGATTAATGGTAAGAGAGTGGAACAAGTGAATGAGTTTGTATACCTGGGAACGTTGTTTACTAGAGAATGAAAGTGTGTTGAAGACATCGAGAGAAGAGTGGAAAAAAGGGTTATGCAATAAATAGAGCATTGGATAGTCTAATGTTTAGTCAAACGGTGTTGTTATGCGTTATCGGTGCTGTGCATGATACTGTTCTTGTTCCTACCCTTATGTATGGCCGTGAATGTTGGGTATGGCAGAAACAACATGAAAGCAGAGTGAATGCAGTAGAAATGAGGTCCCTCAGTATAGTTTGTAGTGTAAGGTTATGTGATCATGTGAGGAATGATGTGATTAATGAAAGGTGTGTAAAAGATGATATTGTAGGTAAGAGAGAAAAAGGAATGTTTGATGGTTTGGGCACGTAGATACTATAGAGCTAATTTGGAAGGTAATCTTAGTAGAGGATGGTCATGGAGGACACACTTGGACCAAATTGAATGAATGAATTCCTCATGTGGGGATTATTACTCATAAATAAAAGATGTTATTAAAGGAAAGAAAAATTTCGACACTGGCGGGGTTCGAACCCGCGACCTTCGGGTATACGCCCCCGTCGCTCTGCCAACTGAGCTACAGTGTCAGTTGGCATCCAGCGCGAAATTTCTCTATCCTTTGTTTCTTTTTTACACGTTCAAGTAGTGTTTGCGTTTCCTACCTCCGAATTTTAACTAATTCGTACGGCCACTTGTCTACCTTTCAGATAGAATGCAAATGTTGGAAATGCCTAACTATCACATAATTTAATGTTTTTTGACATGAATTCCTCATGTGGGGATTATTACTCATAAATAAAAGATGTTATTAAAGGAAAGAAAAATTTCGACACTGGCGGGGTTCGAACCCCGCCAGTGTCGAAAAAATTTTTCTTTCCTTTAATAACATCTTTTATTTATGTGTATGTATGTAATATGTAATATGTACTTTCTTTTGTTTTTATGCTAAGTTGAATGAACATGTCAGGGTACAAAAGATACATATTGGACATTCAACTTTTTAGGAGAAGTAAAAGTCACATCACACTAAGTCAAAGTTAATAGATTCACACTCATAGTTAGATAGTAATAACACCTTTTCTATAAAAAATAAAAAAATAAGTCAAAAAGTATATTTTTCAAAATTAAGTTAAAAACTATCATTTTTTGAATGTCTTTTTTTTTAAATTTATCATTATTCATCATATATCATTTGCTTTGGAAGGTGTTCGTAAAGAGAAGAAGCAACAAAGAAACTCTTTACATTCACTTTTTTTCATTTTTTCAAAATATGGTCTGTACAATTTTGGGTCATAATTTTACTTTATAAAAGAATAGCTTTTTGCCCGCGACTTCTTCCGCGTGGACTTCATTTTTTGCATCCGGTTTACATTCAAAATACCAAAACACTATCTTAACTTCAATTTTTTATAAACATTTATATTCCCGCGGGCGGTGTAAAGGATATAAAGGACATTGACCCTTTTTAAGTGATTGTTGGGCGATGAGGTTGGTGAGCCATCACTAAAATCTTTATTTAACTAACTTTTCCCTAATTTATTTCCAAAAGTGGATGAAGAATTACTATCTCTGAAGCTGTGGCTACCCTTTTATAGAATTCAGATAATTGATTGATAGATGAATATCATAAATTCAATCGCACCAAGTTTTATGTTTCTTAATTCAGCATGGAGAGACGATTCCTGAGATCGCGCAATTTTCATTGCCCAAGCTTTATATGAGGTGCTCGATAAATTAGATTTACGTTTGCGAGGCATTGCGTAAATGTGAGTAAACTATAAAAATCTAAACGACCAACAAAGTGACGAACCTAACCTAACAATTATTCAATTACTGCTTAAAACCTGAAATCTTTAAAATACACAATTCAATCTAAAATAGTAGGAACCAAAAAATATCCCTAACTAAACTATAAAAATCTAAACGACGAACAAAGCGCACTAAACTAACCTAACTAAATTATTCAGCCTACTGCGAAAAACCTAAATCTATCAAATACTTCAATATAATACAATAGTGGAAAGGAATTAAGGACACCAAAGAAAGCGCGCAACAGTCAATTAAGATAAAACAGCAACTAAGCCAACTAAGTAAATGACTCGTAAAATGCAAGTAACGAATAACGAACGATGATCTATAACTATAATTTCAAGTTTCAAATACCAAAATATGTCGGAACCAATACAATAAGCTGTCTCATTAAGATTTTTTTGAAGTTAATGTAATATAATTTGGGTTTATATACTCCAATAAAGAAGAAATCATACCGCGATGTAGAAAGTACCGACAGCGCCATCTATTGGTAAACATGCAAACAACGCCGCGCTCTTTTATAAGGTTTCAGCTGAAAGGTTGAAGATTTCGCTGCTAAAATCCATTAGTGATTCCGGTATAAAAGTACTCTATAATTTTATCTGGACTTCTAACTATATGTCTGCAAAATTTCAAAGCAATCGGTTCGGTAGTTGCGGCGTGAAAGAAGCACAAATAAACAAACAAACAAACTCACTTTCCGATTTATAATATTAGTATGGATTTTCTATGCGACCAAACCAAACACATAATTAAACTAAAGTCTGTGGAACTGTCATAATAAGCAGACCTGCTCTCCAACTTTTATTTGAAATTGTGTTTAAATAGTGATATTTGTGAAAAAAAACAGTGCTAAAGTGTTAATTAGTGTCTGAAAACTGTGTGATAGTGTTATCTTCACATGAAACTTTAGGATTTAACCAAATTAGTGCTCACAAATTCACAACTGACATCTTAGTCACAAAAATATTTGAACTGTTTTATCAACTACCCTTAATTTATTTTTATACAATGTCTATCCTCAGAACAATAACTCAACTATTCTGTGGATATATCAGTAACAATTAGGTGCTTTCATTGTGTTGCCACACCATAATGATGCAGCATTCCCCACGGAAAAAGACCCTACTGGTGGAAGTTTCCCACGCCAGTGTCAACAACAGAAAAGTATATGCCAGTTTTTAAACCATCACCTGGAAATGAACCCCCTCAGTTAGATCTGTATACCAAAGTCAATCTTGATCCAGAGAAACAAACATCAATCAATGAAAATGATTGGCAAACCATTCCCATCCTCCGCAACAGATACAAGCGGAAGAAGCTCAACCAAACTCCGTCTCCAGAATTGCAGCTAGAGAATCGATACTCACCACTAAAAGTAGATGATATTCCTATTAAAAACACCAACACTAAACCTACCGTGAAGAAGCCCCCTCCAATCATACTTTATGGTATTCAAAACATCACTAAGCTCAATGACCTCATTGATGGAGTACTGCAAAGAACACAATACAGCTACAAAATCGTCACTAAAAATCAGTTACGCATCACGTGCAGTGACATTGATTCTTACAAGAAGCTCCTTGACCTAGTTAGGGAGAAGGGACTTATAGGTCACACATTCACACAAAAAGATCAAAGACCTTATCGAATTGTGATCAAAAACCTCCATCCATCTACACCAATTGAATCCATTAAAGAAGCTATCGAGAGCACTGGTAATAAAGTAAAAGGTGAAATTATCAATGCTAGATCTGGTTTAAATAAAACTCCATTATTTACATGGTTTGTAAACCTTGAACCAAGTCCTAACAATAGTGATGTAAAGAAGCTAAAGTTTATCTACCATACCAGCATTACCATAGAAGACCCAATTCATAAAAAAGTTATACCACAATGCAAGCGATGTCAACAATATGGACATACAAGAAACAACTGTATGCGTCCCTATCGATGTGTCAAGTGTGCAGAAAATACTACAGACTGCCCAAAAAAAGATAGAAACACACCAGCTACATGCGCCCTCTGCCTTCAAGACCACCCGGCTAACTACAAGGGCTGTAAAGTATTCCAGCAAATACAACAGCGTAAAACTACAGTGCATCCACATCAAAAAAATACCAATAAACCATATGATACTCAGGCTCCAAAAATACCAGCTAGTACCTACAACATTCCAGCTCCGAGTAAGAATGAGAAACCACACCAAACCTACGCATCAATAGCAGCCAATAAAGATAAACAAAATACCCCAATAAATTTAGAAGAAATTCTTTCCAAACAAGCTGAAAAGCTAGACAAACTACTAGACCAGATGGGCTCCTTGATGAGTCTTCTGACCACGCTAGTTACAAAACTGATCCATTAATGGCATCTCTAATAATAGCAACTTGGAACGCAAATGGTTTATCAAACAGACAGCAAGAAGTTGATGTTTTGATGAAAATGCACCATTTGGATGTATTATTGATATCTGAATCCCGCCTAACAGAAAACTCTCGAACTGATATATGTGGTTACCATACTTACCTTACAACCCATCCAGATAACACGGGGCACGCAGGCACTGCTGTTATAGTAAGAAACAATATTAAGCATCAATTACTGCCTGAATATCGCACAACTCAAATCCAAGCTACATCCATTGCGATTGAAGATCAATGGGGGCAGCTTACAGTGTCATCTATATATTGCCCACCAAAGAAAAATCGACAACCTGACCTCTCGAACACAGACTTTGACCAGTTCTTTCAGTCGCTGGGAAACAGATATATTGTAGGCGGAGACTGGAATGCAAAAAACACTTACTGGGGCTCAAGACTTACACTGACTAGGGGAAAAAACCTGAAAGAAAGTTTGGACCGAAACAAATTAAGTGTTCTAACAACCTGCCAATCTACTTATTGGCCTACTGACCCTAATAAACTGCCGGACCTTTTAGACTTCTTTGTATATAAAGGTATCTCAACCTACTACCTTAAAGTTGAAGGATGCTATGATAGCTCTTCGGATCATACACCAGTAATTGCTACTATAAGCACATCTGTTATAGAGAAAGCAAAATGTCCACACTTATGCAATTACAAAACAGATTGGGATTCGTATCGTAAATATCTAGAAGATCATACCAACCTCAACATCTCCCTAAAAACCGAAGAGGATATTGAAACTGCAGCTAACTATCTGACGCACGTCATACAAAAGTCAGCTTGGCTAAACACTCCAGCCACCAGAGAGAGACACATAAAAAATGACAGTCGGTACAACATACCTCAAGAAGTGAGAAAAAAGGTATTGGAAAAAAGACGACTCCGAAGGCAATGGCACACCAGCAGACATCCAGATCACAAGAAGGCTTTTAACAAAGCTGCAGCTGAGTTAAGGGACTTCCTAGTCGAAATAGAGAACGATACCCTCCAACAAAAATTAGAGTGTTTAAACCCAATGTGCGATAATGAATATTCTTTATGGAAAACTGTTAAATCCACACTAAAGCCCCAACTTGCTCAGTACCCACTAAAAACCGAAGACGGAAATTGGGCTAGGACAGACTCAGAGAGAGCTGAAGCTTACGCGGCGTTTCTGAAAAATGTGTTTAAACCTAATGAAGACCTCGGATCAGACACTGTAGATGAAGAAGTCAGCGACTATTTGGAAAGTGATCTACAACTCAGTCCACCTTTGACAGCCTGTACCCCTGCTGAAGTACGTAGGACGATCCAGAACCTACAATTAAAGAAGGCGCCTGGTTTTGACCTTATAACCGCTGAAGTATTAAGAGAACTGCCAAAGAAAGTCATAACTCTCATAACTATTATTTTCAACAGCATATTGAGAACTGGGTATTTTCCGAACATCTGGAAAGTGTCCCAAATAACAATGGTACTCAAGGCAGGAAAACCCCCACATCTTACGTCTTCCTACCGACCAATCAGTCTGCTACCAGTCCTCTCAAAAGTCTTCGAGAAGGTACTCTCTGTGCGGTTAAAAACTTGTATGGCAGATAAGAAACTAATCCCAGAACATCAATTCGGATTCAGAAGCAATCATTCAACAGTGGAACAAGTACACAGAGTTTGTAAAGAAGTGAGAAATGCACTGGAAAAACAGCTTTATTGCTGTGGCGTATTTCTGGATGTGCAACAGGCGTTTGATAAAGTTTGGCATAATGGCCTACTATTTAAAATCAAGAAGACCCTACCTCATAATATGTTTCTGCTACTGAAATCATACATTGAACACAGGTCATTTTATGTTAAAATAAACGATTCTGTTTCCGATATGTATGAAATACAAGCGGGGGTACCACAAGGATCAGTCCTAGGGCCGACATTGTATATTATTTACACGAGTGATGTTCCTGTGTCAGAAACAGTGATGACTGCAACGTTTGCAGATGATACTGCTGTACTAGCTTCAAGTGATAGCCCAGAGCAAGCTTCAGCGACTTTGCAAACACATCTTAACAAGATACATGATTGGATGAAGAGTTGGAAGATCAAGGCTAGTGCCGCTAAATCCAATCATATCACTTTCACCCTAAAGCGGCCAGTACACAATGGCCGACGATGGGCCACGCTTCGCAATTGGCAATTGTTGGCCACGATCAATTGGTGTTCACACAATGGCCCATTGCTCATTACTGTCTGGCAATCCACTTGCGACGGACGTCGAAGTAATTATGGTTGCAGCTATTTATTTATTATTATGATTGTAATTTATTTTATTTATGGCGCTATTTATGTTATTTTTTCGTCATATAGTGATTATCAATACATTTTGCAATAAAATATTCCAAAAAAAGTATAAGTATCTATGAGCGGTCGGTGACAAACTAAACAATGGCCCATTGTGGAAACACCACCGGCCATGCTACGCCACGATTCCTTTGAAGTGTGCCCGAAAAACCGACAACTTCGCCATTGCGCGCCATTGCGCGCCACGATCGGCAATTGTCCGCCATCATGCACCATTGCCCCCTGTACACAGTGGCGATGGCGAGCAGTGGGCCATCGTCCGCCATTGTGTACTGGCCGCTTAAGAAGGAAAGATTGTCCGGGGGTCAAATTTGGAAATGAGCACTTACCACACACAAATTCTGTAAAGTACCTAGGTTTTCACCTTGACCGGAGGCAAACCTGGCAAACACACATCCAGAAAAAACGTGATGAGTTGAACTACCGTTTTAGATCTTTACAATGGCTGCTCGGCCCGCAGTCAAGATTGTCACTTAACAATAAATTGCTTATTTATAAATCCATACTAAAACCTGTTTGGACATATGGTATACAGTTGTGGGGTACGGCAAAAAACAGCAATGTTGAAATACTGCAAAGATTCCAAAACAACGCACTGAGGACCATAGCAAGAGCTCCCTGGTTTACAAAAACTGAGGAAATACATACATACTTAGAAATTCCTACCGTGAAAGAGGAAGTCAAGCACCTTACAAAAGCCTACAGAGACAGGATTACAAATCATGAAAATGAATTGGCGCGGTCACTAACACAGCCAGAAATGACGCGACGCCTGAAACGAAGCCACATCTGGGATAATATATAATCAAAGTTAAATAAAATATATTATCAATGAAGGACAGTCTATCAATGGAGAGGCCAGTCCTGAAAGCCACGATACCGTTCAAAAGAACTGCTTATAGTCCAACGACTGATCGCATGTTGGAAAGAAACAAAATAACAAAAAAAAAAAAAAAACTAAATTGTGAATCACTAAAACCAATCACATAACGTGAGAAAGAAATCCTCACCAGACAATTATTCCTGGGAATAACGAGGGAAGATTTATAGCTTTACAGACACAGTCATGTGCACGTTGGGTCCTTGTCGTTTAAAAAATCTTGAACACTGTAGTAAGATTTCTTTAAAAGCATTGCTTTAATTGCCTTTTTAAAAGATGCCACAGGCAATGCCAATATGTCAAAAGGAAGTTTGTTGAATATTTTGAGGGATAGTCCCATAAAGGAGTTACTTACTTTATCAATTGTCCACTTCGGTACGCTAAGTTTGTCCTTATTTCGAGTGTTAACAGTATGCCTATCACTAACTTTACTAAATTTAGTACTAGTTCAAGATAAATGTGAAATATCTTTCTAACCTAATAAAATAACATTATTAATTTACAGATATCAATGGATGATTCTTTGCCAAAATACATTTGTTCTGAATGTCTGGAAACCTTGAAAATAGTGTTCAGTTTTAAGAAAAAGTGTGAAGCAGCTGATAGAAATTTCAGAAGGGTTTTAAATCCTTTAGGTATGGAGTAATTAATGTCCTTCATTTGCATGCATGTTATACTTTTTGTATTATGATCCATAATCATACAAATAATTAAATTTGTAGTACATGAAATTAAAAAAGAAAAAGATTGATGGATGTAAACAAAGCTAGAGAGGTTTGCCAGTATCATACAGTGGCAATCAGTAGTCTCTGCCTACCCAAATGGGAAATAATGGCGTGAGTATATGTATGTATATGTATGAAATTAAAATACGCACGGCCATGCATATCATTTACATCCATCAATCTTTTCATATATGCTCTTTTACTCTTAATACTTTTACGCCTGCCCTTTTGCGCTTACACTGTATTTGGTCTAAATGTGTCCTCCATGGTCATTCTCTACTAACATTACCTTCCACTTTAGCTCTATATATCCCTTTCACCAATTTCCTGTCATCCATCCTCTGTATGTCCCAAACCATATTAACATTCCTTTTTCATCATCTGTCAGACCACACCTTTCAGAAATCATGCTGTTTCACATTTGAACACATAACCTAACATTACAAACTCTTCTGAGGGACTGTGATCTCTACTGCATTAACTCTACTCTAATGCTTCTTGTGCCAACATTTGCTGCCATAGATAAGGGTAACAAGAACAGCGTCATGCCGTGATTAATCAGCAGAATTGGACCTTTGCAGACACTGATTGACTGGACATTAGACTATTCATTGCTCCATTTACCGTATTACCATGCACATTTTCCATGAAATTAAAATATTTTCATTACATTAATATCACAACTATCAAAAGTATATATAGGGTGGGGGCGTGGTTTAGCGGTGCCATTTCTTAAGAATTTCATAATAATTTTAAGCAATAATAAATAACCAATTCTATACAGATTTTAATTGATCCTAAAGTACCCCTAAGTTAAATTATTTTTAAGTTGTCACTATATACTAAGATGATGTTTTTATCAACCGTGCTGTAACCAAACAAAAATCAAACAAATGCTAAGAGAAACTTTTATTTTTCCAAACATACATCTTTTCATATATTACAACATTAAAATGAGACACTACAAAAATCATTCTAAAGTTAGGCTTCAAAATCTTTTTCAATTCCAGGTGATCCTTCACTTCATTCCTACCCGTATTCAAAACATGACTTCCATTTAATTCTGCATAGAATGAATTTGAAAAAGCAAAAAAGAGAAGAGCAAAAGGCATGGTTGTTACATAAGATGCAAAAACAGGAAGAAAAATTTAACAAACTTAGCAATCCTAAAGAAAAACTGTTAAAATGTTCACCCTGTGATATGACTTTTCCAGATAAGGTAAAGGTTTTATTTTTTAAAATTAAATTAGGATTGATTTATTGGTCTGTATTTGAATGCTGTATACAGGGCTGAAGATGGGTCTGTCCTAGTTATAATGCCAAATGGTGACAAGCATAAGAATCCTAAAAATGTTGTATTTCTAGGATTTTGGACATATTCTTTTAGCTTGTATAGTTGCAAACATTTCATAATCAGCTTTGATTTTTAAGCAACCAGTATGTCACAGGAGAATTGAGAAACTGACAGATTATTCATACAATATCTGTCACCTTCTCACTTCTCACATGACATACTCGTTCTCACACGCCTCATGCTACGGGGGCAGATTGTTTGTATGCTCTATCCTAGTAACAACTATTCAGTTTTTGTGTACAATAACTCACCCAATTGGCATATTCTCCGGTCATCTGTTTATGGCAATATATTCTCTGTTTTATAAATAACTCACAAACAGCCAATATATTTCATCTCACAACCAAACCAACCACATTCCCTAAACCTTACATATTTGTATTTCAGACATCGCTAATCGAGCACCGTCGCGAGCGCCAATGCATGCGTCGCGCGTGCGATATCTGCGGGCAGTTAGTGCTCAGCATCTCTCAACATCTGCGACACATACACAAGAACGATTCACCACATAAGTGTCCTACTTGCGGGAAAGAGTTCCCCGTTGTTGCGAGGTTGAAGGCTCATATGTAAGTAATGAAGTAGCTTCTAGCATAGTAAGATATCTGCGGCCAGCTGGTGCTCAGCATCTCACAACATCTGCGGCACATACACAAGAACGATTCACCTCATAAGTGTCCTACTTGTGAGGTGAATCGTTCTATAATAACCTAAATGTAAAATGAAATGAAATATACGTTTATTTTAAAGTAAGTTGATGAAGAATAAGTTTAAATATATTTTTACTTCCGCAACTGAATTATAATGGTGCACACTGCACATATCAAAACACAACCTGAGACATGTTCTGAATCAACGAAATTCAAAATAACTCCTTTTTTCACCAGGTTGGTCCACACAAATACATTTAACTTCTACTGCGACCTTTGTCCGTACAAATGCAAACACAAGTACTACCTAGTGATGCACATGAGGACCCACACTGGAGAAAAACCGTATAAATGCGCTCACTGTCCAGCCACGTTTGTCAATTCTTCCAATTTGAACAAGCACAAGTTGATACATCAAGAGAAGCAGTTTAAGGTAACTATCATCATCATACTTACTTACTACTTGTCACGTTTGACGAAATCATTTTTACTATTAATCTTTACAGGGCAAGTAAGAGATACAGGAATAACATGTTTCGTCAATAGCTAGTTTAAAATCTGTTTTAGACGGCTGGTGAAAAACCCTCAAAAGTGTTATTGGTTTATCATAACATAACATAACATAAACGTTCACGCCGTTTATCCCCGAAGGGGTTCGCAGAGGTACCAATACTTCTGAACTGACATGGCAAGCGCCATCTAGTTTCCAGAGAAGGTTTATCATATTATACCTTATAACGTTATTTATGAATAACATTCCTATTACTGCGGCGTACTTTATAAACGCCCGGGCGTATACCCGAAGGTCGCGGGTTCGAACCCCGCCAGTGTCGAAATTTTTCTTTCCTTTAATAACATCTTTTATTTATGAGTAATAATCCCCACATGAGGAATTCATGTCAAAAAACATTAAATTATTCCTATTCCTATTTCTGTTTCTGTTTCAGCATAGGATTTTAAAGCTTATAGGAGATGGAATAAACGAGATATCTCATTTGCTCTATAAATATTAAGTTTATGTGAATTCTGGTAGAATGATTAATCTTATTTATTAAATAACTAGCAAAATTTGCCGTCTTAAATAGAAACTTCCCATCACCTACTGTTAAATAACAATTGTCCATGAAAACTGTGCTAGCCATTGACCAATTTAGATATTGTTTATCACGACATAAAGTTTCTCGTTAGAGACAGTACGCAAACCAACTCTGTATCTCGCTTTTTCTCGTCTTGTTTAATCCTTCGTATAAGTCCCACTGCAACCGTAAAATATAACGGTTATATATCTCACGGTCAAAGCCTGTAGATATAACTGTTATAAATTTAGATTTTATACGTACCAAGCTATGGATACTGGAATCTTGTTCTCTACTTTGCACAAAAAATATTATTGAGATATTAATAAAAAAAAGGAAAGAAAAAAGAGATTTTTATTTGTTGCTGACTAACAAAAAAATACACAAAACATATACAAAATTACAAAAAAAGTACAAAATTGATTTTAAAAAGTAAAATTAAAAAAACAAAGAGATTGTGTTGTTCTAGGATCAATAAAGTATATTTTATGATATTCTCTATTTTAGTGTCCCTTGTGTGACAAACTGTTCCGCAAGAAGCCAGCTCTCCGCGAACACTATGAAGCGGCTCATATGAATATCAAACATCGATGTGACTACTGCAGGAGAGATTTTACTTACAGGTTCGTTACAAATGCATATGAATATGTTTATATCAACTTAATTTCATTCATACATATACTTACCGCTATAAATCCCTCGAAATAGAATAAGAAATTCCTCAGGCACTTTTGGAAGTGGGTCTCTAACCACATCGCCCAAAAATCACTTTAAAAGCCCCAATACTCATAGTCGCCTCTTACGAACACCCACGAAGAAGAAATGGAGTAGTGCTATTCTAAGCCGAGGTTACACAACTTAATTTCTTAGTGATAATTCGTTAGTTGATTTTAGCAATATGTTTAAATATCGAGATTATTATCTAATTGAGCACAAATAACAAACATAGTATTTGCGACAAATACATACCGGCATATACTCAGGCCATTATTTCCCATTGGTGTAGGCACAGTCTATCGATCGCCACCTTGTACGATCCTGGTAAAACTCTCTAGCTTCATTAACATCCATCAAGCTTTTCATACATGCTGTATCGTCAACGTTCCACATTCATATTTGCCGCCAAATAATATACGTCAAATGTCATTCGCTCGCTCAACCAATCAGCAAAGCCCGATGAAAAAGGCACGCCAGTCAGAGTGAGGACTAGCTACCGCGAGGAGTGTAATGGCTGCTTCCCTTGCGCGTGCAACGATTAAAATTACCGGCTTGATAATTTAACCTTTTCCCAAGAACTTTGAGTGTTTTCATACTATTTTGTGTTACTTACGTTAAGACGTGTGTAAGAACCTTTTAATCTGAACGTGTGTGTGTGTCACTAAACAAAACGTCCCCAGCTGGGTCGACTGTCGACGGACACGTGGTGAGAAAATTATCCATCGTTTGCTGCCAATATCCACTCGTACTGTGGAAAACCCTGCTCCTGCTGGTGAGTAATTGCTTATTGGTATTTGGGCGGGCGAACTGCGGATCCGTTAAATCTCGGCGGAGTCTCCACCAGAGGTTCCGACCCAGAGTGTCACCATCGGCCTGATCGGCCAGGTCATTGTGACACATCTTTTTGGTGCCGAAACCCGGGAACAATTGGCAGTATTTTAAAGCTTTCTTTAATCTAAAATATCGATCGTCGAATGCAGCTGGTATTTCAAAATAACATTAACGTTAATTTTGCTCCGAAATCAACTAATTAGCATTCATCTCCTATCGTTGCCAATTAGAATCAGTGTACAATATATTTCCATCGATATATTGTTCCGCTTGCAAACGTACTTTTTATAAGTGTCGGGTAAATCGAAATCTAGCATCGAGCCGCTTTCCGTTCGTATGTCGTTCGTGTTGTGCATTGAGTAAGCAGAGGTACATATACATAATTATACGTTCATGTGTCACAATTCGATTTATAGTGAAACTATTTTATTATCGTTAACGAAAACAATCTCGCCGTTCAAGTTGCAATTTTATTTCGTGCACCCGCTTATCGCTGGATGTTTAAAGTTAATTACTGATCATACTTGTATAATCTAATCATTTATTCGGTATATAAGTATACATATTCGGCTGTGTGACTTTACATTCAATTTACACCTTTATTATTATAGAACATACACAAGCATTTTATACGTACTCCTTGCCTTGTGTATATTTAATTCGGCTATAATAATAAGTTGTAGCCAACATCAGTGTAGGTAGTTGTTGTGGCGGATCATACTCCAACCACCAAGTTTTGTTGTAAAATTAATTTTGCTATGACAACAATACACTAGAATAAACTTTATTTTATTATCTAGTATTACAGATCTATACGTTCAAAAACCATAATCTTGTTTAGTATTATTTACGCGGCTGTAATACATTTATTCGTACTTACTTGTTTTTCACACTCCAAACATTCCATATCAGTTGTTCTTAATTAAAAACATAAAGTAACCGTTTTTCTATTTATAATTTTACCTGTGCATTCCTTCAAATAAGTTTCAAAGTGAAATCGTGATCGCAGTGATAATTATCTACTTGTAACAGGTGTTTGTTTGTTGTTGAAAGTTCGACGCGCCCTGTCATCTATTGATAGAAGTATCTATACTATATACATCTGTCATTCATTCTTTCGACGCCTTATCACTGCAATCGGTGACTGGAATCTTTGTTGGGTTTTTATTGAAACAAATCGTCTTTACTTAGTGAGGTAAATTTTAATTAATAACCATGTCTTATAATCCGAAGCGTCAACCTATACGTAAACTTAGTCATTCGAATAAACCTGAACCGAAGCAAGAATTTACAAAAAGTGATTTGCCGTCATTACGTCGTAAGCGTACGATAGCTTTGAACCGTATTTTGAAGGCATTAGAGGTCGGTATGGCGACTCAATCCAAACCCGATGATACACAATGCGATTTCTTCTTTTCATATTGTGATGAAATTGAAAACATGAAATCCGATTTTGAGTTTGCACATTCCTCGATACTCGAACTATTAAGTTCGTCATCAGATGAAGATGATAATGATGATGAAATTCGTGCGCGTTTTGATGATACTTATTTTAAGGTTTTGTCAATATTTAAATCGTTACAGAAATCCGAAACGAAAAATTACTTAAATTCGACTTCTCAATTCGAGTCATCTTTGAAATCTCATGTGAAGTTACCGAAGATCCAATTACCCACGTTTTCAGGTGACATAAAACTATGGCCTGAATTCATTGATACGTTTAATTCATTAATCCACGATTGCCATTTACTTTCCAATGTGGAGAAATTTCAATATTTAGTATCGATTTTGCGCGATGATCCGTTATCGCTTATTCGTAAATTTCCCGTAACCGGTGATTATTACTCCGATGCGTACGCGGCCTTACTTGCCCGTTATCAACACAAGCGTGAACTGTCTTTCACATGCTGGAAAGATATTTTGAACGTTTCATTCAACACGAATAATGCGATTGAGTTTCGTCGATCTTTAGATTGTATTGACGAAAACTTAACTATTTTACGTAAACAAGATCTTCCAGTTGATGATTGGGACTTCATTCTAGTATACCATATTTTATCGAAATTAGATTCAAAAATGAGACGGGAATTTGAAGAGAAATACATAAGCAGCGAGATTCCAAAATATACTCAGTTAAAACAATATTTACATTCGAAGTGCGAATCCATGTTGCGCGATAATCATTTTTCTGAAACCTCACCCAAGGTAACTTATCAAGTAAAGGAATCTAATCTGCGTCCTTCCACTTCAAAACAACATTTTAATAATTATCCTAAGCGTTCAAATGTGACTCACACATTATTGGTAGATAACTTGAATAAAACTCAAACATTGAAAAGGGATAATGAACACGTTGTGAAATGCTCTTTATGTTCAGACAGTCATTTAATTACTCGTTGTAAATCATTTCTTGATAAATCCGTAGACGACCGTTTGTCTTACGCCCGAGAGGCTAACTTATGCTTTAATTGCCTCAAATCGTCCCATCAGCTCAAAGATTGTAAATCGATCTTTCGTTGCTTAAAATGTAAACATCGTCATCATACAACATTATGCGCGCAGGGAGATACTAATAGCGCTAGTAACTCCACAGATTCTAAATCCGTATCATTGTTCGCCAAAGGTGAAAATTCAAACTGTCCAAAATTAAATAATATAAATACGACTGTTTTACTAGCTACGGCTATAGTTCAAGTACGCGATTCAGACGGCACTTTTAGTTCTATGCGAGCCTTATTTGACACCGGTAGTCAAAACAATTTTATTACACAAAAGGCAGTTGAACATTTACATCTTAATCCAGTCTCATGCGAATCAAATATCAATGGGTTAGGAGGTATTGCTGCTGATGTCACCGGTATGATTCGATGTTCAATCGCTTCAAAGAATAAGCCGTTATTCGATTTAGACATGCACGTTATTTCAAACATATGCGGTGACCAACCCATAGCCAAACTTAACACGTCGGGTTGGACTCACACTCAATCGTTAGCCTTAGCGGACCCAGGCTTTGATATCCCTGGCTCTATCGACATTTTACTCGGTGCAGACGTTTTCGTTGAATCGCTTCTTCCTCAACGGATAAAGGGTAAGGCGAATCAGCCCCTCGCGTTTAATTCGGTCTTCGGTTGGCTCTTGTTAGGGAGAACGCCACTCATTACTTCGTCGTTGCTACAGGTCTCTTCGAAAATCGATAACGACTTAGCCTCAATCGTTGAGCGCTTTTGCAAGATCGACATTGTTCCCCAAGCGTCACCACACACACATGAAGAGATTCTATGCGAAAAATCTTACAAGGCAGATCACTACCGCGACCCATCCGGTAGATACGGGGTGCGCCTTCCTTTTAAGGATGAAGTGGAGCCAATTTTTGAGGGTTCTCGTGACATTGCATTAAGACGCTTCCATGCAATCGAGCGTCGTCTGTTACGTGACCCTGATTTGCACAAACAGTATCGCGAATTCATGGAAGACTATGAAAATTCTGGTCATATGTCTCTCGTTCCTACATCAGAGTTAAATCGCGGCAAATACTACATTCCGCATCATTGCGTAGTTAGGCCAGATAGCACGACTACTAAATTGCGGGTCGTTTTCGATGCCTCAGCGAAGGATCTAAATGAAAAATCTTTAAACGACACTTTGCTTATCGGACCTAAACTTCAGTCTAACATTATCGAGGTTCTCCTCAATTATCGAATTCATGCGATCGTATTTATGGCTGACATACGTCAGATGTACAGACAAATTCTGATCTCTGAAAATCATAGGGATTATCAGAGAATCTTTTGGAGAACAGATCCTAATCAAACTCTAAAAGAGTATAAACTAAACACCGTTACGTATGGTGTATCGTCTGCACCATTTCTTGCATGTAGGACAATCAAACAACTAGCAGAGGACGAAGGTGACCGTTTCCCTCTAGCTAAACAAATAGTTACAAACGATATATACGTTGATGATGCAGTTTCCGGTTTTGAAAATTTAAGTATTGCGATGGAAGCTAAATCACAAATCGTCAAATTATTCAAACTAGGTCATTTTGAATTGAGAAAATGGGCTAGTAATTCACGGCAGTTGCTATCAGATCTTCCCCCAGAAGATTGTCTTCTGGATTCTAAATCGTTCTATGATGAGCAATATCCAACTCTCAAAGTACTCGGACTCAAATGGAATCCAGTACTCGACTCGTTTTTATTCGATGTAGGTTCATCACATCGCCCTTGTACTAAGCGAGTAATCCTCAGTGAAATCGCAAAGATATACGATCCGTTAGGCTTTTTAACGCCTCTGACCATTCAAATCAAATGTTTGCTGCAGAAACTTTGGCTTCTCGGCGTATCGTGGGATGAGCAACCACCTGAAAATATCTTTAACAGTTGGCAAGCCTTTTGTCAACAGCTGCCCGCTCTTAAGGATTTAAGTATTCCACGACGACTTACCGTTAATAATGCCATTTTATATGAATTGCACGGTTTCTGTGATAGCTCGGAGCTTGCTTACGGAGCTGTCATCTACTTGCGAATCTTATGCGATGATGGATCTATTCAAATTCGGCTGCTATGCGCCAAGGCCCGCGTAGCTCCACTAAAAAGACTTTCATTGCCTCGTTTGGAGCTTTGCGGAGCTGTAATGCTTGCAGATCTAACAAAATTCGTTCTCGACACGTATCAGGCCAAAATTCTCATCGATTCTATTAATCTTTGGTCCGACTCGACAGTAGTTTTATCCTGGCTTCAATCGCACTCTTCGCGCTGGACCACATTCGTCGCAAACCGCGTCAGCCACATTCAGGAAGTCTTTCCAGCAAAGTCCTGGCGTCATGTTGCTTCAGCCGACAATCCTGCGGATGTGTGTTCTCGAGGGCAGCTCCCTAATGATCTTCTTCAAAATTCGTTGTGGTGGTCAGGTCCATCTTGGCTACTCCAGTTTTCTGATCACTGGCCTAAAAGGAAACTTGCTTCTAATGATGAAGATACCATGGTGCGATGCGAAGAGCGTCATTCAATCGTACTGATGACCAATGAAACGACGCAACCCACAACCGATTCCGTTTTCAACAATCTACTTAAACGTTTTTCATCTTTAGACAAAATTACTCGTATCGTTTCTTACATACGCAGATTCATTTATAACATTCGTACCAAAGACTCATATAAACGTCATATTGACCCTCCAACTGAAACTGAAAATTATGAATCGTTACTAATTATCGTAAAATTCGTACAAAATTCATGTTTCAGTAACGAAATACAGCGTATCAATGCAAAACAATCGTTACCCAAGCCGTTTCGAAAATTGAATCCCTTTGTCGATGAGACAGGTATCCTTAAGGTGGGTGGTCGTATCTCACGTGCTGGTTTAGAATTCGATCACAAGCATCCTGTACTCCTACCTTGCGATCATCCACTCACAGACAAAGTGATCGAATCCATTCATCGTAAACATTGTCATACCGGACAGAATACTACTCATTATCTAGTTTTACAACGCTTTTGGGTTCTCTCCGCGAAACGTGCTATTCGTCGTTGCCTATCAAAATGCATATCATGTTATCGCACTAAGCCGAAACCATTAGAACCATTCATGAGCGACCTACCTTCCTACCGCGTCAATCAAGTCAAGCCGTTTTCGGTAGTAGGCGTAGACTTCGGCGGACCTTTCCGTATTAAACTCGGACTTCATCGAGGTGCAAAGATAGACAAAGCTTACCTTTGTTTATTCGTTTGTCTTGCCACAAAAGCAGTCCATCTTGAAGTGGTATCCACTCTATCCACTGATGGTTTTATAGCTGCTCTGCGTCGATTCGTTGGTCGTCGTGGACGTTGCAGCATAATCCATGCAGACTGTGGAACAAACTTTATAGGTGCCAGCAATTACCTATTATTAATCGAACAAGCCTCACAGACTGAGCATATCAAATTTGATTTCAATCCTCCTTCAGCCCCCCATTTCGGTGGTGTGTGGGAAATTCAAATAAAAGCAGCTAAGACGCATTTGTATCGTATTGTTGGCAGCCAAGTTTTAACATTTGAAGAACTCAGTACACTGTTCATTCAAATTGAATCGGTTTTAAACTCGCGCCCATTGTGCGCTTTGAGCACTGATCCGAACGACTTAAACGTCTTGACTCCAGGTCATTTTTTGACCCTGGAACCTCTTACCAGCGTACCGGACGAAGATTATTCTTCTGTTCCATTGTATCGACTTAATCGTTGGCATCTAATTCAATCTTTCGTCCAACACTTTTGGATTCGTTGGAAGAACGAATACTTAACCTCGCTTACTCAACGCATAAAATGGACGAAGATATCCGAGCCACTTACTGTGAATTCTGTTGTAGTCATCAAAGATGACAATCGTGTACCTTTACAATGGTCTCTAGGAAGAATATGCGAACTGCATCCCGGTCATGATGGAATCGTGCGTGTAGCAACCGTGAAGACTAAAGATAGTCTTATCAAACGACCTCTAGTTAAGTTGTGTCCTCTTCCTATTGAATCGTAATCTAGTAGTTTTTTTTTATCGTAATAATAGTCGTTTTAGTTGTAGCTCGTTTATGTTTTATTCATTATATTTATCAATTGTTATCCGTAGGAATCTATTTGTTAGTCGACATACTGTAGGTATTTTAACGTTGCCGCTATTATTATTTTTTATATCCGGAAAATACCAGCTGTATTTTGGTGGGCGGTATGTATCGTCAACGTTCCACATTCATATTTGCCGCCAAATAATATACGTCAAATGTCATTCGCTCGCTCAACCAATCAGCAAAGCCCGATGAAAAAGGCACGCCAGTCAGAGTGAGGACTAGCTACCGCGAGGAGTGTAATGGCTGCTTCCCTTGCGCGTGCAACGATTAAAATTACCGGCTTGATAATTTAACCTTTTCCCAAGAACTTTGAGTGTTTTCATACTATTTTGTGTTACTTACGTTAAGACGTGTGTAAGAACCTTTTAATCTGAACGTGTGTGTGTGTCACTAAACAAAACGTCCCCAGCTGGGTCGACTGTCGACTGACACGTGGTCAGAAAATTATCCATCGTTTGCTGCCAATATCTACTCGTACTGTGGAAAACCCTGCTCCTGCTGGTGAGTAATCGCTTATTGGTATTTGGGCGGGCGAACTGCGGATCCGTTAAATCTCGGCGGAGTCTCCACCAGAGGTTCCGACCCAGAGTGTCACCATCGGCCTGATCGGCCAGGTCATTGTGACACACATGCCTTTTTATTCTTCATTATTCTCGGTGTCCTCCGAGGTCGTGTTCTACTAACATTACCTTCCACATTGGATCTATAAATCTCTTTTACCAATTTTGCATCCTCCAATCGTTGCAACAAATAACAACAAACATTAAAGCGAGCGCGCTCCATTCAGCTGGTCAAGTATAATCGCTAAACTTTAATTGTATCTAAAAATAAACACATCATTAAAACATAAAATTTTCCCTACAGAGCAGACTTACGAAAGCACGAGATAAAATACCACAATCGTATAAAGCGCGACTACATAGGCGGAGAGCCAGCCTACAAGAAGGTGGAAAGACTTCAGAACTGTCAAGAAGTCCTTCCAGAAGAAACGTGGCAGCCTCAGCACGTGACCCAAGAGATGGTGCCCGTAGAACAAACGCAATTTGCCGTTACAGAAGAGAATAAAGAGTTCATATACTTTACTGAAGTTCCTGCTGTGATGCAACAGCCTGTTGAAATGAGTAGTAAGTTGTTTAAATACTATGTTTGTAAAATAATAAATTAAAATAAATACGTCACTTACCTCGGACGGACCTCGGAGGACACATTTGGATCAAATAGAAAATGTGCTCAAAAAGGCAGGTGTCCGAAGTATGAAGAATAAAAGAGCATGTATGAAAAGATTGATGGATGTGAATGAAGCTAGAGAGGTTTGCCAGGATCGTACAAAGTGGCGATCGATAGTCTCTGCCTACCCCAATGGGAACTAACGGCGTGAGAATATGTACGTATAATATGTACGTTACTTAATATATAAGTTAATTGAAAGTGAAAGTTCCGTTAAAATCGGTCTAGCCGTTCTAGACATTAGCTGTATGTTTACGAAAACGAACCATTTATATAAATCTACATGCATTTAGATAAAAAACGGGGATCAAATCAAAATTTCTATATTTCTATGCCAAAGTAACAAAAAAGTGCATGGGACATCTTTTAAGTGTGTAAGTAAGTTAATATGTGAAACTAACTTAGCACAAGTAGCAACTGAGATAAAATATAAGAATTATTAGATTCTATTGCGTAATAAACAATCAAAATAGTTGTTTTGTCTTGCTGAGTAATACGTAAGTATAGTCTCATTTATGGTAATGGTTTAACAATTATATTTTTGTTTCAGTTCCTCCAACGGTGACAATATTGTAAGTATTAAAATTTTATTTATTTATGTTTTAACAGTAACTTCCATATTGTGGTTAAGGGAAATTATACAAAGTGATAACTCTATATACCCTATTCAATGTTATTTTACTAGCCCACTTAATTAACATCACGCAAAAGAAGTAGGTAGCGACTGAACCCTTGATTTTTATTGACTGGTTTTTCCGTTTTTTAAGAGATGGACTCCTCACAAGTTTTTTTTTAAGTGATACCCTGTGTTACAATAGTAACTGCAGGCAGTGCAACGATCTCGATGATGAGAAAGAAAAAGGCCCCCATTTTTTTTAAATAACGTTAACATGACGATATCTAAGAATATAAAGATACTTAAATAAAAAAAGTTGAAACATTTTCCTAGTAATTCATAAATATTGTATTGTTGCAGCACACAAATACCGATGAAGAAAGACGAAGTGAAAATGTACGAGCAGCCAGAACTGGGATATTTTTAATTATTGTTTAATTATCATGTCGATTTAATTTTAGTATAGTTCAATATCAAATGATTTTAAAATTGTTACAAGATCTGTATTTTATACAAAGACAGTAAGAGAAATATTTTATGTATTTATATGGTGAATTAAATAAGTTTTAAATTTTCATTGTTTTTGCATTTTGTATTGCCCTGTATGTATGTTATGTTAGCCTGTTCAGAAAATATCGATCATATAACGCTGACCACCACAAAGCACATACGTGGTATTTGTGTGGCCTAGTAAATACGTGACTTAAATGTAGCTGCTGGGTCCGAAGGTTATTGTTCGAATCCCGGCGAGAGCATCAATTAAGTGATGAGTTAAAATAATTTATAGTTCGTATAGTTTGTGGTTGATGTAAAGATAAATAATAAGTCTTAACTCACTTGTAAATTCACATATATTACAGTCCACAATGATACACAACATACACAAAAGTTAGAAGGATACTAAGAGAACAAGAAATAGAAAAATAATAGAATAATATAACAACGACACTCTTAAATAACGGTAATCGAAACAAGTAGTGATAGTGCGCGCAATGTCAAGGTCCCGACTGGTGAGCGAAGGCGCGCCGCGAAGAAATACACAACTACCCGGCGCTTGCACATTATTCTAGAGAAACACTAGCGTTGCTCGCATACTACGCGCTTCACCCGACTTTGGTCATAAATATATTTAAATTAATTATTATTTTATTTTTATTAAGAAACGCGTTTATTTCAATTTGTAAGTGAATAAAATATTATAAACCAATAAAGGTGTGCGAATTTAAATTGGAATATATAAATATAATACATATTAAATAAAGATGCACCTACAGTACTCCCCCTCAAAGACCGTCTCTACGGGCGATAAAAATCAGGGAAGCGTACGCGTCTTCCAGATCTTGTGGTCCGTGTGACAACTACAGGTTCTGTTGGTTGGGAGCTAAGGTTGGGATTTAATACGGGCTGTGAAGTTAGGGGCACAGGGTCTGACAATATGTATGCTGGCTTTAACCTGTCAATGGATACTGTCATAGATTTCCCCTTAACGTTGATTTTATAAAATTTTGGGTTTCTCCATATGACTTCATGTGGCCCTGTGTAATTAGGTGGTAGAGCGCCACGTAGCGCGTCTTCCCTTAGGAATACGTGGCTAGAAGTGGCAAGTTCTTTAAAAATGAAAATTTTGTTTTGCAAACGATGGTGCTGTGTGGGGACAGGTCGAAGTTTGTCAACATATGACTTCAAGCGAGTGGAAAAGTCTGTAATGTCGTTGGTATAATTTTTGACATTATCACCAAAGAATTCTGTGTAATACAAAATGCTCTTTTGCTGAATGGGCCACCGCTGGAATCAGAATAAGTAGAGATCACCTATATAACATTTATAGAGAAAAGTCCTTTAACTTCAACCAAGATTTTATTATTTATGTCAGAAATTATTCAAAAATTTTCAAAAAAGTTTGTGGTGAAGCTAAATCTAGATGCATAAAACATAAAATTATGAATTCTTCTAACAAGAGTAAGACTGTCTGGAAAATAATTAACAGTGAAACTGGAAAACTAAAGTACCCACATGATCTCAATTTATTATTAGATAATGAACTGATACAGTCAAAATCACAAATTGCTGACATTTTTGAAAATCATTTTATAAATACCCCCACTCAGACAACAGAGAAATTAAATTCATGTCCCCAGAAAGCTCTTGAGTTGTTGGAACAAAATGTTACCAAAACAACAGCACAGTTTTCTTTCAAGTATGTTGACAATAATGATATAATTAAAAAATTTAAAACTATTAATCTTAAAAAAACCGAAGACATAACAGGAATGTCAGTTTTCGTCATAAACAGAATAATAAATATAATCGCTCCTCATTTAACGATACTTTTTAATAAATGTATAGATATAGGAGAATTTCCAGACTGTATGAAGTTAAGTAGGCTCATCCCACTACATAAATCAGGAGATAGTCAGGACTTTACCAATTATAGGCCTATTTCTATTTTGCCAGTTCTCAGTAAAGTTTTTGAGAAAATCATGTCCAACCAAATGCTTTCATATTTCAACAATCATAATATATTCCATGACGAGCAATATGGTTTCACCAAAGGTAGGTCTACTGTAGATGCAGGAGTGTCACTAATGAAACATATTTTTAATTCATGGGAAAACTCCCGGGATGCATTAGGTATATTTTGTGACCTCACAAAAGCTTTTGATTGTGTAAAAAAAGAAATAGCGTTGATTAAACTTAAATATTACGGTTTTGACGAGCAAGCACTGAAATTAATGGCATCATATCTTCATAAAAGAACTTTTAAGGTTGATATTAATGGAACCACGTCGGAAGGATCGGAAATAGAGATGGGCGTTCCTCAAGGTTCTATACTTGGCCCATTACTGTTTCTGATTTACATTAATGATTTACCATTTATGGTACAAAAGTATTCTGAGATAGTTATGTTTGCAGATGACACATCTTTAATATTTAATGTAGCGAGATCCTCTACATCTCTTGACGACGTAAATAAAGCTATCTCACTGGTATTGCATTGGTTTACTGTAAATAACCTGGTTCTAAATGCCAAAAAAACTAAATGTATTAAATTTACTTTACCGAATGTTAGGCAAGTTGATAACAATATTGTTATTGATAGTGAACAAGTAGAATTAGTGAAAGAAACAAAATTCCTAGGGATAATAATCGATTCTAAGTTGCAATGGGGACCCCATATACTAACACTTTCTAAAAGGCTGAGCCATGGGCTGGAAACTTCCTTACATCCTCACTTTGTGATTTTTAACAGCGCAATCTATTGCCGTTTCACCTGAACTTATTAAAAAAGCGCGCCGTAATTTGCATATTCATCAATAGATGGCACTGTTGTTAATTTCTACATCGCGGTATGATTTCTTCTTTATTAGAGTATATAAACGTAAAATTTTACGAAATATTTATATACGAAGTATATAAATATCATATATATATAAATATAAATATTACGCCGGCGAGGTCGTAGGTAGGTAGAACCTAACACTAACTTTAGAGTCACACCAGACTCAACTAGAGTCTATTTTATTTTTATACTCACCCTATTCGACTTAGCTTAGGTACACTCCTTTTCACCGCCAGGGCGGCCTTCAGCCGCCCGGCAAAAACAGTTAAGGTGACGCCGCATAGGCCGCAGGGCCAGCAGCACCGAGACGGAGGGGTTTTAGTCGGTAAAAGTCCGACATACCCCCGATCCAAGAGGATTTCCCCTCCGGTAAACAAAAAAAAAAAAATATTTTTATAAGGAAAATTACGAAAAACGGTAGAGTATCGTGTCTACTTCTTCGACATGTTTTGTTTTTGTTTTGTTAATATTAAATATTCTTAGCCATACAGACAGTACATCGAAGTTAAGGCGCAATATACTTATAGATATATATATAGGTGATTAAATTGTAGCAGAAGTTCGGGTGGAATGCCTCGAGATGGCGATAAGTTTGCATTATTAACTAGGTGACATTAAAATCCAGCAAGTTGGCTCTCTATATCCAGTGTATTACTTTACTCTATGGGCTGAGCTCAGCAGCGGCTGTAAGACCGCACCTATTGCTGTATCAGAAGCATCAGTGACAAGTCCTAATTTGGCTTCTGAATTAGGATGAGCTAAAAGAGCTGCATTGCATAGGCTATCTTTGCAATTTTGAAAAGCCTGCAACGAATCATTTTCAATAATGACAGGATGCGAAGCTTTTACACAACCGGTTGATAGTGCATTAAGAGGGGCTTGAATTTGAGCAGCTTTGGGTATGAACCTTCTGTAAAAGTTGAGCATTCCCAAAAATCTCCTCAGTTCCCTTATTGTTTTAGGGATCGGAAAATCGACTATAGCTTGAACTTTATTCTTGAGAGGCTTAGTGCCTTGCTCAGAAACGCTATATCCTAAAAATTTTACTTCCTTTGCACCAAAAACACATTTATTAATATTTATTAATACACCGTAGTCTCTCATTCGAGAGAATATTTGATGCAGGTGCTGAATGTGCTCCTCCTCATTTCTGGAGAAGATTAAGAAGTCATCAAGGAATGGGTAGCAAAAAGTGAGATCGCGAGTCATTTCATCGACAAATCTTTGAAATGTTTGGCCAGCATTACGCAAACCAAACGTCATGAACGGGAATTCGTATAAGCCGAAGGGTGTGGTAATTGCTGTCTTCGGTATGTCTTCCTGATTGACGGGAATTTGGTTAAATGCTTTTACCATGTCAATCGTTGAAAATATTGTACATTGGGACAAACTTTGAGAAAAATCATGAAGATGCCGAATAGGATACCTGTCTGGAATGGTTCTAGAGTTAAGAAGTCTGTAGTCGCCACACAGACGCCAACCATTATCCTTCTTCGGTGCTAAATGAAGCGGTGATGCCCATGGGCTGTCGGATAGACGTGCAGTACCATTTGCCAACATTGCCTCAAATTCCTGTTTAGCTAACTTTAACTTATCTGGGGCTAACCTACGTGGAGAGCATACTACTGGGGGTCCTGGAGTGGTGCGTATATGGTGTTTAGTGTTATGTTTTATAACTAATTGAGTACCAGACGGTCGAGTGATTTCAGGATACTGTGATAGAATAAAATTGTACTTACAGTTAATATCACCAGTAGAAACCTTGACACTCAAAACTGAATTACACGTTGCGGCACTCTGTGCAACAGAACTAACGTTTGTCATACCTTCGATAAGTTTCTGGTGTGCGACATCTACAATTAATTTATAGTGGGACAGAAAATCTACCCCTATAATTGGTTTCGTGACGTTTGCGATAACAAAACGCCACGGAAAGTCTCGACGTAGACCAAGATTTAATTTTAATTCTAAATAACCAAACGTATCGATAGTAGAACCGTTGGCAGCACTTAGTTGGTAATCGGTTTTACGACATTCTTTCACTAAATTTTTAGGGTACACGCAAATGTCACTTCCAGTATCGACTAAAAATTTCTGTTTAGAAACACGATCCAAGATGAAGAGACGACCAGTACGTTCCTTGCAATCGTTGGTCGTCATCACTGATTGCCGCTTTCGTTTCCCTGGTTGAAGTCGCACGGTGAGATGCACTTCTTTGCATGATTGCCAAACTTCATGTGGTACCAACAGGTTGGAAACTTTTTGTAGTTGGACAAAGATCTTCGTGAGGACGATCGATTGCGCTCGTACTTTCCACGCCGGTCACGTGATCGTGAGCGATTATGTACTATTTCTGACAATGCGCTGACTTGTTTTGTCAGTTCGGAAACTTGTTTAGTCAGCTCGTCAATGGCTGATGATTTCTCCGCAACCGCAGCAACACGATGAGGTGATGATGGAGTTAGATCATGTACTCTATCCGCAAGTTCCGCTAATGCTTCCAATGCCAACGACGGTTGCGAAGCAATTATTGGCTGCATAGCCGTTGGTAATCTGCTTACCCATATCGTCCTTAAAAAATCGTCGGGTACTTTTGGACCTGCGAGATGTTGGAGGTGTCTCAAAAATTGTGAAGGCTTCCTGTTTCCCAGTTCTTCGTGCATTAACAGTTGTTTAACATTATTTTCACGTGAAACAGACAGACGTTTAATCAATTCAGATTTTAGTTTTATATAGTTGGGTGTTCCAATCAATATGTCTTCGACTTCTGCCGCGTATTGACGGTCGAGATTCCCCAATATGTGATAAAACTTGTTCGTGTCATCTGTTACATTATATAATGCGAATTGGCACTCTACTTGGGCGAACCAAATCTCCGGTTTTTCAGGCCAAAACGGTGGAATTTTCAGACCTGCCGAACTCGAGGGTGAATCCATTTTTGTTTTGGATTTTGAGTTTCGACGTGGTTTAACGTTCACATTAACTACTGATTGTGAAGAGTCGCTGTCACTGTTGTTCTTATTCTCTGACATGTTCCGTTGAGGGTCACCAATATAGTTAGTATAGTTTGTGGTTGATGTAAAGATAAATAATAAGTCTTAACTCACTTGTAAATTCACATATATTACAGTCCACAATGATACACAACATACACAAAAGTTAGAAGGATAGTAAGAGAACAAGAAATAGAAAAATAATAGAATAATATAACAACGACACTCTTAAATAACGGTTATCGAAACAAGTAGTGATAGTGCGCGCAATGTCAAGGTCCCGACCGGTGAGCGAAGGCGCGCCGCGAAGAAATACACAACTACCCGGCGCTTGCACATTATTCTAGAGAAACACTAGCGTTGCTCGCATACTACGCGCTTCACCCGACTTTGGTCATAAATATATTTAAATTAATTATTATTTTATTTTTATTAACAAACGCGTTTATTTCAATTTGTAAGTGAATAAAATATTATAAACCAATAAAGGTGTGCGAATTTAAATTGGAATATATAAATATAATACATATTAAATAAAGATGCACCTACAAATTGTTATTTAGTTTTGGATCTTAATTTTTATGTGAAAGTTTACAACCATATATTTACATTAACAGTACAGAACTAAAATTTACAACAATACTACATTAAAACACTGCTCTTAGTGTAGGGTTACGTGTTTAATATACCAGCAAGATTTACTCCTTGGATGACCAAACTAATGCAATGGTCGAGGTAGATACCAGCTCTAAAACATCACCACATACTTCCACAAGGCGGGCGGACAGGCCTTTGAAAACTAGCCGCGCCTCATTGCCCTATTATAACTATTAACTATTATAAACCTTTCTAGTTCATATCTCTTAGCATATCTTATAATAAATATAAGTGAAATAAGATGCTGAGTAGTGTCGGTGTCGGCTTCAAATAGCATTATTATGTTTCAGTAAGAAGCGAATTATGGATTTCCTGGCTTTAAAGTTATTTACTGGATGTTCCTCACCAATCATCCTTATTTTACCATCTTTTCCCTATTTAAGTTCAATAAGTAGCTGCCGAAATTTTGATTCTTAAGCTCTGTCTACCACTTCTTGGATTCTATAATCTATAAGTTTATTTAATATTAAATATTAAGTGTTTTCGTAAACTTTTCAGGAACCTCATTAAAACACCTTAATATAATCAACAAATGGTCACCCTATTTAGATTGAGATACAGCGATCTAGTAAGACATAGGACACTATAGTACACAATCCTCTAAATTAATACATCCATGGAACCTAACAACTAGGCTAAGGACGACGTCAAACCTAGACAAATACTGAGACAATCAATCTCTATGAAGACACGAGAAAATATTCTTACAAATGAAATTATATCAATCAATGATATAAGGTTCTTTTAATCGGTATTTCATCTATTCAGCGTAATAACTTGAGATGTTCAGAATAACTGTGTAATTGCCGTCGTCGTAGGGAGACGGAGAGCTCAAATTTGTAATTTTTGCATTGCTCTTGGGCAGCTTGTGTCAATTTTGCTACTCCTTTTAGGTTCGTCTGATCGTTGGATCCTTACGCCCGATTTCTGAATTGAGTATTCCAGCTGAGAACAACTTAAGTATCGTTCTGTCGCATTAAAATCTTAACAACTGACTGAGACAAAACGATACTTAAGTCCCTCTCAGCTTGAATACTTAATTCAGAAATCGGGCGTTAGACGCTCATACTCCTGTATCACTTTGTTTTCAGTTTGTTTAATCTAGTCAGTTGGCACAGTGAGCTATCTCTTATGCTATTGTATTTAAATCTTTATTTTTTTCACTGGCTACGGTAATGACGCCATTGCCGGTATTACATACTCACGGCTATAGATCCCTGAAAAGGGGTAGCCAGAGCTTCACAATAGACACATATTTAGGTAGTTTCTGAAGTTGAATGGTGAAATAATTGTTTAACTAATGTTGTTGATTTGATGATAGGTGTCCCACCACTCAAAAATCACTCAAAAAGCCCCAATTACCTAAGCCGCATAGAGATATAATAATCTTAGTAGATATTATATCTCTATGCTAAGTCGTCTCCCACGAACACTCACGGGAAGAAATGACGCTACACAGCAATCGAAAGTTCTCTTCATTTAAATACAAAATTATTTTTGAATTTCCTATTCATCCTATTCATGATTTCATATACTGTTAGTGAAAATCAAACAAGATAGCCCAGTTTGAATGTTTTTGTTCATGAAAACCTCATGTGGGGATTATTACTAATAAATAAAGAATAAATAAGGGAAAGAAAAAATAAGTTCGGAAAATTCGGAGGTAGGGAACGCAAACACTACTTAAAAGTGTAAAAGAAACAAAGGATAGAAGAATTTAGCACTGGCAGCCATTGACACGGTAGCTCAATTGGCAGAGCGACGGGGGCGTATACCCAAGGACGCGGGTTCGATTCCCGCCTGTGTCGAAATTTTGCTTTCCTTTATTTATTATTTATTTATAAGATAGCCCAGTTGTTAGAACATGTGCGTATCATGAAGAGAGGCGTCGCGTCTTCGGTTCTATCCCAGAGTTGGGCCTAAATCAGTGTGTCTTTTCCAAAGTCATATGTGTGAATGGGTGGTTAACTTTTTTTGGTTACTAACGACGAGGGAAAACATCGTGAGGAATCCCACATGACTAAGTTATACTTAGCCATGTGACAGTGTATTCGTATGTACAAAAAGGCGATAAGGCCTGCCCCCTGTCACGTGAGTACACGGTCCTCGCAAAACGTGGGTACTCTGAACTCCAGGGTGACAATGTCAGATGTTCAGAAGTATTAGTACCTCTGCCATCCCCTTCGGGGATATGCGGCGTGAACGTTTGACCTGAGTTGGGTATACTGGAAATATTTTTGCTGCATACTTAATGGGATTCGGTAGTAAGTAATGCAACTGGAGAAAATCGGTACGCATTACGAACGATATTAAAAGTTATTTAGTAGGGTGGAGTGAAAAAAAAAATTTTTCGTTATCGCTTTGTTATACCCATAAAAAGTAGCATTTATAACTCAGAAATAAACACATAAATTTTTATTTAACTCTGAATATATTCAGAGGTGCCCCCAACCTCATGAATATTAAAGGATTTTACCAAAATTGGTCACAAAACACATTCATATTACTTCGGCTATATTATATTCTGAACGTTATCTTGTTAGTATTTTTTTGAAAAATTTGACCTTAAGATATGTTTGTCGATGCGCGGGGTAGGTGGGACTTGGAGGAGGTAATTTCACTACTAGTATTGGTCCCTGTTCGGACGCCATTAAGCTAACACACGCGCGCGATTATTACTCCTTTACTTGTGAGACAATTCGATGTTAACGACTAGGATCAAGAAATTCAAATCACGTAAGTAATATTTATAATAAAATGTTTGCAGTTGAAGTTATTTAAAACGAAAGAAACTACTTTCAAGTTTTAAGTTTTAATCTATTCTTTTTATTCATTATAGTAAAATGAATAAAGCCAAAACTCGACAACCGACGTTATGTCCCGTGTGTTGTTTGCCAGAGAAGTTACCAGTATCTCAATTGGCCACTTATAATTATGATATAAAGTATTTTCCTTTCATTAAACATGAATATAAACAAAAAAAAACAACATAAGAGCCCTGACGGTCCAAGAGATATCCGAAAGATAGGCGCAAGAAGTTTTTGGCAGTAGGCATCTCTTCCAGCAGTTAGTTGTAAGAGAGTACTACAACTGATTCTAGCCTACCATGACAAATAAAGAAGTTTAATGAAACCTTATCAAGGCTGACAAACAATATTTTCTGAATTATATGGATGGCAAACATTATAGAAAAAGAGTAACTGAAGACCGTTATGTGATTTTATCGGAAGTGACTATCTCGGGCATGTCATGTGTGAGACGGGCACTGCGATTTGTATTAAAACTCTATTTTAATTTACTTGAAATCCAAACCAGCTGATCTCAACAAAATATCTGTTGGTTGCGATGGAACAGTTGTTAACACAGGTTTTCAAGGTGGCGTGATTTGCTTTACGGAAGATGAACTTAAAAAGCCACTAAAGTGGTTTATCTTTTAGTTACATTCTAACGAATTACCACTGCGACGTCTACCGTTGCATTTGGATGGAAAATTTATTGGACCTAAATGCTTTTCAGGTCCCATTGGGTCCGAATTGCAAAAATGGGAAACTATGCCAATAGTGAAATTTGCCGCTATTCCGTCAACATTACCTATAGAAACGATTTGAGTACTGACCAAGAATATCTTTATGATGTAATTACGGCTATCAGCATTTCTGTTTTCTTCATGCGATTTAGCTCACATGGAAGCTGGGCTTCTCAACCATTCTAGATGTCTAACGACAGCAAATATAATTTTAAGATTATATGCCACCAAAACAGATCCAAAAGAAAAACTGGTGATATTAGCCACGTACGTGATGAAAGTTTATAGCCAAATGTGGTTTACAATATAATGTAATTCCTCGTGTATAAATGGAGCTAAGCTCCTGTGGCAAACTATCAATCTGAGTCGCTATTTGAAACCGAGTTTGAAAAAGATCGTTGACAAGGTAATCCGCCGATTGTACCTCACTGTAAACTGTATGATAATTTCTTTTGTAAATTTGTGTTTGATGTACAATAAAGAGTTATTCTATTCTATTCTAATCCAACAAAATGGATATTTCGGTCATCCAGTAAATAATTTTGTCGCCATGCTTGATGATCAAATTCTAAAAACAGGAACAGAAAATGTTCCAGGACAACGAACATTTAAATTGCCTGCTTTCAATATCAACGTAAAATATTATATCGAAATGATTACGTGGAAAAATTGATTGTCAAAAGTGGTTTGAGTGCAGTTGAGAATATTAGAGATTTTGCATGCCACACCCAAGCCGTAGAGCGCTGTATTAAATTAGTAAACTGAAGATTCAAGTGCAGTTTGTGGAATACATAAACGAGACGGTTTCATTAGGGCCAGACTACTTTCACGTTTTCAAATGCCAGAATTTGATACAAAACAACAATTTCATGTTTAATCAAAATTAACCCATTTCTATCGCCTCTATCTTCAAATAAATAATTGTATGAAATAGTACTGATCTTTTAGTTATTGCAATCATGAGTATTTATAACGAAATTTAGTCTATAATAGCTCTGAAATTTATGAAAAACTTTCATTAGACATTCTGACTGGATGATTAAAAAGTGTAAAAAATTGATATAATACCGATTTTTAAATGGGTTGGGGCACCTCAAGACATCAAGATAGATAAATAATACTTCGTATGTTTGATTTTCTCATTCAAAGGCAACTTTCTATCGCTATACCATTAAAAAATAATAATAAAAAAAAATCTTCATACATGATCGCTCCACCCTATTATTTAGTTAGTCGAAAGCTCCATACCTTCAGAAAACCCATAGGCTTAGATATTAGCAGATATTAGACAAATAATACTACCAGTGCGTAATTAAGAGGCCTTGCCTATAAGTGATGTTATCATTAGAAGAAAGAAAGAGTAAATACATACATACATACATATTCTCACGCCGTTGGTTCCCATTGGGTTAGGCAGAGACTATCGATCGCCACTTTGTACGATCCTGGCAAACCTCTCTGGCTTCGTTTACATCCATTAATCTATTCATACATGGTCTTTTATTCTTCATACTGCGGACACCTGCCTTTTTGAGCACATTTTCTATTTGATCCAAATGTGTCCTCCGTAAATATTTTTCATATAAAGAAATATTTTCTCGTTGATATCTACCGTGCGGTAAGGGCGGTCTCAATCGTAATTAAATTGTTGTAGAATCAAGAATCAGAACACTGTAGTTTTTAAGCAAAGTTTTTGAATTAATATTTGATCCTTTAAACGATTTTCTATAGCCCCATTTTTTTGTGAATTTGAGTTTCAGACTTATAATTAAATAAGATTAATGTCTGCCTTACATAGAAGCATTAATCAATTTGACTTAATTTTTAGGTAACCTTTTACACTTTATTTTTTTCTAGCATATACGTATATTATGAAAGCTTTGACCTTGCGTGAAACAGCCTCGTTTAGCGAGAGCATCGACGGACGCGGTACTCAACATTAACGAGGTTTTTATGGCCCGCGAAGCCTTATAGCTTTTATGTGGCGTCGACAGCTTTACGAGATTCTACTGAAACACTATTATCTGCTTCGTGGGTTTCAGCGGTTTATGCAGTCGTATTCAAGAGACGTATGGCTCGTTAAAGCAGATTAATGTACATATTGAGAATTAATACAGTTTCGCGGATGTAAAATTGTTTTGTTTAAAAGTATTGACACAGTTTTCATTTACACGTTAATTCAATTTGATATAATTAAATCATAATGATGCTGCTTCAAATAAAAAAATATGAATGTTTTTTAATAATACTGTAACACTTATGACTTAGGTGGCAACTCGGCACAAGGCCAATATATCGCCACCTTTCAAAAATTTTAGGTTGTCGGCCGCTTGACTGAACAAATATCGACAAGTATCGAGAAGCTAACTTTTTCAAAAATAGCGCGTAAATACATAAATTGTTTAATATAATTGAATAGGTCATTGACATCTGAAGTTAAATTACATATTTGTTTTTTAGACTAGTTCAAATCATATTATTGACCTTAATCACTTTGTTAAGGTTTTGCTGTGATTGTGTATTTGGCTAGCTACCGAAAATACATGGGCACAATTTTCGTTGCAAGAGCGCGCACTATACCTCCACCAAAGTAAATAAATAAAAAAAAACTAACTGTCGGTCTTTCGAGTATTTTATTACTAGCAGAACATTCCTGCGAATAGCACTCAGTAAAGTTCTTTTTACTGTGTTTCAAATAATTAATTGTATCGATTTTATGGAAAATTACTAGCACTCGTACAACTTACGGTTAGTTGAGACTCGAGAAGAAGATTTGGCAACCGTGTTCATTTACGTTTTTGCAGCGGATCGATGACTTTTATTATGTTTTTTTTTTTACGCAATGGGTATGGCTGGCTATAAATGATAATTAAATTCTGATACTTATCCGATAGTTCTAGTTGTAGCCACTATAAAGTTATTAGTCGCTAATTGTTAGTCTAACTTCGTTTTAATTTATTTTAATTTTAATAAGATAATAATTGTTCATCACTTCATGATTTCAGCAAGTTCCATTCAGTAGCAAGAGCTTCATTAATCGTGCACAATTTTTGCTCATCCATAATGTAATCGCACTCCTTGAACTTATCTGCAGTCTTCAATGCTATTTTCAAATACAAGCCCTTGTATTTGTGTAAGTAAGGTGGAAATTACCAGGCCATAGTATAATATTTTCTATGGATTACCTCTTTGCGGTTTCGATCAACTAGTGGAACTCCAAACACTGCCCATTTTAAGCGGTCACCTCTCTTTGCCGCAACTTTGTAACTGGTAACACTAAAATATTTAAATTATTGTCTTTAGGCACTGCAGAATATCGGCCGAGAAGATATGGTGAAACCATGGTGCAGCTTCTCGAACGCACTGTCCATCGGATTTCTTGAATGACTTCATTCTCTAAGTTAGCTCTACGTGACGTATCATTTCACGTAGATGTATCATTTTTTAGTTTCGAAAATAGACGTTCCGCTTTTAAATGATTTTTAGGGGTGGCTGTACTTACTGTCGAGCAGTAACATTTTGGCTATTTGAAGCGTAATCGGTACGGCAGCGGGGCGGTTGTAGGCGCGGGGCGTGGCCCTAAACATAACCGATAGTGGCCAATGATTCGGTTGTTGGCATGTCCCTATCTGGTGTTAGGTTGTACAATAGAGAAATTCTTTACACATCAAAATGAAATGTTTAGAAATATACACATTTGTAATAAAAACTTGTGGTTTTGTAAAGGGTGACTTAGGTATCTGAGAAAGAGTTTTCAAGCTCCGTATGTTCCGCTTTTAAGATCTTAGCTATTTTTTGGGCGATTAATAAAATCACTTATTGAAAGTATATATTTTAAAAATAAAGTTATGAACCACGGCAGTGTATTAATAATGAAGTCAGAAAGTGTTCACGGAGCTCGGCATGCGGCTGACGTTACTTCATGATATGAAACTTTTCCTATGCAGCCTCAGACTACCTGAAAAATATAGACCGATAATTGGAAATACCGCACTACTACTCACTCTCACACTCCGCCCACAAATATATAAACAGGGGCATTTTCAATACCCATAATGTATTATAGCTATAAGCAATTATACTAGCTAATTCCCCAGGTGAAAACCTAACAATAAAAACTAGGTGATCCTAGACGGATTATTAACAGTCAGTTGTACGAAAAGCCCTGCCCTGCCCAAGTTCACCCAATATTTAATAATCTTTTTTATGTATTATATCATGAATAAAACTTTAAATTGTCACCTAACCTCCTTCATATCTATTAGAATTGTGAATGAGGTTTAGAATCTATCACATTTATCCCAAATATTTATCTTACCTTATATTTCTCAAAGCCAGCATGGTTTTCGAAAAGTTTTTGTCTACTTTGGGATCTAAAAAATAATCACTTGAGCTTAGTTCAAGACTTTCAAGAAGCTAGCAAATTCGAGACGCCTAGAAGAAAATACAGATATAATAGTGGCATTAAAAGGCTTTCCGATTTTGGCCAGCACGCCGCGGTGGAGGTTGCAATGATTCACTTAACAAATAGATTACGAAAACTTTATATAAGGGAGAAAAACTCTTTTTTCTTGTGAATACTGGATTAAAAATTAAATACAAAAGAATACTATGGATTTCGCATCCCAAAATAAACAATACAGGCCTACTTTCACAAAAAAAACTATGTTACACGCATATTTTTAGTAAATCAAAATTTTTAAAAATTATGCAAAATAAATGACATCCTATTCATAAAATGTGGCTGCAGGCCTGCGCCCTATTACGTAAAAGCACTGCCCAAGCAAAACGTGCGTACTCTGAAAACCAGGTTAATAAGATTGTCACTTGATGATCAAAAGTATTAGTAGCTCGCCCCCCTTTCGGGAATAAAGTGGTGAATTTTTCATTTGAAAAGTTAAATGTTTTCAAAAAATATGCTTGTGCTTAAAAGTTCAATTTTCGTTCTTAAAAGTATAATTTATTTTTGCTTTGATCTCACTAGGATGGGGAACGTGTATTTAGTTTCATTATTTAATTAGACTCTGAGTCGCTCTGATCTCTCCGTTTATAGTTTTTAGGTAATCTTGGATGAAAGCGCTTTACACATTGTAAGCCTATTTCCTCTGCAGCGAACTATATTTAACTATTTCTCTCATACCTGTTTGCCATTATAAAGCTATTTATATGCTCATGTATTGCCTTTGACAGGTTGTCTGCGACAGCTAGTTCGATAGCTAACAGTGTTCCATTATGATGCAGTTGTGTAACGATTTTTTGATATGAAGATAAGGTAAAATATATATTTTTTTTTAATAAAAACAATAGTTCTCTGTTTTTTGAACGTCGCAAACTTATGTATTAGTTAAATCTAACTCTACTAACTACTTCGGATAGAATGTAGGATTACTTAGTAAGAGATACTGTTAAATTCATAATGCAACTTATTATAATTTATTTTACCATTTCTTCTTGAAAATTTTCTACGGTTCGCGTACAGGATGGGTTCTCAAAATCTTTCATCAAAATTCCTATATTAAAATGAAAGTAAAAATTCCTTGCTTATATTATTACATAAATCCATAACAATTGTTTATTCTAAGGCTCTGGCTAACCGGTTCAGAAATTACGAGTGGAAGGGATATATTTCTGGTAGCGCAGTGGGAGATCAACCGCTTCTAATGCAGGAGATTCGAGTTCAAATCCTGTGTCGGACCTACACTAATGTGACTTAGCCAAAGTCACATATATAAGATAACTTATTAAGGTGGTTAACAGAGAGGGAAAACATCGTAAGGGAACCCACGTGGCTTAGTCATGTGATATTGTATTTGTAGAAAGCGGCGATAGGCCTTCCCATATTACGTGAATGCTCCGTCCAAGAACAACGTGGTAATGCGGGTACTGTGAACACCAGGTGACCAAACGTATTCAGAAGTATTACTACTTCTGCCAAGTCTTTGGAGATGTTCGGTGTGAACGTTAAGTTTGAGATTAGAGTAATAGAGAGGAACGAGAATTAAGAGGGGAATAAAATATTGATGATGAGTTTCATTCATTCATTCAGATTCAGATGTGGTTACATCGCCCTCCCACATTTTTATGAGGCCCCGCCAGCGTATGGTAATTGTAAGTTGTCATATCAGCATATCATGTGAGAGCTAGTCACAAAGTGTCTTATTTCACCAAGTTCGCAACACAAGTTTCAAGTATCTTCAAAAGCATGCTAAAACTTTACTGCAATGAATATACTAGTACTAACAATCCGAGTCAACGAGCAGTCCGGGTATGAAACAGTCTAATAAAAAGATTATCCAGCACTTTATGTACAAAGCGCCACAGAGGGAAATTATATGTTCCAAACACACATTAGTAGAGAGCAAGTTGGCAACGAGCATAAGCTGGCAGGAACGGGTTAAAGCTATTAACATACTTCCCGACAAAAGGACAGCTCTGTGAATAGAAAGCGAGTTCTCTCCACTTCCATATTGAACACCAATGAATACTTAACTTAATCATAATTATAAACCCTCGTATTTACATGATAGTCCAGTGGGTAGAACACCCGCCCCAAAACAGAAGGGCGTGAGTTCCAATCCTGGGACGGGCCTACACCAATTTGTCTTTTTTAAAGTCATATGTGTGGTTAATTTATCATGGTTGCTAACGGTGAGGGAAAACATCGTGAGGAAACCCACATGGCTGAGTTGTACTTAGTCATGTGACAGTGTATTCGTACAAAACGGCGATAGGCCTGCCCCCTATCACGTGAGTACACTGTCTAAGCAAAACGTGGGTACCTTCTCTGGTAACTAGATGGCGCTTGACATGTGAGTTCAGGAGTATTGGTACCTCTGCCAACCCCTTCGGGGATAAACGGCGTGAACGTTTATGTTATGTTATGTTATATAATGTCATAGGCAACACAAAGAGCTTAAGTCTTGTTTACACAAATAACATTAAATTGACAAACATAAAAGGCATATCGCAGAGTAATGATCCAGAGTATAAAACCATGCGTAGTCAGTCCTTTGATTTAAATTAATTTCCGTTAACACCGCTTATACGTTTAAAACATATAGAATTTGGCTCATTTCAAGTTCCATTCATGTAAGTTCCGGTTAGTAAAATATATCAATCCTAGCTTTGTATACTGGCTTCTGTGTACCAGCGAATTTATGTGGAATTAGTATTTTACATAGCTTATTTTAATCCAAATTGGATTAGTTTCGAGTTGCGATTGGGATGCAATCTGAGTTTTGTCCTCCATTTGTTAACTAGTGATATTGCACTAAATTTGCCATGTTTATTTTTTTACAACGGGAGCTATCTGAAAAAAAACCATCAACCTGAAAAATTGCACTGAAACCGAGTTCTGACGATTAATGTAACGAAGAAGTTTTTGATTATTAATATTTACGTAAAATATATCAATTACTACTATGATCAAAGCCGGGACCAACGACGGCTTAACGTTTAAAGCACGAATTCATGTATAGTTTTGGATAATCAGGTTTGTCAAGCTTGTAATATCTTTCCAAAATGGGTTAAATCTTACAAATTAAATTTGATAGTTTACCCCCGCAGTTGAGGACTTGATGCCATGCACTCAACCGCGAGACTAAGGAGGCAGATTATATTTTTTCTTTAATATTAAATTCAATGTATATTGAATGCAAGCCGTTACATTAATTCACATCGGAGAAGCAAAGACTAATCGCCACTTTGTCTGATCTTCATCTTTCACACATATTTTATTCCACCGTTTTATTCTTCATATATTTCGGACACCTGCTTTGATCTTTTCCAGGTATTGCACTATCTACTTTTAACAAATTCATTTTATTCAACAAGTCTCCCTATTACGTAATAAATGAAAATATATATATACAAATAGTAACGATTATGTAATTGATACAAACTAATTACCAAATACTAAGAACCGTAGCTTAACAAATTGATATACGAAAGTTGGCACACACCCAAAAGCAAATTATCTCGTTCAACAGGTCGCGACAAACACATTAAACTATTAATTGAATCACCACTTTTCTGGCAAACAAATTTATGCAATAATGGCACTAATAAATCTTAAGTATATCCCTTAAGTATAAATTGCTGTGAAAATATATATACCAAGTAAAAAAAGGCTACAAGAAAGAGGCACTGAAAGTTCGCTTCTTTGTATGTTGAACAACTTGAAACAAACTTTATATCGGTATGTGCGACTCAAACTCGCACTTAGGGCCCCGCACCATAATTTAAAAGATAACGAATAACAAGTGTTTTGTATGGAAGGCCTCCTTAAATAATTATTTTATCATAATTTAGTTTTTTATTTAAATGTGAATAGTATAATTACTATTCCGTTTAAAAAAAAAACATAATTTTCTTATCAATATCGAGCAAAAACGAGCATGAAAATAACGTTTGATGTATGGGAGCACTATTTTTTACTTTAAAGTGAATAATAAAATTACTACTCTGTATATATTAAAAACGTCAGCTATCAGTTTTGGTTATCAATATCAAGCACAAATAAGGAATAAAAAATTTGATGTATGAGGGTCTTCATATATTATTTATTTATTTGGTGGTATAATAACAAAAAACATGGTGAAAATTTCATCTCTCCAAGGAAAACAGTTCACTCAATAGAGCCTGATAATTAGTATGACAGACAGACAGACAGACAATGGAGCCTAGTAATAAGTTACCGTTTTATCTTTCTGGTGCGCAATCCTGAAATCTACCAATTTAACGGATATTGGTATATTGGCTCCTTTGGCTTTTTGCCAACTTGAAACTAATAGCTTACGTTTTGTATTATTCTAACAAAGATTTAACTCACTAAAAGCCACTCAGAACTTTACTCAATTAGAGTAATGACTCAAACGAAGCGAACTTCTATAAAAGCAATTAAGACGTAATGAAAATTAGTAATGCTATTAATTTTTCTGAAGTGGTGTTGGAAATATTATTTAACGTGCCATTTGATATTCTTAAGTAATATTTTAAAGTTTGATTATAAGGGTCTGTTAAAAATATAATTGGATAACATAATAACAAACAATCTTGGAGCATTACATTTAATGTATTATAAAATGCATTTTTGTTATTAAAACATATTTTAGCCACATTTTAACCAGAATGATGGAACGGAGTCAGTATATCCGTTTGCGGTAGAAAGGATGTTTGTGTAAACCATTGATCACTATCCAAAACCGGTAGACCGATTAACATGAGTTCAGTGAGTTGTTATGATTTGATTGGTGTGTGTTCTTCAATATGTATAGGTATTACAGTATGAACATGGTATGGGAGCGCTGCCGTATTGTTCAATAATGGTGTTGTTTACTAATATGTTTTCTTTATTGCACGCACCTATTCTCTTTTAAAAGTTTGTTATAAATGTGTTATATTCATAAATGAATATTACGTATGAATTATATGAAATCACCTGTTTCCAGAGTAATCTGTCTACGAGATTGGTAGTAGAATAGTTTGTCTACGAAGAAATCATTTTTCCAATATCATAGCTATAATCCATACACTGATACGTGAAGCGAAAACTTGAAAACATTTTGTGACGAAAATCGCTCTGTCGGAGTAGTTTGATATTTAAATTTGAATTCATGAAGTTCCGTTTGCCAAACTTGGCGACAGATAAATCTTGTCCCATACAAAATATAATTTCTTGTATCGTAAAATCAAGGTTTACTTTTTAGAAAGTTAATTTACATGCATAAACTCACAAAATGAATCCTAAAATGGAGTAGCGAGAGCTTTATAATTCAAAATTTATTATTATTTTTGCCGTGTAGTGCCGGCTTAGAATGTCGCTACCCCTTTCTACCGATGGGTGTCGTAAGAGGCGACTAAGGGTATTGGGGCTTTTTATTGGATTTTTGGGCGATGCGGTTGGAGACCCATCACCAAAAACCTTTATTTTCACCATCTTTTCCCCACTCAACTTCCAAAAGTGGCTGAGGAATTTATAATTCCTTAGCTCTGGTTACCCCTTCTAGGGAAATATAGCCGTGAGTATATGTATGTATGTATGTTATTAAGCCAATTTTGAAAGATGGCTAGGAATAATATTCTAAAGTAAAGAATTGTTAGGAATGCGATTCCAGCAATATCGCCAGACACTTAAAAAGCCCAAAACCCTTAGTCGCCTCGTTCGACACCTACCAATAATAATACCAATTTATAGTTTACGGTATAAGATATGGAATAGCTGCGTAGCATCGGCTCAGATTAGCACTGACGCATTTTATCCCGTGCGTATTCGTAAGAGGCAACTTTCTTATTGGGGCCTTTTAAGTGATTTTTGGGCGGTGAGGGAAAACATTGTGAGGAAATCCATATGACTGATTTGTACTTTACGTTTGTATTCCCAAATTTATTTGTGACGAATTATAAATTCGGGAGTCTAAGCTCAAAAAACAAGATGACAATAATCTACCAAAATCAAAATTATTACATTCTCTACACGTGTGCTACACAATACGTGTGCCCGTGGTTACTATGCTGACTATGAAATAGTGATTTGTAGTTATTTATTTTATTAAATATCTAACATATACAGAAGGAAACTGACGGCTTTAAGCCAGTAAATTTTAGTAGTACTCCTATTAATATATCAGTAATATGTCATCTTACTAGGGTATTAATTTTCCGGTAGCTGCTGTTTAATTTCACGCAGCAATACTCTTCGATCCATTTACGTTGTGTCATAAGTACAGCCTTACTGGCACCGTAATTACCTAAATTGACATACACACATTGTGACATATACTCACGGTTATGAATCCCTAACAGGGGTAGCCAGAGCTTAAGAATTATAAATTCTTCAGCCACTTTTGCAAGTTGAAGGGAAAAAAAAAGTAATATAAATGCTTTTGGTGATAGGTCTCCAACCGCATTGACCAAAACATACATTTAAAACCCCAACCCAATACCCTAATTCGCCTCATACAAGCATCCGCGAGAAAATTGCTGAGTTCTTAATATTAATTCAATTTTGATACACAGCTTTAAAAATTGAATTAATATTAAGAACTCTGTTTTACACCACTTGCATTCACCCGCTTTCCGCGATCTTCACCATGTCTGCGCTGCGCTGCGCTGGGTTTTTTGGCCTACCCTGTGAGATATAATTATTATTTAAGTTATACTGGAACATCTAAATATCTTTCTTAATTTTATCTCAAACGATTTTTTTTTCAAAATTAATTGTCAAGAAAATGTAATGGACGTTTGTTATATACAATATCCATGTTTAAAATACGTAGCTGTTTCTAGAATCTTGATAGTCCGTGAAAACAGCATGGCGTCGGAATGTTATTTTATCGCGTAATATTAATTTTAATAAAACCTTTAAAACATTTCTACAAACGAGTTCTCAGAAATAATAAGAACACATTTCCCATTTCACGAGAATACTAAGAAAGTAAAATGGAGTGCCCGGTTGCTATTAATTTTGAACTGCTATTAGTTTGAACTACATAGAATTGTGAATGCTGTCGACATAAAATTTTCACAATAAACCGCTTTTCCAAACAAGGTATTTGAAATCAAAAAGCAATCTACAAGTAACTACTTAAACAATACTGTTTAAACAAATACTTGTTGTATTGCAATATTTTCATTTTGGTGAGTATGTAGTAAATTTATTCTAATAGGATTTTGTGTGAGAATATTGTTGGGTTTATCCAAGTAGTTATACAATGTAAAATGAGACAAAACTAAGACTAACAGTACCTCATTGGTACAGACCCACTACAATTAAGAGTGGCATTACGATCGAAAAGGGTAACCACGATTTACGCCATTTAGAGCAGCCATACTCAACCTTTTTTTTAAAGGGGGCACGTAAAAAGACACAGAAACACGTTTCAGTCACGGTAGCCCGGGCCGCAAGTAAAAAAAAGTCGGTTGTATAAATGAAAAAGCAATATTAACCTAACTTTTAATAAAGATGCATACATACTTATATGTATATCTAATGATGAGTAATGAAAATTTTTGAACTGAGAGCATTTTTTAAAACTTTATATATATCTGGCTTGTTGTTGGTGCTCCTCTTTTCAACCGACTTCTTTTATCATCCGAATGGTAATCAGTCCGTTTATTTCTATACTAGCTGTGCCCGCGACTTCGTTCGCGTGATTGTCGAGAACAAAAAAACGTCGTTTAGTTAAGAGTATATCACCTTTTTGAAATAAAATAAAGAACCAATGAAATCTAATGCGCACACTTATTGTGATGTAGGAACTATTGAGTATTTTATAATGATATTTAATTAATTACAGTAGCCATTATCCAGTTGAAATAATAAAAGGTCGTAACTGTGTGTATCTCATTTGAATTAGTGTTTATTTAGATACAGTTACAGGGTTAGCCGAAGATTAAGGATCGCTACCTTGTACGATCCTAGCAGATCTGCATAATGCATCAATATATTTATAAAGCCCTTTTGTTTTTAACACTTCGGAATTTTGCACATAGATCATATATCAATCCCGCCCGATTTCGGCCACAGCAAGTTCTGGTATCCGACTATTAAGAGTGTGTTCATGTGCTCTCATGTGACTGACATAGCCAATCTTTCCGACAAATGTTCTATGACGTATGTTGAAAAATCAGTACCCCTCCAATATATAGGTAGTTATTATTGATGGCCGCAGGTGGTCGGGCCTTGAGCTCATCACTCTTTGCTTCGAGCTCATCACGTCTTTTCCTTCCGAAAAGAAATATTAACCGGTTGACAGGAAGGGGGTGAAAACTAAATTACTAAATTTCATATAAAACATAACATAAACGTTCACGCCGTTTTATCCCCGAAGGGGTTGGCAGAGGTACCAATACTCCTGAACTCACATGGCAAGCGCCATCTAGTTTCCAGAGAAGGTACCCACGTTTTGCTTAGACAGTGTACTCACGTGATAGGGGGCAGGCCTATCGCCGTTTTGTACGAATACACTGTCACATGACTAAGTACAACTCAGCCATGTGGGTTTCCTCACGATGTTTTCCCTCACCGTTAGCAACCATGATAAATTAACCACACATATGACTTTAGAAAAGACAAATTGGTGTAGGCCCGTCCCAGGATTGGAACTCACGCCCTTCTGTTTTTCGGGCGGGTGTTCTTACCCACTGGACTATCATGTCGTACTAAATTTCACTCAAGAAAGAATAAAACAAACGGGGTAAGCTAAATAAAACCGCTCAAAAAAGGTACTTTACTATTATTAGGGTTTACGGTTGTTGGTTGTACTATGATAATACATTGAATTAAATCGATTTATCAGTGGCATAATATGCACTGTAGTAGCTGTGTAGTGTCGGCTTAGAATAGCACTACCCCATTTCTTCCGGTGGATGTACGTAAGAGGCGACTAACGGTATTGGGGGTTTTTAAGGGATTTTTGGGCGATGCGGTTGGAGACCCATTACCAACAACCTTTATTTTACCATCTTTTCCCCACTCAATTTTCCAAAAGTGGCTGAGGAATTTCTAATTCCTTAGCTCAGGCTACCCCTTCTAGGGATTTATAGTCGTGAGTATATGTATGTATGTATAATATGCAAATATAACTAAATTAAGGTTAGTCACTAAGGTCACTACATCATTTTAGTGTTAAAAAAAGTAGAACTTAAAAGATGTCTTATGTTTCTGGTGTTTAATACATACATACATATTCTCACGCCGTTAGTTTCCATTGGGGTAGGCAGAGACTATCGATCGCCACTTTGTACTTGACACTTTTTTTATCGCCAATGTGGAAGGTAATGTTAGTAGAGGACGACCTCGGAGGACAGATTTGGATCAAATAGAAAACGTGCTCAAAAAGGCAGGTGTCCGCAGTATGAAGAATAAAAGAGCATGTATGAAAAGATTGATGGATGTAAACGAAGCCAGAGAGGTTTGGTGTTTAATGTAGACCAAAATTCAGTTTTTTATTATAAACGTTCACGAAAACTGGTTGTGAAGTGACGTGCATTTGAAGAATGGCTAAGAATTTCAAAATTATGCTCACCAAATTGGATTTATTAATAGGCAGACTATTTACATAATATATTAATATTAATAAGCCTAATTTAAGAAACTAAGTAAAGATAATATTTAAAAGCATTTCAGTTATTTTCATAGTCGGCGATTTCACTTGATATTGGCAGCTTGTATTAATTTCGCCTAGCTTGTTTCCTGTAGCTTCTATTACTTTAACCGACTTTAAAATAAGGGGTTAAAGGGGCTAAAAAAATGCAAATTTTATTTTTGCTTTATTTTATTTTGGTTCTTTATTTTATTTTTGCACAACGCCATCTATCGGACTTTGGATTCCAACTATCAACATTAGTTCTATATTTAGACTTAAGATGTCGTTGCAAGTACTATACTGAATTGCGTAACGTAATATTTTTCTTCTTGAACTCACAAAATTAATCATATCTTTTGATAGAGTGAACCGATTTCGATGAAACAAAAACTAAGTTATACCTCAAGTTACGTTTAATTTTTGTATATAAACATTTTCAGCATTAAATTCGTAGATTTTACGTTTTGCGCGCACAAACAAACATATAAACAGACAAACAGACAAAAAATTTAAAAATGATGGAAATGGGTTCTGTTACTTATCTGTTCACACGCTGGCTATTTTTTTTTTCAATTTCTTCAATGTACAAAAATTACTTTTCTACAGATTTATTATATGTATAGATTCACTCTTTGTGTATTTTATCTTTGAAACAGAAAATTCGCACACATACATTGACCCAAAAAATGATAGCATTATTTGGGCAAAACTTTTCACGCTTTTATATCTTTGGGGAACAATTCTCCAAAGTTCCACATTTTTCCCTTTTTTCTTTGAAAATTACCTCCAGGTAGCTATCATTTTTAAAATCAATAAATTCATCAAATAACTCGGAGTAAGTACAATTTAAATCTGATGCCTACTCAGAAATAGTGTCTCTTAATGCCATGGATTTTCTACTAGTAGCACCGATTGACTTGTCATTAGGCTACACAAACTTCCCACATACACAAATTCCTTTACCTGTTTCACATTCTTACCATCAATCACACAGCCACATGCGGCCCGCGGGCCGCAGGTTAAATATTAGCAAATATAAAGCAAATTTCAGCCCATTACCTGCGCAGCTTTTTGGTAAAGATATTAATCATCAATCCATGTCAGAGTTTTCTTTTATCTACTTGTAAAACGCCTCTCAAAGCAAATGGAAATTCATGGATAAAATGAAATTTTAATAGTACTTCTTTTAATAAATATAAAAGTAATAAATCATCTTATAGGCATAGTACATTAATACATATGCTCACGCCTGTAAATCCTTAGAAGTGGTAGCCACAGCTTCAGAATTAGCGTTTTGAAGTTGAGTATGCAAAATATTGAATAACTAGCTGACCCGGTAAACGTTGCTCTGCCTATAAATTGTTTCTAGAAATTTCTAGTCTAGTCTATAAAATAAAAAATTAATGCTAGGAGTGGACATCTCTTATCACTTAGGAGCATAAAAAATAGTTATAAACCTATTTTAGACCTACCGAATTTGTATGCTAAATTTCATTTAAATCGGTTCAGCCGTTTCGGGAATAAATATTAAGAAAAATTAAATAACATCAAACGCTTCATGCCAGAGTGGATGGATAGACTACCGGAAAGCGTTTGATTCAGCACCCGATTAATGGTTAATGAGGATCCTCAAACGTTGCGAATTTGATAGCACAGTGTAGTGTAGTGTCTGTTTAGAATATAAGTACCCCATTTCTTCCCACAATTGGCGCACAAGGCGACTAAGGTGTAGGACTTTTTAAGTGTTTGTTGGGCGATGTGTCTAGAGACCCTTCGCCAGCGATACTTTACTATCTTTCCCACTCTTTAACTTCCAAAAGTCGATGAAGATTTTTGATGCCGGGGCTCTGGCTTTGGGAATCATAGCCGTGAGTGGAATATTTGTTTCTGGTTTACTACTTACTTAAACTTCCTAAAAGTATGTTACAATTCTCAAAGATCACCAACAGCGAAGGCGTTATACACAAATTAATCCGAACAAACTACTGAACCGTCGTATAGGCCTATTCTTTTGCTAAAATTACATCAACTACGACTGAAATTTAAACTTTAAGGAAATAAGCCACTTTATATATATACGATGTTCTAACATCAGTAACATAGTCCGCAAAACAACTTCTATTCGGGATCCATGGCGTTAAAGACGAAAATAAAACCGGCTTTAAAAGTTCTACTCAAGAAACTCAACCGATAAGAAACTGAGAATAAAAGTTTTCAAAACATTGTGATGGAGGAGCGTAAACTTTTCATTACATTTAAAACTTGACGTGTTTTATATTGTTAGGGGTCCTTATTGGAAATGACAAATATAAAGCAACATATATCGGAATATCGAGTTTAGGAAACCAATTAAGATATTGACATAGGGGACTTAACTAAAAAGAGAAGAATAAAAGAATATCATAATCCGTAAGGGGTTCAGTTTATATTACCACTGACGTACGTGAAGCAAATGTATGACCAACAACAATCAGAGCATTACAAAATATGTGTACGTGAAGTTACCGTCTGATTGATAAGTTGGTGAAAATTAATTTAATTAAAACTATATTGCTGTGTAGTGTCGGCTTAGAATAGCACTACCCCATTTCTTCCGGTGGGTGTACGTAAGAGGCGACTAACGGTATTGGGGCTTTTTTGGGATGTGGTACCATCTTTTCCCCACGCAACTTCTAAAAGTGGCTGAGGAATTTTTAATATCTTAGCTCTGGCTACCCCTTCTAGGGATTTATAGCCGTGAGTATATGTATGTATGTATGTATTAAAATTTTCTGAAAATTGTAATTACATTATCCATACAATAATAAAACTAGATAGGTATAATTGTATGAAAAATAACAAGATCGTTTATGAAAAAAAATATGAACGTGAACGAAGCTAGAGAGGTTTGCCAGGACCGTACAAAGTGGTGATTGAAAGTCTCTGCCTACCTCAATGAGAACTAATAGCGTGAGTATATGTATGTTTGTAGATTTGTAAAACTTAGAATATTTGTTTTACCGTATCTTTTTCACACATATTGGAAGAGTTTACTCTTAACACTCGACGTATTCAAACAAACAACGAAATCACACAAACAACGAAATCACAAACACCAAACAAAATACTGAATAAAACCTTAACAAAGACGAAACGTTTCACTTCAGGAAGTCCCAAATGGCCGGAAACTCGCATCACATATGCGTCGAGTTCCCAAACCACTTAAACTTGGATCCGAAAAGTTGTTATGGGTTTATATTGGCCATCCTTCGATCATATATACCAAAGATGTAGACGTAGAAGACGTAATGTCGTGACGCTCGCGTCAATGCGACATAAAGACGAACCAGCAAAACAGACAAACCTCTTATTGAATTGGAACATAACATAACATAAACGTTCACGCCGAATATCCCCGAAGGGGTTGGCAGAGGTACTAATACTTCTGAACATCACGTGACTTTGTCACCTGGTGTTCAGAGTACCCACGTTTTGCATGGACAGTGTACTCACGTGATAGGGGGCAGGCCTATCGCCGTTTTGTACGAATACACTGTCACATGACTAAGTACAACTCAGCCATGTGGGTTTCCTCACGATGTTTTCCCTCACCGTTAACAACCATGATAAATTAACCACACATATGTCTTTAGAAAAGACAAATTGGTGTAGGCCCGACCCAGGATTTGAACACTAGTCGTTTGCACGATAAGCGAGTGTTCTACCCACTGGGCTATCACGGTTGAATTGGAACTAATCGATAAATTATTGGCACGTGCACAAATATTAAAGGAATACGTCGAATTAACCGTGTAACTATAAGTATTGAGAAAAATGCTTATACCGAAACATTAATCTGAATTGGTTTCAAAGAGAATACTGCTGTTTCAATTGTGTTTGCTGACGTAATAAAATAAATAAGCTGCAATATTAAGTCTACTCCCTCCGTACTCCAATGCTTAGAGTGTTAGGCTCACAATACTCAGGTAAGGTCAGTGCCTCTCAGGTTTGATTCCCGGATGGTAAAGTCATAAAATTAAATTTGTGAGTTCTGACCCAGTTTGATGTGATTTTGCAGGCTGAACATTCTGGTTATCCGAAAAATGATTCCGTGCTGCAGGTAACGTTCCAATAACCAGGGGTCGGGGCTAGAAGGTATATCGCGCTATTAATCGTTATTCCGCCAAACCACAAAAGGGCAGTGTAGTGGCCAAGTCATCCTTATACTCGGTAATAGACAGGACATATTTAAATTATTATTGCCTTAAAGATTTATTCTAACGGGCCATAGATTTTCAAAAAGGGACTACGAGAGGGACCACGGGCAATAAGCCAGCTTATGGAATGTAGAAATGTCTTCCCTGTCACCCTCTTTAACTGCTGGTGGTGATTGTATCCAAAAATCTAATTTAAAATATTACGGGTGAAGCATATGATATATTTTATATTTTCATGATAATCGTCGAATCAATCTTATTACTTTAAACATAACAGATCTTAACATTATAATGATCAAAATATGATATTGAGATCTGAGCTGATTTATTATCGTAATAACTCAAGGCAGAAAGACTCGTATGTAGCGACTGAATAAATAACACAAATTGGTATATAGTTAGTTTTGTTTTAAATATTACTACTATTAAGGCATGTATATTTTTATTTTCATGAGATTGGTCAAAACAATCTTCATATTTTAAACATTTACAGCAAAATTTTAATTTTACAGGGGGTTACTCTATCATACAGAACTTAATTTCTCAGCGGCTCATAATTAATTAAGTTAATTTGTGACTTAGTTGGTTTTCTCTAGTTGGAAACCATTGTTGTAATTTCAAAAATATTATATCTAAATTTAAATTATTATAAAATCAGGTTAAAGAGGCAAGGCTTAAGTTGATTAAAATAAAACATCCAGTTTTTTGTGTTTATTGATCATTTTACAGGTAAAAATAATTACAACTACAAATGGAATATTATAAGGTTTGTTTATACTAAGGGCCCCAGTGGAGGGTTCATATAAAAAAATGTTTTAACTTGATTCACCCTTTTTTGGGAAGTGGAAATAAAAATTCCGCTCCTACTCCGACGCGACCTTAATAAATTTTGTTAGGATCATTTGCAGGAAATTTTAGTGCTGTACCTGAGATCCAGCAATCAGTGGAAATTCTAGAAATACACGTTGCCATCTGATAAATATTGAAGATATAGTACATAACAAGGTAGCTTAGGTATGACAGAGACAGCAAGATTGGCTAACTGTGGCTTGCACAGTCTTTATTTTTAGTCGTTCTCATGTCTTTGGAGGCAATTCTTCTTCACGATGAAGTAGTAGCAAGCGCCAGCGAACAGCACCACCATTGTTATCCCAAGAACATATTCTAAATATAGTGCCACCATCGCACCTGTGTCGAAAAGGCTTTGTTAGAATTTAGTCTTTTGAAAATGTAAATGAGATGACATTTGTCATTTATTTGAGAGATCACCAAAATGTGGGGTGTAACCTCGACAGAAATAATCTAAATTGTTTTGTCCATGGACGGGTTAATTCCAACCTGCCTCGCGACCAACTTAAGACGGTTGGATTTCTGCTATGTGTCGGTTCTAGCACAAATGCAGAAAGGGGTGCTTCTCGACACGTCTCGGATCGTCCGTCGGTTCTTGAACCTGAGTCCCTTACCTCGACCGACTGTCTTTTTGTCAAGGAGTACCACCTCTCCCATTAATAAAAATATTTTTATTTTTTGGCTTTGGTAGAGGCGAGAATCTTAAAAGATAAGTGTTAATAATAATCTCACCAATAATATTCTGTAAAAAACTAGGCAAGTCTCGATGAAGCTACTAGTTTATTTCCAAAAAGTTATGAAATGAAGACTAAATTGTGCCAAGCCTAAAGTTCATTCGGTGTGCCCCCAGATAATAATTTATTCATTATCGAACAACTGTTAGTATGTTAAGACATACCAACAGAATATGAACATGATAAGTACTATGTATTAGTAAACTACAATCTGGGGGTACATATAATCTATAAATATAAAAGAAAGTCGTGTTAGTTACACTATTTATAACTCGACAACGGTTGGTGGAGAGGTAGCTCAGCACCACGAAAAGGACATAGGATCCTTTTTATAATATTAAAAGGAGGGAAGTTTTCTTTGTATGTTTGCTCGTCCGTCGGCAAACACAAAGTAGACGATTTCATTGAAGGTGTACAAAATTCAATTATTGTTTGTATATTTTATAAATTTGAGTTTTTGCATTTTTGCAGCCAATTAGATGCATAAAAACGTTGTGTTTTTGTTGCAAACTTGATGCAAAAATCTAGACTACGCACGCAACTACGGACGACGTAGCTCAACAAAGCTAGTCACTTAATGGCAGAAAAATAACATTAATTTGATTAAATTTAAGAAAAGGTGTTATATCACAAATAAACATTAATATATAAAGCAAAACCTGCTACATTGCATAATGTGGTAAGCATTTATACAAAATACCTCTTTTTTTGGAATACCCACCCAAACCTGCGCCGGTATGTTTGGGAATCTTAGGAGTCTTGGGAATCTTGGGCACCTTGGCGCTCTCGCTGAATGCAGCCAGCACTAATATGCTGGATCTCATACATACTTGACCTGCGAGAACGAATATTTGAGTATGTTTACACCTAGCAGTTGTAGTGTGAATATCCAAGATGAAGCTCGCAGCTCTTAATACTTAGATCACATGACGACTTCCTGTTGCTTTTTTTCGATAAAATTGTATGGACTGGGCCTGACTTGCTTGTGTTTCGCAACAAACGAGTGCCAACGAAACACTGCGATAATAAATCGCGGTGTTTAACTGCTCTTACTGTTCATATCATTTATCATGGTTGTTAACGGTGAGGGAAAAGATCGTGAGGAAACCCACATGGCTGAGTTGTACTTAGTCATGTGACAGTGTATTCGTACAAAACGGCGATAGGCCTGCCCCCTATCACGTGAGTACACTGTCCATGCAAAACGTGGGTACTCTGAACACCAGGTGACAAAGTCACGTGATGTTCAGAAGTATTAGTACCTCTGCCAACCCCTTCGGGGATATTCGGCGTGAACGTTTATGTTAATGTTATGTCATGTTACTGTTCATAGCATTCTTGAACATGTCTCCTTTATTGAACACATACCTTCATTAGTTTAAATACAGTGGTTCGTCAAAGCTTCCACTGCCACCATTTCAGTCTTTCAGAAAGTAACACGCAAAAGTATTGCTCAGTAAATAAAGGACATAAGAAATAAAATAACCGTGATAGGTCAGTGGGTAGTCGCCTGTCATGAAGTTAGGCATCGGTCGATTCAAATCCCGATTCGGGCCTACACCAATTTGTCTTTTCTAAAGTCATATGTGCGGTTAATTTATCATGGTTGTTAATAATAAGGGAAAACACTGAAAGGAAATCCACATGTCTAAGTTGTACTTAGCCATGTGGAGTCATGTGGCGTGGTATTCGTGAAAAGCTGCGATAGGCATTCCCTAATTTTTTTGCCTATATCACGTCAGTACATTTTCCAAGCAAATGTTCAGAAGTATTAGTATCTCTACGACCTCTTCGAGTATATACGGCCTGAATGTTTGATATGTAGGAATTGTAAGCGAAAGTGTCTGTGCTGAAACACAGACTATCGTCTAGTTCGGCTGCAATTATCTTTAAAATTGCACTGTAAAGTTAAGCACAGTTTTTGTTTATAAACCATTATAATTAACTTGTACGCTTTTCTTGAATAAACTATTTGTATTTGTATTACTTACATATGCAATTCATTTTCATTAGAGTATTTGATTATTTTGCTTTCTTCACTTTTATCATCACTTGTATTTTATGATGATATTATTATGATCTATAGAAAACATGATTTATTGATGCTTGCAAATAATGCAGTAAATAATAATGTCACCAAGACCGGTACTAAAGCTGATGATTTTATAATTTCCACGGTTAATCACTACACAAATATTAACAACTAGAAGATTGAATAGCAACAAAAAACTCGATTAGTTCTCTTCGTGGATACGCTGAGGACATCAAGTGCGATGAAATACAGCCCAAGATTCAGTAAGTATATATTTGTATAGTATATGGTATACTCTTCTAAAATTGCTTTTACTACGAGATTTCTAATGGAAAATATACGCTTTTTTGGAATTACGATAAATTAGTATGCAGAATCATATTCTAATTGAGATTTTATTTGACACAGTGTATAATTCAATTCAATTCTTTAATTTGTGGCAACATATTAAGCTACTTAGTGCCGATAATGGTTGCCAGTGTCAGGTAAGGACAGTGTATAATGGTTCAGGATAAGTTCCTTGACAACTCACAACTGTCAATGAGAATAGTGTTGCGAGTTACTGGATACCACTTTTTAAACTCTATAATTAGGTACTGCACAAAAAGGGTGGGTAAAAAGGGGTATTAACATTCTAAGCCGGCACTAAACAGTACTAATTGATACAACGCGTTAGAAAATATATTCTTACTGAAATTATTGAGAGTTAATTTACTTTGTAAACTTTCAGATCTAGAGTTCAGGTTCTTTTGAAGAAATTTCTCCTACTTACAATTCCCTGTCATTGGCAAGAAGACTTTAATAACCTAATTGGCCTAGACCTCGCTTTTTTAACATACCCTTTTTATATTATAAATCGATAAAGGACATCAAACTTAACAACTTTGCCTATGGAATGCCTATCTAAAATATTGTAATTTTCAAAATATAATAATAATTAAAAATTGTCGTACCTAGTTCAAACTGAGAATGTATACAATGAGATTCCTTGCTTCAGTGAAAATAAAAAATAAAAAAAAACATTTGATCTATGGTGTAAACAAAAACATAACCTCTTTCGGTATTTTCCAGTTCAATCGCTCGCTTACCGGTTTATTTTCATGATATTATTTTTCAACGACGATCAATAGAACTGGAAAATACCGAAAGAAGTAATATTTTTGTTTACAGAGCGAATAGCATAGATCAAATGTTTTTTTTTATTTCTTATTTTCACTGAAGCAAGGATTCTCATTCTATACATTCTCAGTTTGAACTAGGTACGACAATTTTTAATTATTATTTTATTTTGAAAATTACAATATTTTAGATAGGCATTCCATGGGCAAAGTTGTTTAGTTTGATGTCCTTTATCGATTTATAATATAAAAAGGGTATGTTATAAAAGCGAGGTCTAGGCCAATTAGATACAACTGCTGCTTGATAAAGAAGGGCGTAAATTCTAACTACAATATAATTAAAGTCACGCCAAAATCCTACTTAAATCTTTACAAACACTTCACAACAAATCCAAAGCGTAAAATATAATTAAAACTTTGATATCTTTTCTTTGTCCTACCACACCAATTTGAATAAATGAGAGGTCTTTGTTATTGAGTTTCTGAGCATTCATAGCATTTTTATTGTAGTTAGTAGGTAAAACAAAAAAATAAATAATAAATCTCTCTTTAAACCTGAGAGAAACAACAAAGTTATGCAACACGGCAGTGTATTAATAATGGAGTTAGAAAGTTATGACAGAGCTTTTGCATGTGGCTGACGTTTCTTCAAGATAAGAAACTTTTCCATTGCAACCTCAGACCAGGTACCTAAAATATATCCACCACAAATTATATACTAGGTTGGCATGGGACCGTCGGATGCCAATAAAAGGAGCGAAGCGAGCAATTGCCTGAATCTCAGATATTACTTATCGTTGAACGATTTATTTTACAAATATCTCAACACGCGTTGCAATGCAATTTGTTATGATTCTTTGAATATACTTGTTGGTTTTCCTAAATGCGTGATTGATTCTACACAAAACTGTAAAGGTGTTAGAGTCCTGATTTTAGAAAACTTAAATTGTTAACAATTTTTATTGTTGAAAAAAACATATACATATGCGTTTATGGATCGGATAAATTTTGGAGGCGAGCCATTTCTCCACGTCGCACCATCAATCCTGAGTGTTTGTTGATTGCCAAAATTCAAGTAATCGGAAATGGTAGAGCTTATGCCCTTGATATGAGCGAACTTTTGAGCAAGCAACGTAAGTTAATCCCAACCCGAACTCAGACGTACCAATATCAATCACTGCGTGGTCCAAACTTATGACCTGAGACTTGTGAATGGTAATAGCATATGCAACTGTGAGTGGGAATTGCTTTCGGTTACAGCTAGTACCATTTTTGGTAAAACCAACAGAGAATGGTAAGACTGGAATTGCACCAGAGCATAGTGTCGGACCAGTGTAATTGTCAAATTTGACCAGAACACACGCAGGTGTTTCGTTGGATGGGTTGCGATCGCTATTTGGTGCGTAAACGACATCGACTACTGTTCCCAGCGTTCCGTTACATAATCCTTGACTGGTCCAAAGATTTTGATTCAACATTACCCGACAGTTGGCAATAAGATGGAGGTGGGTAAAGATAAGTGTATAATAATATAATAATTAGCACTAAGATGAAGTTCAAAACGTTCTCGACGTTTATCTTGAATCGAGAAGCTAAGAAAGCATAGTCCGCCTACGTTATATTACCGGAAGCCAAGTTGAGGGGAGTTTCCTTGAACATTACTTGATCGGAACCAGTTTGCCGCATAACTTGTGTCAATGTAAAAACTTTGTCGAATTTTTCAAACAGTACTTTCCACGTAATTGTGGCATGCTGTTTTCTTTAACACGGCCGACCAGCGACGTGTCGCCAACAGGAGGTAATTGATTGAAATCACTGAACAGATAGAATTTGAATTAGATTATCCCTCCAAACAATTCATCATTCGCCTGCTGTCATCAATTGATACCGCGATGCTGATATTCGTAGCGCCACCAAAAGTCCTGAACTTTAAACTTTTTTTTGACAATAGCCATGAAGATGTCAACTCTTTTCGAAAAGTATTGATCAGCAATGAGTGGGTTTTCGTTGAGTTTTGATTGCATGAGCTTCGACAGCTGCTGCTCTGTCAAGTCATCATCCAGACCAACACCAAAGTGACGCACTAAGTCAGGATTTTGAAAGATGTTGTTAAATACTTACTATTTTCGGCATAATGTGTAAAATCGGAACAAATTAATACAAATAAAAACGCAGAACCTGTAATTACTGTCAAATAGGTATTGTAGTCAAAGATAATATAACTACTAATATCGTTTTAAGACTCGATCGAAACCTCCTTTGAAAAAAGTCTCCTTTGCGAAACGATTGATTAAAAATATTATGAAACGGAACGTTTATGTCACCGGGTGTCAGTCAATATGGCGTCTGAGATTTGTCTGTCAGCAGTCAGTACACAATTCGAATTTTGCGGATACATGTTGTCGACTCAAAATCATTATTTTTTTATGTTTTATTATTCAGGTAAGGTTTCGATCGAGTCTACCGTACCCCGTGACGAAATTATTTTTAATACTACTATATTATACTATATTTTTAATGGTGATCATTCCTCCGTGGTAAATCCGATTTTTATCAAAATTGACATAAAGCATCTATACATGGTCCTTTACCACCGTGCAAAATTCCAGGGTTCTGAGTTGAGCCGTTTAGGAGGAGTACGATCACAACGAAATGCAGAAGTCGGGGGTAAATGGAGCTTCGCTCGCTACGCTCGCTTCGCTCCAACTTAGTGATATACGCCGAAAAGTCAGATGGAATTGTATGTAGGAGTAGAATAAAATTTACAAGGCATATTTTATAGAGCTTGAATTACACATAAGCCCACTCAATAATTAACACACATATTAATCAAGCTCATATATGAAATCTATGTATCTTCAAAATGTTCGATCTAATATATATATATAAGCCTATTAGATTTATAACAATTATCACATATTATTAATTATCTTCAGAGAGCGGTTCAATGATGGGTCAAATCACTTTACTTTATAAAAACAGCTTCTTAAATGCAATGGACTTACAAAAGTTTCATAGTTATTATAGTGAACTCCATAGCATGGCAGGACTAACAAATTGGTCCACTTGGTGCAAGTTATCTATACTTATAATAAATCTATAGAGAGGTCAATTCTGTACATTAAATATATTTTTAAAATAACTACCAGGGGGTGATTAGTGATCGACACAGATGCCAAAAATGCAATCAGTAAAATTTTTGTCTGTCTGTCCGTCTGTCTGTCTGTCTGTCTGTCGTGTCGGTTTGTATGTTCCTTATGGAAACAAAAACTACTCGACGGATTTTAACGAAACTTGGTAGAATTATTCTTCATACTTCATATAGTGAATGGGAGTTTTGGGAAATTTTGGGAAAACGGGGGAAGTTACTCCATTTTTTAAGCTTACGTCGTATTTTATATAAGCGTACGTATATTTTTTTACTCTTACGTTTATAGTTCTCTCATTCATCTCTCATTTAAAAAAGTTTACATTATTACCTATTCAATAAAAAAAGAATCATAGAAATCGGTATAGAAACACCAAACTTATACATGAAATAAGCCATCGCGTCCTGCCGTAGCACGTGAATACTGAATCATGCTGCGCGGGCAAAAGATAGCCGTGTGTATGTGTATGACGTAAGCAAAGTTTGTAACTCTGATTGTTTGTTTGCATGGGTTTATTTTCGGAGATACTGAACCGTTTATTAAAGCGCTTTCACAATCACAAAGCTAAATTATTCAGGAGTGCTATAAGTGGCACTAAATATCACAAAGGTTGAGCAGTGATCGAAGAAACCTCAGATATTTTTAAAACTATGCTACCCGTGCGAAGCTGGGCCGATCCACTATTAAATATTCTTTCTATTCAATGAACAATCGATTTTAAACTTCTTAACTATATGACTACCATAGGGACAGGATCTGATAAACATCTGTGCTATTTACTTTACTATTTGTTAGCAAAAATGATTTCATTTTATAGTATTTCTATGTATTTAAATTTACTAAGGTTGCAGCGCTGTAACATTATAAGTAAAATATATTTGCTATTTCTCTCGTAACTGTTTGCTATCATGAAGCCATTTATCATCATTTGACAGGCTGGAATACTTCAATTGTTCACAACAAAGTACACTACAGAGTAAATTTGTACATGCGGTATTTATAAGACAATCAAACCAAACCAAGAAAGATCAGTGATTACAACATGCGCTTATCATGCAAAGAGGCTTTTGTTCGATTCCAGAGTCGAAGTAACAAGTTTTTTTTAAATGGCCTAGAAGGAACAGTAGTTGCATTTTTCATTCTAAATTGATTTGCCCCAAATTAAATAGTTCGTATTTAAAGGCTTATTAGCAGGATAACCAAACGATACACTATATAGACTCCAAATAATATGCAATTTTTTAAACCGCTTATACCTTTAAAGGAGCTACAATACCCAATCTATGCAAGTACGATTTTGAAAGTTATAAACATAAACATACTTTGCCGTGTAGTGTCGGCTTAGAATATCACTACCCCGTTTCTACCGATGGGTGTACGTAAGAGGCGACTAACGGTATTGGGGCTTTTAAGGGATTTTTGGGCGATGCGGTTGGAGACCCATCACCAACAACCTTTATGTTTACCATCTTTTCCCCACTCACATTTCCAAAAGTGGCTGAGGAATTTCTCATTCCTTAGCTCTGGCTACCCCTTCTAGGGATTTACAGCCGTGAGTATATGTATGTATGTAGTTATATTTTAAAAAAACAGCGGGATCTAACTACAACCTTTCTTGAAAAAATTATTTAAATAAAACCTTGAGCATCCGATATACTTCCTTTGATATTAAACCGTTATAGCTTAGTGGGTAGAACACCACTTATCATGCAGACAATTAGGGTTCAAATCCCGGGTCGGGCCTTTACCAATCTGTCATTATTACAGTCATAGCTGTGGTTTATTTATCTTGGTTGTTAACGGTGAGGGAAAACATTGTAACGAAATCCACATGACTAAATGGTACTCAGTCTTTCGACAGTGTATTTTTACAATACTGCAATAGGCCTGCTCACTATCACGTATCACTAAAACGTAGGTATTCTGAACACTAGGTGACAATGTCACGTGATGTTCAGAAGTATTAATACCTCTAAAGGAAATTTATTAAGCCTTTTTACATACATATATACACGGTCATACATCCCAAAAAGGGCTAGCCAGAGCCACATTTGGAAGCTGAGAGCGGACGAGTGGTAGAAATAATAATGGAAATATAATAAAACCAAATTCGTATTATTATCATAACAAATGTAATAATAATCACGTCCGCAAACAGTTCTCAACACTGTCGAATAAGTTCTCGTTGCAATTTAACCTTAGTTGGTCCGGGATGAGGGACAATCGTGTAAAAGTGCCTTTACCGCTTTAAAGTTTTAAATTCAAGGATGATTGTTGATGGGTCTCCAGCCACATTGCCCAATAATCAATTTTAAGCCTCGAACTTCTAAGTCACCTCTTAATACTCCCGAGAGAAGAAAGATAAAAATACCCAATAAATAAAAAAAACTCTGGCAACGAGAGGGTTGCTAACTCAACGTATTGTTGTGAGTGTAACCTCCTCACAACACTGATTTTCAGTTAGCACCGGACAATAAAATGATATACGGTAGAGATGATTGAGTCTTATTCTAAGCCAAAACTATACAGCTAAACGTAACTTGCTTCGAAAATGCTTCTAAACCTTTGCTACTGTTATAACAAACCAACTCAACGAGCAGTTCTAGTATTAAACAGTGAAATAAACAGATTATCTATCAATTTATGCTCGAAGCTACCAAGGAGAAGTAATGTGTTCCAAACACACATAAATAGTGAGCAAGTTGGCAAGCGAGAACAAGCTGGCAGGAACGGGCAAAGCTATTAACACAGTTCCCGACAAAGGACGCCACTGCAAATCGAAGAAGACATTTTCCTCATCTCCATATCAAAATCCATTAAATACCCTTGCATAATTTTGCTTTTAACTTAATACAGTTTTATAAGTGACGTAACCGGGTTTAAGACTGTGTACATAAAATACGGGAATTCAATTTAGGGAGCGTAATGTACTGTAATAAACCCAACAACGATGCCTAGCAAAAGAAAAATAAGACCAAAAAGTTACCTTTATCATTTTCATACATAAAAATATTTAATACACCGAGATATAAGATATTATAAGATTTGGTTAAATACATCCAAATATAAGATTCGGTTTAACGTTGCTAAGGAGTCTTTTAAAATAGGGTTCTGTGTGTGACGTTAGAATCTAAATAAGGTTTGGGATATCAATACGTATGTAGAATCTTACGGGAAAAATATCTAGCAAATTAAAAACTACAAAAGTTGAGGAGTAGTTTTATGTTCCTTATCAACTTGAAACCAACTAGTAACAAAGTAGTAATTTAGCGGCAAATGGTATATAAATTTGTTGCCTTCTTTGGCACTGCGCCAGCAACTATCAACACTAAGAGCCCACGTTTTGCATTATCATAATAAAAATTAAATATACTAAAACCCACTTACAACTCAATCAGAGTAATAATGCGGAACGAACTGTTATAAATGAACATTGTAAGAGTAATTGCTTAGTTTGTTGTAGACGATGCTATATCAGCATTTCTATGTTTCATGGGCCATCGAACATGTACTTTCAGTCAGTGTTACTCCAATCCTCAATCCGGACGGTTCGGTTAAAGAGTTTTTCGACCTTTGAAATTATAAATTCTTTTTTTTTAAAACCCAATCTCCAATACCCATTCTAACATTGGTGGCAGCGAAAAGGGGATTAATATCATAACAATCCCAGGAATCGTCTCCGTTCCGTCAAAGTGCACTCACTCAACATTAACATTCAACTTAGAACAATTCATGAACAGTTCCCGAAAGTGTAACAAAGTGCTAAAAACATTTATATTGTGTGTTCTCCTATTTTACCATCAAGAAAAAACATTACTTCAAGACGATGTCAATATCAAGAATTTTCGTCATGGTGTCCATGTAAGTCTGGCATGCTTATCCAATCTTATTCCAATCGTCATCTATCGTGACAACTCTACCGCTACAAGATCTCTTATCGTTGTTTCGACTCGAGGCCCGGCGCACCGCATCCGCATTCCAGAGCTCCGCTACTCATAACACAAGTGTTCCATTGTTTTAGTTATAAGAACTACTAATCCCTTTTGTATACTATAATATTTTATTGTCTTAATGTCCAGTAAGAAAGACACCGATTCAACTACCAAACCTTCAATTAAAATGGAGAGTGTTTCATTAAACGTAATTTTGAAATTTATAAAATCTTATGATGGGTCACGTGAGAGGTTGACCGCTTTCATTAATAATTGTGATAACGCAATTAACTTAGCCGATGCATCTCAAGTAGAAATAGTATTTAAATTCATTTTAAGTCAGTTGGAAGGCAGAGCCGAAACTGCATGTTCCATTAAAGAATTCGATGACTGGAAATCATTAAAAGAATTTTTAATATGTCAGTTTGGTGAACGTAAACACTACTCCCATTTACTGTGCGAGTTACAGGAGTGTAGGCAGAGACAAACAGAAACAGTAAGTCAATTTTCACTTAAAGTAGAGACGTGCCTTTCCAAACTGTTGACCGAAATTAGTATATCCAACAAAGTAAAAAGTCAGTTAGTAGGACGTGTTGCCGCTATGGAAGACTTAGTTTTGAACACGTTTTTAATGGGTTTGCAACCCCAAATTTCTAATATTGTCCGTTGTCGCGATCCGAAAAACCTTAACGAGGCAATCAATTTAGCTATCTCAGAGGAGAAAATTTTAGGGATAGTTCACAAACCGAAAGTAGAACATTTCAAATCACAACAGGGAAACCTTCGCCAATTTCCCAATTTCAGGCAACCACCTAGAAACCCAACGGCTACACCTTCAAATGCACCTACTTGCAGATATTGTAAAAAGGTAGGTCATACTATAGATGTTTGCAGGTTACGTGAATATAATAATAATAAGTATCGTTCCGGACAACAAATGCGTCACAATCCTAATTCCCAACCAAGACCTTTTATACCCTTTAACCCTTCACATAATCCGGTTATGCATTATTCGTCTGAATTTGAAACAAATAATAACGACGGAATCGACACAGTAGATGCGAATCCTACCAATGACCAAAATTTAAACATGTAAACGTCTCGATACGGTGTCGTGCGAGACAGAGAATTCATAAAAACGATACCAAATATTATAATCCTTTAATTCAAACGAATTTTTTAAATAACAATATATCCAATGAGCATAAATATAATACTAAATCCTATAAAAATAATTCGTCCTTAAATCATATACGTAAACGTATTCCTAAAATATATTATAACAATCAAAAATATTCGAATCATCCGAATACTAATATTCAAAATCATATTGCTCCGAGCAATCACTTTTCAAGTTTTAATCAATCACCAACACGCGGTGTCCATTTAAAAGAAAAATCTAATACAAATCTGAATCATCCAGATGTTTGTATTCCAAATGAATCAAATACGAATACTTATCCTAATCCTATGAAAAATATTAATCGTAATCCACAAAAACTTATCGAAAACATCAATATTTCTAATTCTCAAATCTCTGGAAACCCTTCCAAAATACGATCTTCCACGATTACTTCACCTGAAATCGAAAAAGAAATTATTTATCAAATTATAAATAATCCAAATAGTAAATACTTACCTTATACTGATATTATCACTGACGTTATTATACAACCACTTCATTTCCTTGTAGATACCGGAGCATCAATTAGCCTCATCAAAGATAGTTTAATCGATCCTAAACATAAATCTAAAATAATGAATAAAACAATAAGAATTAAAGGTATAGATTCACAAGAAAATACAGAACCCCTCATAACTTCCGGTATCCTACCTATTACTTTCTCCCCGAAACATTACCAGAATAAGCAAATCAAATTTAATTTTCACTTACTTCCTTCTAATTGTTTACCTTATGATGGAATTATTGGCACTGATTTAATGACTTTAATGAAAGGTAACATTAATTACGTAGATAATACCCTAGTATTGAATAATATAATTTTTCCTTTAGAATTTAACAATCCTGAATATGAAATTAAACCCAGAAGTGAAACTGTAATTGAATGTACTATAAGCAACCCAGATTTGAAAGAAGGTATGATTCTTGACCAACATATTTCGCCGACATTATTAATTGCCAATTGCATGGTTACAGTAAAGGATAATAATAGAGTTAACCTTACTATCTTAAATACTTCAGAAAATTCAGTTAAATTAAATTCAAATCTCAACCTTAAATTATTTCCTGTTACAAAAGATGCAAGTTGCACGTTTAGACCAAATGATAATAATAGTAGCTTAGATAGATCACATAAAGTATTAAAACAATTAAGAGATTCTCACTTAAATTATGAAGAAAAAACCGCACTCCACGAGATATGTTCCCAATATTCAGATATTTTTCATCTTCCCGAAGACAAACTGACAGTTACAGACGCTATTCAACATTCAATTAAAACAACCTCCGATCAACCTATCCACACCAAGTCATACAGATTTCCCGAAATTCACAGAGAAGAAGTTAACAATCAAATAGACAAAATGCTTCAAGATGGAATCATAAAACCATCCGTATCACCATGGTCTTCTCCCATTTGGATAGTACCGAAGAAAGTCGATACCTCCGGTAGGAAAAAATGGAGAATTGTCATTGACTACCGTAAATTGAATGACATAACAATCGGAGATACTTTTCCTATTCCTAACATATCTGATATTCTTGATCAACTAGGTAAAAGCCAGTATTTCTCAACTTTGGACCTCATTTCCGGCTTTCACCAAATCCCCATGGATCCAGCTGACGGACCTAAAACAGCTTTTAGTGTACCACAGGGCCATTATGAATTCACTCGCATGCCCTTTGGTTTGAAAAATGCCCCTTCAACCTTTCAGCGATTGATGAATACCGCTCTTATCGGCCTTCAAGGTGAGCGTTGTTTCGTGTACCTTGATGATGTCGTAATATATTCCCATGATTTACCTTCACATGTCAAAAATCTCACAGAAATATTCCAAAGATTACGTTCATTTAACTTAAAACTTCAACCAGAAAAATGCGAATTCTTGAGAAAAGAAGTCGGATACCTAGGCCATATAATTAGTGATAAAGGTGTAAGACCGAATCCCGATAAAATTGAATGTGTTAAAAACTTTCCCATACCTAAATCCCCTAAAGATATTAAATCTTTTCTAGGACTTGTATCATATTATAGAAGATTCATTCCTGACTTTTCAAAAATATCAAAACCACTTACTACACTTCTCAAAAAAGACATTCATTTTATTTGGAATAATGAACAACAGTTAGCTTTCGAAACTCTTAAACAAAAATTAATCACAGCTCCTATATTAATTTATCCCGACTTTACAAAAACTTTCATTTTAACTTGCGACGCTTCAAACTTTGCTATTTCTGCCATTTTATCCCAAGGCGAAGTTGGTAAAGACCTCCCAATTGCATATGCTTCACGTACACTCAATAAAGCTGAAATTAACTATAGTGTAACTGAAAAAGAATGTCTCGCAATCCTATTCGGAACCAAAGTATTCCGTCCTTATCTTTACGGACGTCGATTTAAAATCATAACAGACCACAAACCTCTCAGATGGCTGTTCAACTGTAAAGATCCCAGTTCGAAATTAGTACGCTGGCGTCTTAAATTAGAAGAATTTGAATATGATATAGAATATAAAAAAGGCAAAATTAACTGTATCGCTGATGCTCTCTCTCGTTATCCTCCTCAAATAAACTCTATGATAGTAAATCCCATACAACCTGAAGAATTAATTGAACCCGATGACTTAATTAACCCTGAAGAACTCGGTTTTCCCTCTTCTACGAATAATGATCCAAATGTTAATATACCCATCTCAGATTTGTTAAGTCCTGACTCGGTTGATATAGATATTGGACCGACTAATTCTAACGATATTGACTTACCTGAAAATCCTTTTAACCCGAATACTGAAACACAATCTATACCCAGTATTAATGATAATCCGCAACCCTCTACAAGCAGTGAACCTGAAAATCAAATTTCTACACCACTCGTTATTAATAATACTTACTCAGACTTCCTTAAAGTATTCAAAGATCCTGAAATAACATACAACACATTAATAACTGAACATCAAGAAAATCTACTAAAATGTAAATCTAAAACAATTATCATACCAGTATCTATTGATTTAGACTATAATATGCCATATATAGAAGAAATAATTTCTGCTTATGAAAACTATGAGGAAATATTACAAAAAGAGAGAACACTTAATTCATTTTTAAAGTTAAAAATAAAAGACATTACTTATTATCTCATGTTCATTAAAGTTCATCATTATGACATTTCTACCTATAATGACATATTTTTAAGCCTTCAAACAGTAAGAAATGACCTAGTAATAGACGAATCCATTGAAAACATAAGTATATCTGATTTTAAAACACCATTTGACAAATATTCACAAATTAAAATATATAATATAATAGTATATTTATTTCATAATACTAATATTCATGTTCACCTTTACCACAATAATATTATTTACCCAGATTTGCAAGAAATCCGTAGAATTATGAAAGAGAACCATGATATTCCAATTGCTGGACATTTAGGATCGACGAGAATGTATAATAGAATCAAACAAAGTTACTATTGGAAAAATATGAAATCAGATATAGAAAACTACGTAAGTAAATGTACACTATGCCAAATAAATAAAGCTTATAGACAGACAAACAAATCTCCTATGCAAATAACCACGACTTCTACCCGTCCATTTGAAAGAATAAGCCTTGATATTGTAGGACCATTACCTGAGGCTGGTCTAATTAAGTTAAGATTCATACTCACCTTACAGGATGACCTCACCAAATATACTATAGCATACCCTATTACTAACGCAACATCAGAAGAAACGTGTGAATGTCTCATTCACTTTATCTCCTTATTCGGCATACCCAAAACCATTTTAACCGACCAAGGAACCAACTTTACGGCGGACTTATTCAAAAAGGTTTGCCAATTTTTAAAAATTAAACAGCTGTGGTCTTTTCCTTATCATCCACAAACACAAGGCGCACTCGAAAGAAGCCACTCAACCTTAAAGGAATACTTAAAATCTTTTGTTAGTGAAAACCAAACAGATTGGCATAAATACGTTTATACAGCAATATTATCTTATAATTCGAATGTACATACTACCACGCAATTTTCTCCTTACGAATTATTATTTGGTCACAAACCGTTTATTCCCGACTCCATATATAATAATCAACCTGATTCTACGTATCCCGAATACTTGAAAATGTTACAACATAGGCTGAAATTATCACGTGAAAAAGCAATTCAAAATATTTTAGCTTCCAAACAGAAATCTAAAAGTTATTATGATAGATTTACAAAAATAACTAAATATAAAGTTGGCGATCTAGTTTATTTAAAATGTCATCTTAGATTAAGGAAAGCTTTGTCAGCTGTATGGAAAGGACCGTATAAAATCGTTAAAATACATGGAAATAATACATTATCTTTACTTATAAATAGAAAACATGTAAAGCATCACTTTGATGAAGTCAAACCAGCTAACGTAAATGATTAATTAGTAAAATCTTCCGTCTTTTTCTTTCAGCATATTTATCATTTGTCCGAAACCCTCATCAACCACATTGATCGAGCCTATAACCAACAGTCCAGGAATTTACTTTGATCCGATTGGCAAAATGAAATTAACTACTGATTATTTACATTTACTTATCCCTATCGATATATCATATATTAAACCGCACATTGAACTAATTAATAATACATTAAATGATTTGCAAAATTACTGTTCCCAAACTAACATTTTAAACACGTGTGATAACGTATTATTACCCTTGAGATCTCGTCACAATGATATTATTAGAGACTACGAATCAATCTCTCACTTTATCCCAAACCATAGTAAGAGGTCTGCATGGTTTGCAGGCATAGGGTCTTTAATTAAGCATTTATTTGGTAATATGGATGAAGAGGACGCTGTTAATTATAGTTTAGCTATTAAGTCTTTAGAAAGTAATGATAAATCCTTAGCTTCATCCCTTAAACAAAATGTATTACTCACTCAGTCGGTTATAAGTAGATTTAATGAAACTTTATCAATTTATTATACAATTATATATAACAATGAGATAAATCTTCATAAAGCTATGAGGAATTTAAGTGCAAGCTTTAATAGCTTTGAATCATTAAGGAATAAGTTAGAAATAAGTTCTCATGTTTATAAAATTAGTAATATGTTAGAATCTAGCTTACTTACTTTATCCTTTAAATTAGAAGATATCATTAATTCTATATTATTTACGAATAGTCATACTCTCCACCCCTCTGTAATAACAAATAAAAATATATTCCAAGAATTAGTGGATAATGTACACCGATTACCAAAAGGTTCAGAACTTCCCGTAAGATTAGATATAGATAATATAAATATACTTCTTAGCGTAAGTCGAATTGAATCTTATTATGTAAACAAAAAGGTTTTAATTGTAATTAAAATACCATTAATTAATAGCGATATGTTTAAATTGTAGCAAGTTATGCCTCTACCTATACCACATTATAAAAAGAATTCTAAATCATTTGCTTTTGTCTTACCCAAAGGAAAATATGTAGCACTAAATGAGGACACAACAACCTATTGTTATTTAAATAATTTAGAAATTCAATCATGTAATGAAATACCGAGTAATACTTATATATGTAACAATGTAAATTTATACTCTACCTCAATTAACCCCAGTTGTGAAATAGATATCATAACTAAATCTTTAACTACTATTCCTGTACAATGTAATAAACGATTTTTAAAAGGTTATATAAATGTTTGGCAGAAATTAAAACAAAATCAATGGATTTATGTTCAATCCGAGCCTACAAAAATCACTATTGAATGTAACTCAAATGTTTCAGATGTAACTGTAATAGGAACAGGAATACTTAATTTACCTCTTGACTGTATAGCCCATTCTGGGAAAAAGGAAATGATACCTGAATTAAATATAAAATTAAATGTTAATCCTATTAAAACAGATTTTAGTATAATTTATGATAAATGTTGTAATATTACAAAATTTAAGTCTATGTCTTCTGAATTACCTATGTCTAAATTACATAATTTTTAAATTAAATAATTTTAAAGAATTAGAATCTACATCTAATCAAATAATACAAAATGTAGATAAAATTGTATCACAGTCAGATATTTTAAAATACCATGTAGCATACCCAATTACAACTTATATTATTTTTATTCTTTTTGTGTTAATCTTATGTTTGTTTGTATTTTATATTAATAAATTAAAGAAAAACTCTCTAACTGAAAAAGTAGATAATAACGTTTCTTTAGATGATATAAATCCAATTAATGATGTAGAAAATAGTGAAAAATCTAATGTACCGAATTCCAGGTTAAGAATTAATTTGTAAAATTCCTTTTTCACGGAATTTTCCTCTTAAACGGGGGGCTGTTATAAATGAACATTGTAAGAGTAATTGCTTAGTTTGTTGTAGACGATGCTATATCAGCATTTCTATGTTTCATGGGCCATCGAACATGTACTTTCAGTCAGTGTTACTCCAATCCTCAATCCGGACGGTTCGGTTAAAGAGTTTTTCGACCTTTGAAATTATAAATTCTTTTTTTTTAAAACCCAATCTCCAATACCCATTCTAACAGAACGTGAATCAAAACAATCAAGACGTAATTGAATTAATCTTGTTTTTGTCTAGTCTTTTATTCGATTCTAGATTGTGACACTATCATCATATATTTTTTAAACTTTTGTAGCGTTTACAGACAAAACAACACATCATATCATATTCAGAGCAGTTCATCATAAAGTCAAATTACGAGAACTCGTATTGGCATTACCTTGTACCGTACTTCATTTCGCACCCATCTCATGTGATTGTGTAAATAAGAATACTTATTTCTAAAAAGAAAAAAAAAACTAGAGCTTGTTAGTTCATTTATTTCATTCATATTAGATATGATTGGAAAGGGAACCGCCTCTATATACATACGTGAGTCAACGTGAGTCTTCTCCAAGAGCAATGTGTGGTTTATTTATGGCGGAATTGTACTTAGTCATGTGATAGTGAGTTCGTAAAACGACTAGTAATCCATACCCCTAGCACGATCGCCTTTTAAAATATTACTGTTTTAAAGATTTCCAGTTGTATCGAACGATATATTGATTTTCAGTGTGGCTTCAGCGGTTCAGAAGATATGAGGTAATAGAGATTGTTACTAGAATATAGCTAACGTGAATCCGCACAAACAATACATAATCGTAAACATAACTTTTTCTTTTCAAAGCTAAATACTCGTATAAAAATAAAAAAACTTTAAAATAATGCGTCTTATTACATACGTAGGTGCCTTATGTATTCCTCAAAATTAAATGTAAATTTAAAATGTCTGCCGTGTGGTGTCGGCTTAGAATAACACTACCCCATTTCTACCCGTGGGTGATTGTAAGAAGCGACTAAGGGTATAGGGGCTTTTTAAGTGATTTTTGGGCGATGTGGTTGGAGACCCGTCACCAAAAACATTTATTATTATCATCTTTTCCCCAATCAACTTCCAACAGTGGCTGAGGAATTTATCATTCCAAAGCTCTGGCTACCCCGTTAAGGGATTTATGGCCGTGAGTATATGTATGTATGTATGTAAATGTTAACCTGATAAACCATTTGTAACTTTAACTTACCCAGTTAGAGACGAGAGGAAATTCCCCTAGGAAGTTGATTGGCTGACATAAAAATATTTGTATTTAATCTTTAAATACAAATATTTTTAGTAGTTAGTAATATGCCAGTCTACGTTACAGCTAAACGTTTTCTTATTCAAGTGTTCTTCAACATCGAAAGTTTTATCGGACCCTCGGTGACCCGGTCAGCGAAAAACCTTTTTTATATCCTTAAGTATTCCGACGACAGCCGACACTTTATGTCACAGAAAAACTTGTCTTCAGAGTGCAAATCTGCTAAAGCTTTTTTCAACCATAATTTGAAATTTGCGTAATAAATAATTTTAAATCAAATATTTTATATTATATTTAATAATAATAAAAATATGTGGGTGTCATTTTTTCGAAATTATATTTAAATTTTCTATTACACATTCATATCCAAAGTCTCACTCGCCTAAACCAACTCTGAAGAAAACAGTGTTAAATCGACAGGTCAAAAATAGCTGCTTCACAGGACACCATGGCATCTTCAATCAACATCCTTATGTATTAAACTAGAGACGGTGGATTTTGTGAACCAGCCTGTGTCGCGATGCTAAGAGTTAGAAAATTGGTTCAGGTATCAAATTGAAGGTCTCCATCTGAAGTTTTACCGAAAACTCATTTTCCATAACTGGATTAATTAAATTGTTAGCGATTTATAAATTGTGAAAATTGGCCCATAGACGCGCGCGCAAATGTGTCAGTCACGAGAGTGAATTGATTCGCTCGCGAGCAATTTTCAATTTTGGATTTAAACCGGATGTAAAAAAATTTAGTCCACGCGGACGTAGTCGCGGGCAAAAAGGTAGTATTATTATTATAATTCACATAATTTTGTAAAAAATATACAACAAAATTATGTCAACTATAAGAAATATGTTAATTAAAGATGTAAGAAATACGTGAACACGCATACCTAATAATTATTTCGTCAAATTGACCTCGGCACAAAGATATGTCAATATTTGTTCCCACAATCTCGCCAAATTTCTCAACAGTCTAGTCAATTCTTACGCGGAAATTTATACGACGCTAAGCATTTCGGGCAAAGGGCCAAAGTAATCCAATCTTCATAACGACTCTTGGATTCTTTTACATTTCTTGGGAACTTCTAGGCCATTTTCTACAACATATAAAGGTTACTGTAACAAATTTTAACGAATAACTAAATAGTTTTAGAAACTTCATATTGGATTTAGAATAAAAATATTAATTTTAAAATGATGGTTTAGAAATGATAGGCTCTTAATTAAACATAATTCCAGTTTCTTAACGTGTGAATCGAAACGTCAAATTAAAACTTAAACGAAACTCAGCTAAAAGCCATACACAAAAATGAGCTATAATATGTTTAGGAGCTAGATATAAATTATAATTATCGGTGGCATGAGTTACTCGAGATTTATAATTTAGTCGACGACAAATCAGTTTTCAGAAGCCAATTGAAAACGTATGACACCTACCCCTCTGTAACAACTTTTTTCTCGTTTGTGAAAAGGCCGTGTGGCTTTGATAGCTGCTGATGAGATGATTGATCGAGGTCGAATAACCCTTCACCTATCATCAATAGACCACTCACTGGAACTCTTGATGTAAATAACATACACACATATACCCACAGCTATAAATCCCTAAAAGGGGTAGCCTGAGCTGAGGAATTAGAAATTCCTCAGCCACTTTTGGAATTTGTGTGGGGAAAAGATGGTGAAATAAAGGTTGTTGGTGATGGGTCTCCAACCGCATCGCCCAAAAATACCTTAAAAGCCCCAATACCGTTAAGCGCCTCTTACGTACACCCACCGCAAGAAATGGGGTAGTGCTATTCTAAGCCGACACTACACATCTAATGTAAATAACATTTTATGCTTTTAATAATTTTCTGGAGTTTACATACATACACACATATTTTCACGGCTATATCCCTTAAAAGCCCCAATACAGTTAGTCGCCTCTTACGTATACCCATCGGTAGAATCGGGGTGGTGCTATTCTAAGCCGACACTACACGGCGTTTCTGGAGTTTATAATGTCAGTTACGATTTTCTTTCATTTGTGTAACGCAATCACTGGGATTCGATTCACTTCGATTGTTCGGGAAACAACCGTGAGAAGTGCATTTGTAAAAATCGCGATAAGCTAAGCAAAACTGTTTTCTAATGTTTAGAATTTTAATATTCTGTCGACCCAAACCCATAGGGGGTAAACGTTAATGGTGGGGGAAAGAAATATTTAATATTAATACATACTCAAGAAATATTTTAGAGAAAATACGGATTAATCGAGTAACTTTTAGGGTACGCACAACCTACGTAAGCTAACTGTAGTTATAACTTGGCGTTTGGTTTTAGCATTATAAGCTATAGTATAAGCTGGCCTTGCTTTTCTTTTGTAATATAATAATAACCATGTCGTTTTTGATCGCTAGCCACTAGTGATCATGGAAATTCACTCACTTTATAGTAATAAAATATACTTCTAGTTTTTTTCCTTAACAAAATTATGCAAACCAGTTTATCTGAGGTTTTGTTAGGCTTGAAATACTGTCTTAAAATAAAAACCAGTAGATGCTTTTTCTTTAAACAGAATTATTTGTTTTTATTTAGTACTTATTCATTTTGCTGCATAAAGTTTCTTAAAATAACACTATACAATATACAAATTCATCCAATATATCAAACAGATATATTTGCAGAAACAGAGATCACAAATAAAACCTATGTGTAAAATTAAATGAATCTCAAATATAGGTCAATAAAATCACTTCAGTCGCGTGAGAATTTACCAGTGAACACGCTCGTGTGAACTCTTGGAGCCAACGCAGTATATGAATTTTTCAGTTGGTTGAAAAATAGCGATATAATTAGTTTTATTTCAATACTTTTTGAACAATAGAGCACAACAACTTCAATCAAACAAAATTCAAGGACTCTGATTCATAAAACGTTTGCTAACCTATTTATTTTTGTGTATTTTGTTTTCACCTTTTAAAAGAGTAAAAAGGAATGTTCTTTCCACATCTGATAAAAGTGGTACGTAAATATATAATCTATTCATTAGTTCTTTTTGCGGTAAGCGCAGGCTATCGATCGCCAATTTTGCGATCTACATATACTATGCCGCTTATGGAAGTAAATTAAAGAGAACATTGTTAAAATAAAGACATAATTCATTCATCTTTCACTATCTTTAGTTATGACAAAACATAAGTTTCATTTTCCTTTGTTTCACGATCATAACGTCAACGATAAAATCAATACCAAGAAAAACCTAATACTTGATGAAGCGGCTAGGGTTACGAAATAAAGGACAACGAAGACGTGACTGTCGATTTGCTAGCGTTGTATTAGTTAATGTCGACAAGGGTCTACATCGCGCAGAGGAAGGCCAATTTTATTATTCTTGATAAAATCAATATAAAATCACGGTACAGGATTTGAGTTGTTTTGTGACCTCTTCAACACATGTTCTTATTCAAATAAGAATAGTAATTCTGTAAGAGGAGCTAATTGATGATGCGTGAAGATGGCTATTAGTCTCCTAAACGCAAGGTCTAAATATAAATTAACAATATTTCAGTCTTTTATGCTTTTAACGGGAAAAGATTGGTCCACGTACAATTGCTTGCCATGCCTTGCTCAGTGCGGAAACCCGTGGCGCTTATCGCCCATCTAATATAATAATAATAACGGGAAAAGATAACTCTTTCAAGCCGTAAGTTGCGAAGAGTTGTAAACTTTCAAGCAATCCAGAGTGGTTAACTAGTAGTATATAGAAGAGTACACTTTGCGTAGACACGAAATGCAACAAATTTGCGATAAAGACTCTCAGCCATTTACTGAAGCTAGAGATGTTAACAAGGATTTACGGCGCAGTTACTTACCAAATTAATTAGTAAGTCTGCTGGAGCGGATAATTACTGCTTTACAACAAGCATTTCTTTGTTGCTTAGGTTTAAGTAAAATTCTGATCTGAAATTAATTTATATGTAAATATTAATGTTAATAATTGTAATATAAATTTTTTATATTTCCTCATCATTAGTACGTATTTGGGTAAGTAGGGACCATCGATCGCCGTTTTGTACTATCATGACAACGTTTTCGTGCCTCATAAAAGTAACACTTACTAAGCAATACCTTACCTACCCATACGTACCGCGATAAATTAGAAATGCATTAGACAGTAGTCACTTTTAAATATGGTCGGGGAATATTGTTTGGGAATTTCCAGTTTCTAGGTACTGATTAATGAAGTTGAAGTTTAATGAAAAAAATAATAAAAGTTCATTTATTTGCCAACAATATCTACAAGGTACATTTGATACATCTGTATACATTGAGCATATGCCTGATTTTTCGCCGTTCCCCTTCCTGGCATGGTGTGAGGAGTACACATGCTTTATTTAGCCAATTTACCAAAGGATACAGTTAGATGTTGAGTCAAGACTATTAGTCTATTAGAAATGTTTATTTTAAACATATCAATACTAATTAATTAACAATGACATTTGTAAATTTCTAATTAAAACAATGTCCCCTATTTTAAGCCTTTCGGGGGAAATTTTGTTCTTTTCCCCTACGCAAATTATTGAAAATGTAACCGGGAACTCATACAACAATTTCAATACTTTTGATTCTATAATTTATATATTTACACATAGACTCCACACCCCTTATTCATCCCTTTAGTGGTAGGATTTCTAAAAGTCTCGTCTTAATGCTCACTCACATAATAAAAGACACCTCTGGAAAATAAAAACGAGTTTCTAAGTAAAGTAGTTTCGGCTGCTCGTTGATTCTAAGTCAGTCAGCCTACTTTTTTTTTTACCCAGTACCCTTAGCCGCCTCCTTCTAACACCCAGAAATGGGGTAGTGCTATTCTTTGCCGACACTACACAGCTAATAATACGATAATTAACTTCTTGTATATTTCTCTAATTTAAAACCTGCAGTGGTACGCGTCAGAGGTCTTTTAAAATGATCCAGCCACTTTTCTAGCATAAATATTTATCAATGTAGACAAGGGTCTGAGTCGCGCAACAATGGAAAGTAATTTTTCCAATTTTAACATACCACATAACATCGTGACAACAGAATTGTTTCTCATTGAATATGTGAAGAGTTTGTTTTTCTATAAGAAATTACCATAGTTGGTTTAAAAACAACACCATTGTACTCGCGACCGATCTTAATGATTTTTGTTATGTAGTGTTAATTATTGTTAGGAGATATTTTTTATTAGAATAACTTACTACTAAAGCCTTGCCTTCAGTTTGTCACAACTACTCTCAACAACTTACAAGGAGCAACTTGTTAAGTAAGTCAGTAACTTGATTAACAAATTATAGCGTGCTCTGCTGGCCCGACTAATGGCATTCCTACCGCCAGTCTAGCGTTTTATTCTGTGGGTTTGTGAGAAACTGTTGTTAGTGAAATTATTATATAGGCGTGGATTTTCATACTACAATACTATTCATACTATTCCGTGCTTAAGGACTAAATATATTTATAAAGAGAAACAAATAACTAATAAATAAAGGATAAACAAACGAAAGAAAAATTTCGACACCGGCGGGAATTTGTTTATCCTTTATTTATTAGCAATAATCCCTATATGAGGTTTTCACGATCAAAAACATTCAAATTATGAGAAGCAAACAAGTTTTCCCATAGTACGGGAACTAATGTTTTCATTACAATTTCTATTTTTTTTTACCATTCTCTCGGTCATATACCCATAGTGGTAGGAGTTGTTAATGTCAGTCAGTCCGCACCAGGCTTACGTGATAGATTATTTTAATATTTAATGAAATAATTGAAATTTGCTGTAATAAGAAGCCGTAAAAATCAATGGGATTTGTAATCAAGTACTTGTTTCGATTATAATCAACTTGCTTCTGAACTAAAATAACTACAAAGCAAGTTTAGTCGTAGTAAGTAGTTTAGTTTGAAAATTCAAATTAAGCAATAAAATTTGTGTATACTTATATTTTTTAAAACCACTATACTACACAACACTGTAGAAATTTAAAGCACCCGTATATTTTCGGGATTTTAAGAGACGCATCGCGCTGTTGTTATATATTTTCTTTTTATACTTCGACATAATACTACCCTGTTACATGACTAAGTCAACTTACCCATTTGGGTTTTCGTAACCGTTAACAACCACGATTAATTAATCACATCTACTTCGGAAACATAAATTTAATTATATATTATAACACGCCTATCGAAAATCATAAAATTACCACTAAACTTTGTAATTATAAGGTGTCCACGCAAACGGTGCCACCCGGTCTTTTAGTTGAACGAAAACGTAATCGCCTCACATTGTGACTTCCCACGGCTGTTTAGAGTTTTATGAAGTTGTTCTCTGAAATTTTTAATAATGGATGAAATCTGGTTTCACCACTGAACACCAGAGACGTAAGAATAAAATCAATACAATGGAAAAGGGTAGGTTTATCGGCTTCAAAGAAGGCTATTATGGTGTAATCGCCTGGTTTTTTGGGATGCAGGGGTACATATTTAGTTTATTACCTTACAAAAGGTTAAACAATATACTCTGATTACTATTGTGACGTGTTGCCGTGTTTGAGAGAGAATCAAAGAAAAACGTCTAGGTTTATTAAGTAGAAAAGTCTTGTTTCATCCGGATACCGCAAGTGCCACTATTCTGTACAATACGTTGGAGAAATCCATCAGTGCGACTGATTTGATATCAAATACTCATTAAGCACCAAATTCAGAACTTTTATGTGTTCCCAAAGCAAATAAAAAATCTAGGTGGTAATTATTTATCAAACATGTAAAGGTCAAATTGGCTTGAGATTTTTTTAAATTTACCGGATCGATGCAAAATGTGTTTTTAGCTCGGAAAAGTGTATGTTCTAAATATTAATAAAATTAAAATCATGTCGTTCCTATCATAATCTAAAAATATATTCATATTGGATTTTTAGCAGAATCGGTTGTTTTGTTGGGTGCCAATAAACTGTCATACGGCTGAGTCCACCGCATCCGAGCTTATTTCCACTCTATCTGACTTGGAACGGGCGACAAACGACAAGCGGCTCTACTGAATAAGCTCGGTGTTGGACTAACAGTTTGTGCTCACAAAAATTGGCGAGAAAAGCAAATGTTTTATATAAATATATTTCTTATATAAATCTCATATTGCAAGTAATCGAAGTAAGTATGTATGTAAGCCCAGTCGGATCGAGCCTCGAAAATAAACCGATATATATATATATATATATATACACACACACATACATGAAAACTTATCGCATCAGAATAAGTTTTTTAATTGGCCTCAAATATGCCACATTGGCATTGATAGCTTTGTGATAAGACCACTGCTTCTAATTCGTTGGTTTAACTTGATTTCGATCCTCACCAATAAGTCTTTTGTCAAGTCACACAAACGTGTAGATAGTAAATTAAGTTTGTTAACGGAGCGAGCGGCCAAACCACGTGAGAAACCCAAATAGTCAAGTAAAGTAAATCCGAATGTATCCGAGTCATGTGACAGTGACTTCGTGAAAGTGGCGTTAATCCTTGCCCTTATCAAATGAATACAGTGTCAAAAAAACGTGTGCTTAACACCAGGTGGCAAAAATGAGATCTTATATTTAGAAGTTTTGTTAATCTGTCGACCTTTCAGGGATTTATGGGGTGAATGTTCATTGGCTCATACTCAATAACAATTTTATCAAATTTATACCAATAGACTATATCTATAATTTCATTTTTGTACAGAATTAGCTACATTAGCTTATATATAAGGTTTCATTAAGCTTAAAATACTGTCCTAAATAAAATAAAAACTCATAGATACTTTTTATACAAGCAGATTCTGTTTTCATTTAATACTTGTTTTATTAGAAATACAATCATTTGTTTTAAAAATAATACGGTGTGCTTAAAAGCACAACAAATATATTTACAATATACATTTACATTTGAGGAAATAGAAAACTACAAAAAAAATTGGTCTTAAATTAAATCAAGCTCAAATATGGGTCAATAAATTCACTTCAGTCGCGTGTGAGTTTTCCAGTGAAAACGTGCGTGTGAACTTTCGGAGCCAATGAAGTTTATTAAATTTTCAGTTGGTTGAAATATAGCGATAAAATTATTTTTATATCTATACTGTTAATAATATTTTTTGCGGTAGGCAGAGGCTTTCGCCATTTTTATGACCCTGGCATATACTATACTCACCGCTGTAATTCTCACTCCCTTGTAAACTCCCTGCCCACAGCCTTGGAAATAACAATTCCTCAGCCACTTTTGGAATTTCTATAGAGAGGCTATTATTAAAATCAAGCAATTTTTTCGTGTTTCGACAAAACAAAATACGTTTTATCTTCGTTCATTCCAAAATTATAACGTCAACGATAATAATAATACCAAGAAAAACCTGATACTTGATAAAGCGGCTAAGGATAGTAATAGACGACAACGAAGACGTGACTGTCGATTTGCTAGCGTTGTATTAGTTAATGTCGACAAGGGTCTAAATCGCGCAGAGGAAGGTCGGTTTTCTTGATAATATTCCACATAAAATCACGGTTTAAGTCTGAAATAGTTTTGTGAGATTCAGGGTTATATACTTCGTTCAACGCATGTTTTTCTCGAATAAGAAAACTCATGGTCTAAATACACATACATATACTCACGTCTATAAATCCCTAGTTTAAATATAAATTAACGAAAGCGTAAGCTTTATACTTATAACGAGAAGAGTTATCTTAAGATAACTAGTAGTGAACAGAACACCTCGCACAACCACGTAATGCATCGATTTTGCGATGCCACCTCTCAGCCATTTACTGAAGCAACGATTTACAAGGATTTACGGCGCAGTAACTTTCCAAATTAATTAGTAGTTCTGCTAGCGCGGATTATAACTGCTATACAGCAAGTACTACTTTGTTCCTTACGTTTCAGCTTAAATTTTGATGTAAAACTGCTCTAGATGTAGTTTTTTATGTTTTTAGTATGTTAATGATTGTAGTCTTCGATCATACATACCAAAGATGCCGCACTCCATACAAATACAAATTCAACGCACAAAAGACGACCGCGAGAATGACAAGAGTGTTTGACAATTAAACATTAATTTTTTCAATTCGGTATGCAAAGTTTTTTTTTTGGTTTTTATTAAATATTTTTATTCGATAGTAAACACGAAAATAAAACACTAATTTGAATATTTTCCATTTAAAATGAGTAATTGTAAAGTTATGATTTTTTAAAGATTGTTCAAGTTTTGTACTTAATGACGTCATCGATCGATAAAATCACGTAGCGACATGGAAATGAAGCGAAATGTTTTATGAAAATGTTGCTGATTGCAAAACATATCACGAATTTGTGATGTCAAATGAAATTATTACGATATTATACTAAACAAACCTATGATTTTCGATATTTTATTAATAAACTGCAAAACCGTATGTCTTTGAAACAACATTGAAGGTCAAACACTGTTACAGTTTTTTGATAAAATAACAGTCATCTTAGCTTCAATTGATATAATTTCAAGAAAATATTGTTTTATAACCATAATATCTCGAAATGGTTTTGTAATCAGCATCACTTTAGTAAAACTTTGCATACCGAATTATCGACCTTACCGCATTTTCTTTAGACCAATTTTTTATTGTAAAATCTAGCACGCAACTGTCAATGAAACAGTGCTTTTCATATAAATAAGATTGAAGAGAGATTAGAATGGCAGAGTTATGAGGGGGTTGAATCTTAACTGCGAATATTTCCATGGTAGATTTATCTTAAGTTCTATTACAGTTTTCCCGAGCTAATTTGGAAGTTAATGTTAGCAGCGGAGGACCTCCGAGGACACATTTGAACCAAATATAGAGTGTGGTCAAAAAGGGCAGGCGTCCGAAGTATGGAGAATAAAAAAGCATGTATGAAAAGATTGATGGATGTAAACGAAGCTAGCGTGATATGGATAATACCTTGCATAAATTAGTCACTTTAGTAAAAAAAATATTGCGAAATAAACATATAATATTTACAGAAATAATAAAACTGTTTAACAATGAAGTATTACTAAATATAGTACTAAATATATTGAATTTAAGGCCCTGTTTAAACATTTTGATATGATTATTATTTATAATCCGAGAAATAGAAATAAACGTTTAAAATAGGAAAACGTTTAAAAAGCAACAGCAATCAAGTAGAGGGAGCGGTTCTCCACGTTCATATGAAGCGATCCATAGTCTCTGTCTACCTCTTAGATTTTAATGACCGCTGTATGAAGATACGAATATAATAGTGTTAAAATTGATATGCGTATATTTTATATTTTTATTATTCTATAATTGGTGTCGTATTTTTTGAGTCTTAGATTCCTAGATTATTGCGCTGCATTAAAGTAGAAATCAAAAAAATAATAATATAATATTGAACAATAAACTATATTTGCGACAAAGAACATACTTACGCGATTTGCCATAAAATACAATTATATTTGAGCGTTTTACATTATTATTCATATCAAGTATATTTTATGAAACTAAATATTCCTTTTTAGATAGCCGTGTTACAAATAGAATTATTCAAAACAGCAATATTTCATTCCCAAGACACCTTAGTCTAATATGAAGCCAACGTGTTCGTTTGCAAAACATTGGAGCTCTTTGTTAAGCTGTCACGGTGATGTCAGCAGCTATTTATATAATATTCCCCTTATCATATCAGTCTCAACATTCAAAATATGAACAAAGACATGCAGTGATTTCAGCCAAGAAGCGAAGCTATTTTGCCCACAGTCATGTTTCAGCCGTTTCAGATGATAAATTAACCAAGCGTGGGTCTGAACAAGTTATTCTCAATAGTAGAGTTGTGGCCTGCGGTCTTTGTTGTGATTTAGAAATAGCGTTTGCTTGAATGACGTTCACATGTTACTCTGATTACGTAGTTCTATCTAGTACATGGTAGTCTCTATATAGTTTGTGGTTTTATCGGTTCCTAGAGCAAGGGCAGTGAATAGTATGATTGTGTAGTAAGTAATCTACTAGTATCTGCTGTGTAGTGTCGGCTTAGACCTGTTGAGTAGTGTCGGCTTAGAATAATACTACCCCATTTCTTCCGGTGGGTGTACGTAAGAGGCGACTAACGGTATAGGGGCTTTTAAGGGATTTTTGATCGATGCGGTTGGAGACCCATCACAAACAACCTTTATTTTGCCATCTTTTCCCCACTCAACTTTCCAAAAGTGGCTGAGGAACTTCTGGTTCCTTAGCTCTGGCTACCCCTTCTCGGGATTTATAGCCGTGAGTATATGTATGTATGTATGTAATCTACTAATATATAAGATTATCACATGATGTTTAGATGTTATAGTACCTCTGCTTCTCCTTCTGGGATATACGGCATGAACGTTTGAGTATTTAAGTTTTACTGTTTTCTCCCGAATTAGCATCTAAAATTGGCAACTTGTTTTTATCTTAAGCTCTGGCTACCCCTATTTGGGAATCCGAGCAGTATGAGCCTAGCTCTTCCACCTGATTACATCTAAAGAGTATGCAGAAATAATAATGATCAGGTTATTGCACCAACTTAAATAACACTATCTTTACGTTAACAAGTCAAGCATAATTATCATATAATCGAAAAATTGCAGAACCAAGTGCTTTATATATAACAGGACGTACTGGGGACCACGGTCCTACTGTATTAAGTTGGAACTATATATGATGAGGGATAAGGGCAGCACAGGACCGGTCGCTGTGGAGATCTTTGGGGGAGGCCTATGTCCAGCAATGGACTTCTATAGGCTGATGATGATATATGCTAAGTATTGTAAAAACTTTGATAGTGCGATGTAGGATTTGTATGGCGAGTCTTGATGACGAGTGTGACGGCCTGGTTATGTGTTGCTGTGGAATGTGATACTTCTTGCGCTGTCAGCGATTCTATGTAGTGCACGTCATTGTGAAATGATAGCGCGTCGTTACACAGTATGTAACCTAAAATTAATAGTAGAAACAAACCTCACAAAGCATAAGATATAAAAATCTTATAAATCTATTTTCTATTTTCTCTAGTACGACGTGATATTTCACTGCAACTCGAGACCAGATTACTGTGTGGAAATTCCATTTATTTCGAACTAAAGATTTATGACTTGCTGTTAAAGCATCTATGTTTGAAAACTCTCGAGTTGTATGTCCGTAATGTACCACCTCATTTCCAATTAAATACCAAATGTGGTTGACGATGGATTTAGCGTTTACCTTACCTCTCTAGGCCAAACCATAAACTTAGTATATTAAAACTGCTCGTGAGTCCTGAGTAACAATTCTGAAATGGAAAAGTTATTGTGCGATTAATTAAAAGAAATACGAGAATTCTCTGAAGCTTTCTATTTGCAAGACCTAGTTTCCGGTTTCAAGCGGAATTGCTATGGTTTTATAAATGGAAGATTTTCAGCTTTGTTGCCGACCAGAAAATACTGTTTTATGTATCTTATGTACGTTAGCTCTTTAGTCAGTCACGTTATAATTTGTATTAAACTTATACATTTAACTTCAATCGAAATATAACATTCAATAGATTTAACGTACAAAAGCGTTACGTACAAAAAAAATGATGTTTCAAAAGTGAAAGTAATTGATTGATAATTAGTTATACTTCAATAACAATGAAAAACAAAGCTTTGCCCTTATATTAACTAAAAAATCATTTTTGTGTAAATAACTATAATTGTTTATTTATTTACTTACCATACGAGTTCACGTTTTATCGAAAGTATAAAGTAAATTTGGCCCACATAGGGGAAAATCCATGCCTAGATTTCATTATTACTACTAACAAGTTGTTTTTTCAGTGCTGTAAATAAGTGTAAAAAACTATAGTCGAAACCAAAAATTTTATAATTAAAACACTATTTCTATCAAGAAGTATATTACAATAAGCAAAATTTACTTGGGTTATATTGAACTAAATTAAAAAAAACATTAACGGAACGCAAATTGTAACTATTTGTCAGGTTATTTTTTAGTTTCTTGGAAAGAAATTCAAAATCGGGTTCCGGTAAAAAATAATAAATTATCATTCTACAACTAGTTTCGAACCATGGATTTTGAATGTGGCTGAAGGAGGTTTTCTTATCTGACCTTAGACTATATAGACAGAGTCATAATGCAACGGGAGAGTACCTCTTTTAGATAGCAATATTTTTCCCTGTAATGTTGCGATCACTAGAAAACAATTACCCCAAAATACTATAATCACCATTCTAAAAGCTACTTTTTAATTTAAAATTGATTACGTCAATTTATTGTTACGTCGTTTTATTTATTGTAAAGGTTTACTGTTTACTATATTATTTCCTGCAATCATATAATTATACATACTTGCTCCTAGTATTATACAATCTTTTTTGTTTAATTTTACCATTTATACTGATGTTTAATACACCGTGAAATCTAAAGCATTGTACTAACTATCAGGGATGAATCTTCCCATGATTACGAATAAATTTTTGTACGGGACTAACTTTGTTACTGGACAAAAAAAAACAGCTATTCCATAAGTGCAAGTTATGTAAATATCATACGGGTCATCATGGGTATAGTGGGGTCTATGTTTGTATTTTGAAAAATAAAAGACAGCACTATTTTGTACATGAGTTTTATTGCATTATTTACTATTGACCTTAAACAAAATCAGTTTCATTCGTCTATTTCAGTCACATTTTTCAAAAGATGATGTATTCGTACATCTAAGTATTTTATATTTGGTTGATTTCCAATTGCATCTTCCAGTGGCCGCAATGCATTTTTCTCGTAGATTCGGGTCTTTAGGAAAACTGTAATGAATACGAAGAAATTAAATAAATATAACAAATTTATTACTTACTAATTCCGTAGATAACAATTGGAAATCATTCAGCGTCGCTATAGCGCGACGAAATTCATAATATACTCACTCATTAACATCAGTTTACTAATTAGAAAATTTTATCCTAACGACAGGGTAGGATGAAAACGTGAATTATGGGAACACTGAGATACTGCATATTTTTAGGTTATGCTATTAAAAAATTGCTCAAAATAACTAAAGAAAATGCTAGTAATCTAGTTCAACGTAATTAACATTTGAATCACTTTTTTTCTGATCGCGCAATGTATTTATTATGTATTTATCTGTAGAAAAACATATCAAACTCACTCACTTGTGGAAAGTCAATCTTCGATGTGTTTTTCGCTGTGGCTTCCGCAGCCAAGCACGCTACACCCAACCATACCTCACTAAACAATAACTTAATTAATGGAGTCTCTTTTGTCACAATAACAATATACAAATGAATTAAATCTTTCTCAAAATCAAAAGAGAAGTCGGTTAAAAACTAAAATCGCTCACAAGTCGACGCTTTGTTTGTCACGCTTTAAAAGTGTGACATCAACAAAACGGGTTACGCGATAGAGATGACAATAAAGTTTTGTGTCTCTTTTTAACATATAAGAACTTAAATAAGGGCTTCTCTTTTTAAAATGGATGACGTAACATCGCTTTGTCTATAGTGTTCATAGTCAAAGTATCTGACCATGTAAAAAACGTAAATGTTATAGCGACACCAAAAATAGGCCACAGACAATAATTTAGATATCGAAAAGGAAACTGGGGAAATCAATGCGACATTTTATAAGCTTTAATACTATCGGCAGACGTCACAATATAAAAGCATCGAAAACCATGTATTGCACACGAACTAAATATTTAATGATATTCTTTCATAATGTCCCTCTACTATTGCTTATTTAAATAGAAAAATGTGTTTTTATTCTTACGACCACTGAAAGAGAGAGAAGGCAAACAATAATTAGATATTGAAATTACGCAAGATAATTAAACAAGAGTTCATTCCAGCGGCGTATGCAAATTAGATTAAGTTAATTAGTTTTAAGAGATTAACAGTTTCTATGTAATGTATTTTTTCATTATCCAAGCAATAAAATAACTGAATTCTTTATACATATTTTTTGTTTATATTATTATTTTATATATACGTCAAGCCAACTTTATGCTCTCAGATCAGAGGAGATCAAACTTTCAATGATACAAACCACTTTGTTTAACAATTCACCAATATAAAGCGTATGGTGGTACGATTCAGAAAACCACTGGGACGTGCCAGCCACTTTGATATCATTCATATTTATCAATGTGGACAAGGGTCTGCGGAGCAACAATGGAAAGTAAATTTTTCTGTTAACATACCAAGTAACATCGTGACTAAATTTGTACCTTTTAGAAGCCCTTAGGGAGAATTTCAGGGTTCTCATTGAAATACGTCACGAAGTAGTGTTTGTATGAGAGGTTACAATGATTTGTTTATGATCAAAATGCGCCAGCAATCGAGTATGAATTAACCTATATCAAAGATTTCATTTTGTTTGATTACCTTCCGCTCAGAAATATTTTGTATGAGAATTATTATTGAAGCGTAGTCTGGGTGGCTTACTAGTCGTTACTAAAATATAACAAGTTCAAACAAAGAAACCTTTATTTTGTGAAAACTCTCGACAAAATACAAGCAGTAAGCGCAACAACTTAATTAACAAATTAATAGCGTGCTCTGCTGGCCCGGCTAATGGTATTCCTACCGCTAGCCTAGCGTTTCCTTCCGTAGGCTTGTGTGAAATTGTAAGTAAAAAATATATAAACTGAGCATGGATTTTTATAGAAAGAAATACTACATACATACATTCTACATTTGCTGTGTAGTGTCGGCTTAGAATAGCACTACCCCATTTCTTCCGGTGGGTGTACGTAAAAGGCGACTAACGGTATTGGGGCTTTTAAGGGATTTTTGGGTGATGCGGTTGGAGACCCATCACCAAAAACCTTTATTTCACCATCTATTCCCCACGCACCTTCCAAAAGTGGCTGAGGAATTTCTAATTCGTTAGCTCTGGCTACCCCTTTCTTGGGATTTATAGCCGTGAGTATATGTATGAGTATATGTAAATAAAATATTAAAGAGACTATTCTTTCCTTTTACAAATATATTTACTCTGACCGAATTCCTTTATTCTGGGTAGTTAGTAGCCCCTCGAAGGGGCTTTTACATCCAAAATACCAAAACACTATCTAACTACACTAACTTCTGTTTTTTTGTATTTATATTCCCGTGGGCGTTGTAATAGATATAAAGAACATTGAGACTTTTTAAGTGATTATTGGGTGATGCAGTTGGACGGTTGGACGGACCCCATTCAACTTCCAAAAGTGGATAAAGAATTACTATCTCTGGAGCTGTGGCTACCCTTTTTTGGGATTTATAGCCGTTAGTATATTCTCATGATTGATTGATGGATGAATTTCATACATTCCTTTTTGTAGTTGTTATATCAGTCAATCGCATCAAGATTCAAATTTCTAGATACATTGTATTTATAGATCAAAAATCTGTATAATATATTTCAATCTCTTAGGGGATGAGTTCCAATAAACCTTTTTAACTGTTCATAAGAAACATGAAACAAACCATTTTGTAACCAAGTTTCTATGTTCAAAAATGAAAATATCTTGAGTAAGTATGGATAGCAGTTTGGCGACCCGGTGCTGCCCTCTACACTGACTGTTGGTGATGTGTGAGAGATTGCAATCATCGGTCAACAGATGGCGTTACTGAATTAACATTGAGATATTTACTATTATTTACAAACTATGCATTCTGACGCTTAAACAGAATATTAATTTATGCGTAAGTAAAACATAATATATCTATGAGAATATTAGTTTATAAATAGTTAAATAAACAAAAGCTATAGACATATTCTCAAACCTACCAAATGAATACACAAAATTCATACAATATACTTTCAATTATCTTTATTCATACATATTCGCATAGTTCAATGTGAAAAAGAAGGATTAGTGCATCCTATTATTCTAACCTAACACAAAAGCAAAAAAGTCTCAAAAAGACTTTAATCACCCGGGATTCAAACCTGGGTCATCCGTTAGTTTAGTTTTAACCAATCGGTATACAGCTACGCCACAAAAACATTAGTAATGATGTCAAATTTGTGATATGGTATATATCTAGTACCCATACTATTGACAAACAATTAAATACATACATACATATACTCACGGCTATAAATCCCTAGAAGAGGTAGCCAGAGCTAAGGAACTTGAAGTTCCTCAGCCACTTTTGGAAGTTGCGTCGGGAAAAGATAGTGAAATAAAGGTTGTTGGTGATGGGTCTCCAACCACATCGCCCAAAAATCCCTTAAAAGCCCCAATACCGTTAGTCGCCTCTTACGTACACCCACCGGAAGAAATGGGGTAGTGTTATTCTAAGCCGCCACTACACAGCAATTCATTAAATGGACATTTATTTTGATGAAAATGGATAAAACCCTTATTTTTTTCAAAAACACTATTAATGAAGAGTCTGATAAAGTCGGTCGATGAAAAAAATAATCGTGTAAATATGGGGAGCAATAAGTTGAATAAACAAAAGTTATAAACATATTCTCAAACCTACCAAATGAATACGCAAAATTCATACAATATGCTTTATTCATACATATGCGCATTGTTGAATGTGAAAAAGAAGGATTAGTGCATCCTATTGTTCTAACCTAACACAAAAGCAAAAAAAATACGCAAAAAGACTTATTGACCACCCGGGATTCGAACCTGGGTCTTTCGCACATAGTGTTTACCAAACGGTATACTGCTACGCCACGCAGACATTTGTGTAAGTCTCAAATTTGTGATATCCTATATATCTAGTAGTCATACTATTGACAAACAATTAAATGGACAATTATTTTGATGAAAATGGATGAAACCCTTATTTTTTCCAAAAAGACTATTAATGAAGAGTCCGATAAAGTCGGTCGATGAAAAAATTAATGGTGTAAATGCTCCTGTGGGAACCCTTGCGAAATCCGGGATAAATTATAATTAATCCTATATGTTGGCCAGGTGTATAACCTATATTCATGCCAAATTTGATCAAGATCGGTCCGGTAGAATTAACGTGATGAACGGACATACAGACAGACAGACAGACACACATTTTTTTCAAAAATAGCAAATTTGGCTTCAGTATCGAAAATAAAACATATTCCACCGGTTTTTATTTTTTTTCTTCAATGTACAGTTTTGACCTCGTTACAGTCTTATTATAGTATAGATAGATAGATAGATTAACGGCACGATACCTTCACAAATTAATTAGTAGGTCTGCTGGCCCGGATATTTACTGCTTTATAAGAAGTGTTACTTTGCTACTTAGGTTTAAGTAAAAACATCTGAAATTGCTCTAGATGTAATTTCTTATGTTTTTAGTGAGATAACGATTGCAGTGCTACTGAATTATTTCTATTGATATGGCTTTAATAAACTAATGATAAATGCATAGCTTTGGAGTAATATACCGTTAGTGTAGATTTTATGTACCTTTTAATTTTCAACCACGCAGACATGACGAAACTATTAAAAAAAATATAAAAAAAACATTAATTTCAGGCCAGTAGCCCATATTTAGCCATTATATACAACATAAAACATAAAATGAAAAGTAAAAAATACAAATAAATTAAAATTATAAAAACATGTCAATTAAAAATTATGTCACAGAGAATAAAATCAAAAACAAAACAATAAAAAAGAAAATCCATCAAAAAAAGTAATAATCAATAAAAAATAAGTAAAATTCAAAATAAAATAAACATATAACATAAACATAAACGTTCACGCCGAATATCCCCGAAGGGGTTGGCAGAGGTACTAATACTCTTGAATTCACATGGCAAGCGCCATCTAGTTTCCAGAGAAGGTACCCACGTTTTGCTTAGACAGTGTACTCACGTGATAGGGGGCAGGCCTATCGCCGTTTTGTACGGTGCAGCCTTATCGTGGCGTGGGGGCTCAGTAGCCCCGGACTAGCCACCCGGGGTGAAGCTAATGCACCGAGGTGGCGTCGCTCCCAGTATCCCTCTCATTAGGAGAGGGGACAGGGGAAGCGACGCAAATCGTAACCCTAGCAACAGGTTGTAGCCGCTGTTGCTGGGACCGAGGGCCTTGCCGCCACTGGCAGGTCGCGAGGAGTCAACCTCTATAAAAAATCGGAGGAGAAAACCTCGTTAAAAATCATGGGGTGGGTTGCTCCCGTTTTCCTTTCGAGGTGTAGAGAGGGAACGGGAGCAAGAGGGGAACTCGTAACCCTGGCAGTATTGCACTACCAGGGCCGAGGGTCTTGCCGAGGTGTAGGCTTGACCGCGAGGAGTAAACCTCTATAAAAAATCGGAAGAGGAGTAAACCTTCCGCAAAAATCCGAGGACAAAACCTCGTTAAAAAATCCGTGAGGTGGTGGGCTGCGACCGGCGGGTTGCAATCTGCTACTCCGCAAGGAGAACCTCGAGGGGGCGGGCGTTTGGAACTTGTGGCCCAAACGTCTGCGGTGCTGAGGAAGCACAGAGGGGAGTGGGGGACTTCATGTCCCCCGAGATGGACGCCGAGAGGCGTGGTGCGCGGGATTGGAGGTAGACTGCCACGGGCGTTCCCACCAATCCCGCATCAAAGCACCGAAGATGGCCACCGTGGGGTTTTAGTCGGTAAGAGTCCGACATACCTTCGTCACCCCGCCGGGTGACGTCGGATCCATGAGGATTTCCCCACGACAAAAAAAAAAAAAAGGTACCAATACTTCTGAACATCACGTGACTTTGTCACCTGGTGTTCAGAGTACCCACGTTTTGCATGGACAGTGTACTCACGTGATAGGGGGCAGGCCTATCGCCGTTTTGTACGAATACACTGTCAGATGACTAAGTACAACTCAGCCATGTGGGTTTCCTCACGATGTTTTCTCTCACCGTTAACAACCATGATAAATTAACCACACATATGTCTTCAGAAAAGACAAATTGGTGTAGGCCCGATCCAGGATTTGAACACTAGTCGTTTGAACGATAACCGAGTGTTCTACCCACTGGGCTATCACGGTTGCCGCAAAATAAAATAAATTAAAATTTATCCTTAGCTTGCAAACTATAGTAGGAGGGGTGATGCGCTGGCATGTAGCTGCAACCACCTCCTCATCATCGGCGAGTCCCAGCGCTCGGACAAAGCTCTCAGGATTCCGTTAGTGCTAGCCTGCAGGCGCCTCAATAACGAGACGCTCCGTTTCCTCACTATAGCGTAGAAGATATCAATGTGAACTTACGCAAACATGGCGGAGGCGCTACATAAGGGTTTAATTTTTTGCTATTTTACCAGATAATACTGCTCAATAATATCACTACTGTCAATATTAAATAACTTTTTTCGTTATAATTTAAAACTATATTCCTCAACGGAACTTTAAAATTTAAAAGAAACCGTTCGCCGTGTAGTGCCGGCTAGAATGTCACTACTCCTTTCTACCCATGCATCGGTGTCGTAAGAGGCAACGAAGGGTATGGGGCCTTTTTAAGTGGTTTTTGGGCGATGCGTTTGGAGACCCATCACCAACGATACTTTATTTCTACCATCTTGTCCCCTATCAACTTTCCAATGTGGCTGAGGAGTTTCTAGATTTAAATCTCTGTCTTCTTCTTTTTGGGATTTATTGCCGTGAGTATATCAAAAGAAACGCTATACGAGTATATATGATATAATTACACCATTAGTTCCCAAAAAAACAAAAACTGAATTACAGTTCAAATGCCTTTTAACACTCAGCAAGATTTACAAATATACATTTCCAGTGACCAAAATTATATTTATAAAACGTTCAAACATTTGAAAAGAAGCCAGTTAACTGCAAAACACGTTATGAAAGGTAATAGGTGGCTGAGTTACGAGGGGGTTGAATTGAAACTGCGAATATTTTATTTTATTTTATTTTTAGACGAAAAGAGTCCAAAGTGAGTTGCGACAAAAAACATACTAACGCGTTTACTCATAAAAATGCGATCATATTTCAGCGTACAAATACATAAAGTGAAGTATGGTGTTGAATATTTCTTTATAGTCGATCATGTTTCAAATAGAATTCAGCAATATTTAATTCCCAGGACACTTCAGTCCTATGTGAAGCCAACGTGTTTGTTTTAAACACATTGGAGTCAGGTGGAACAAGTATAATATTTTGATGATGTTTCCCCTATCATATCGTTCGAAATATATAAAACACGACAAAAATATGGATTGATTTCTTCCAAGAAGATAAGTTATTTCGCCCACTGATATATTTCAGCCTCGATTAGCCATAACTATGAGCGCCGTAATGAACATCGATTTATTACCAGTTATCACGTCAAAAAAGTCCTTGCATTACGCACAGTTAAAAAGCTAATAAAAAAGACGTGCCCGTGGTAATACTCATTTAAACACCACATCTTCCACATAACACTAAATTCTTCAGCAAACATCTCGTGTTATAAATGGAATCATACGCACAATCAAAGAATAAAAACAAACAAACATAAAAAATGGAATAATAGCAATATCATTAATAATCTAATAACAAAGTCATGCAAAATTTCACAAATATAAAACGTGCAGTGGTACGAGTCAGAGGACCACTAAGACGTGCCAGCCACTTTGCTAGCATAAATATTTGTCAATGTAGACAGGAGTCTGCCTCGCAACCAAGGTATGTAAATTTTCCAGTTAAAATACCACATTACATCGTGACTGATTTTCTACTTTACAGCTGCTTTTAGGAAAAGTTTCAAAATATATTTTAACTGAAATATGTGACGAGGTAGTGTTAGTGTAAGAAGTTAAAATGATTGGTTTATAAACAATAGGGGCTAGTACTCGAGAGCAATATAACATAATTCAGAGATTTTGTTGGATTACTTACCGTTCAGAAAATGTCAGTTAACCCGCATAAGGCTCACGTGATAGGCTATGGCCAATACTTTATTCACGGAAGGTTTAATATCATCGATGAAGATATACGAGTACTTATAATGAGCTGTAATAATAGATCCTGAAAGACAGATTCTAACCCAGCAAATGCTTATACTATAATTATCTTGAAATATAAAGTAAGTTGGAAACAGTGGTTTAGTATAATAATTTAATTCTACCATTGGAATTGGTTAATTTTTTCGTGCTTAGAGTATAAGAGTTTATTGATCTTAAAAAATATGTATGTCGCAGCCAACTGGACAAATCAGCCAGCTGACAAAGCAGCTAGCCGCTTAATTAAACGCCGGCTCCTAGTTAAAAGGCTAGCCCGTATAAAATAATACAGAGTTAAAATTAATACATAAGAGTACTTTATATGTTTATATTAATGTTCATTATTAATAAGTCGGTACCTGTTTGTACTTTTAGTTACTGTGCCATTTAATTTTTTATATTGTATTAAATGAATATGATTAAAGTATTGCCGACATAAGAAGTACCTACGAAAAAATATTTTAGTCATAGTCACCCTAGATAACCAGACGGCAATACAACGTTCAGCCAAGTGGTTGGACGTTGTGTTCAACTAAATGGCTGACTGAAGTTTAGCCCTTTACTAGGAGCCGGCGTTTAATTAAGCGGCTAGCTGCTTTGTCAGCTGGCTGGTTTAACCAGTTGGCTGCGACACCCCCGGTCTCTATTAATTCTGAAACTGGATAGAATTGTGAACACTCTTCAAGAGGTTGACTGTAAACGTTTATAAAAATCAAGGAATTTATAAAGGGATCGACTAAAGGCTTAGCATACAACTAGAACATACAACAGTATTTTCTGTAATTTAAATCTTTTTGTTCATGAAAACCTCATGTTGGGATTATTACTAATAAATAAAGAATAAATAAAGGAAAGAAAAATTTCGACACAGGCGGGAATCGAACCCGCGACCTCGGGTATACGCCCCGACGCTCTGCCAACTGAGCCACCGTGTCAATTGGCTGCCAGTGCGAAATTCTTCTATCCTTTATTTCTTTTACACGTTTAAGTAGTGTTTGCGTTTCCTACCTCCGAATTTTAACTAATTCGGAAGGCCATTTGTCTACCTTTTCAGATAGAATTCAAAAAAAATTCTTTCCTTTATTTATTCTTTATTTATCAGTATTTTCTGGCCGGTAACAAAGCTATAATAATATTTATAAGTTTTGTAGGATTGGCTTAGAATACCACTATCCCATTTCTTCCGGTGGGTGGCGACTAACGTTTTTGGGGCTTTGAAGAAATTTTTGGGCGATGTGGTTGGAGACCCATCACCAACAACTTTTATTTCACCATCTTTTCCGTGTTCAACTTCCAAAAGAGGCTGAGGAATTTATCATACCTTGGCTTTGGCTACCCCTACTATGGATTTATAGCCGTGAGTATGTATGTAAGAGAGAAAATAATCTTAATCTTAAGTTATGTCACGCAGACGAAGTTGCGTGGGTCAACTATTAAAAATATTGCACTAAGTTTTGAGTTTCTAGATTCAGAAGAGAAAAAATAAATACACAAATTTTCAACTCCTATTTCATCCATTTTTCTATTTCAGCTACGTCCTTTCTTACATACATACATATACTCACGGCCTTAAATCCCAAAAAAGGGTAGCTAGAGGGAGAGAGCTAGAAACTTTTCAGCCACATTTGGAAGTTGATAAGGTAGAAGATGGTAAAAATAAAGTATCTTTGGTGATGAGTCTCCAACCGCATCGCTGAAAAACCACTTAAAAAGCCCTTTCCCTAAGTCACACCTTACGACAACCGTGGGTAAGAAGGGGTAGTGACATTCTATGCCGGCACTACACGTCATGTATGTCGTTTCTTATGATTCAGTCTATTTTGGTACAAAATTTAATTAAAATCGGCTCGGGTTTACTCGTGAAAGCGTAATAGACACACAGAGAGACTTACTCTCGCATTCATAATATTATAGTACGGAAGTATGGATTGTGTAAATCGGATTTATAGCCGTGAGTATATGTATGTATGTAACAAAGCTGAAAAGCTTATATTTACAAAACCATAGCAATTCCGTTTGAAACTGGAAACTAGGTCTTGCAAATAGAAAGCTTCAGAGAATTCTCGTAATTCTTTTCATGAATCGTACACTAACTTTTGCATTTCAGAATAGTAACTCGTGAGCAATTTTAATATAAACTTTTAAATAAAAAAATAATCTACGAATGACGTTCACCATTCATGACTAATACTTACGGCTTTCAATGGCAAGAAGGGGTAGCCATAGCTTTGAAATATAAAATACCTCAGCCGCTTTTAAAGTTGAATGGGAAAGAGATGGTAATGTTCATTTACGGTAAGGTTAATATATCTACTTGGTGCCATATTCTTGTTTCTTGCCATAGTCTATCATCAAAGTTGTTGAAGGTGAGGGAAAATATCGTGAGGCATATTGCTAAGTTGTACGTAGTCATATGACAGTGAATTCGTACAAAACGGCGATAGGCCTGTCCCCTATCACGGGAGTACACTGTACAACCAAAACGTGGATACTCTGTTAATTTTAAGCGTTAACGCTAACAGTTAAATTTAACAAGTTTCAAGTAAGTTTCAAAATAAACCTAAATAAAATTGCCAAAATTCACGCCAAAATTTATTACTATAATTTTATTTAAGGAATGTACTGCAAAAGTTTAAATTGAGGAATAATGCACACAAACTCTCCAGTATTTATTGATTGCTTTTTGATTGGAAGTCTCTTGTTTCTAAAGGCAATACAATTTATGTTGGCAGCTGTGTTCAGAATTCTATCCAGTTTCAGAATTAATAGCAACCGGGGGTTTTAGCAACTTAGTATTCTCGGAAAATGAGAAATGAGTTCTGATTGTTTTCTGGTTTAAGAATATAATTTATTTAGTTTTAATCAATGTTTCCAAATCCAAAAGCGTTTAACTTATATAAATATGGAAGGAATTCCAGGAAAAATAGTTCCATTGTTCAAAACTGGTGTTAAAATCAACTGTTGGCGTACTATTAATGATATCCTCTTTGTCTACCCTATTTTTTTATAATTCTTTGTTTGGGTGCCTCTTTGACCTTGTTGTGTTGAGATCCGTTGTGAGAAAAAACGTCCATACCATAAAAATACACAGAAACACACCTTCACCGAGGTTCCTTGTTTTCAGACACTGACGAATATTGCAAAAGATGCAGTTAATTGAACGCTGTTGGGTAAAAATATGGCAATCATTATTTCGTGCTTTATAGTACTCTTATACCACGATCGTTTTGTTTAGGACACCTTTTCTAGTCCCCTCCTTTTGTGGGGGAAGCAGTGCCTCCCTAAATAGGGCTGCTCCGTCACTCTGGCTGCTGCCCAATCCACGCTGTTGCCCCAGGTGCAGCACAGAAACGACCATCAATACCAGAGCCGCCAATGTGCAGGCATCAGACAAAGCCGGGTGTACATCACGACCCGACCTCTCTACCTCTGCCCATCGCCACAGGACTTTGTCTCGGGAGCCATAATTCATGCCGCAGTCAACTACGCAGGATATATTTAAGTGCATAAGCGTGCGCGCAAACACAGACGCACTCTCTCGTCCTCACTCCTCTATGCCCAGTGGAACGGATGCCCGCTACGACCGGAGAAAATGTTCGGATGCAGCATCTGGCCGACAGCGCTTTTGACCTCAGCTGTCGCCCTAAGCCTTCTGCATTGCCTTGCTGTACCGCCAAATCAGCCAAAACCTATTGTTTGAAACCATCGGATTGCCATCAAAGCCGGAACAGACTTTAAAGAATATGCGGGAGGCATCCGCATTAAGTAGACCTAGGAAAGAAGGGAAAAAAGAAAAGAATTCGGTGAAATTTAGAAGGGATTGGGGTTTGGGATGCTACTGGCTCGGATGAGAGGAAAAGACAGTAGCAGCTCGGGAAGCCGGGGTCACATACCCGTGTGCCATACCACAACTATCGGTCCAGAAGCTGTCATTGATACCCCTGACTATACATTGATCCCCTACATTGATTGGGGGGTAGTAACCACGGCTGCCCAGGCATCCCTTTTCTCGTGGTCACAGATACAAAAAGAATAAAAAAATAACCACCATGACATTCGGTGCGTGGAATGTCCGTACTCTTCTCGACCGTGACGTTAACCTTTGTCCAGAACGGAAAACTGCTGTTGTGGTAAGAGAGCTCTCGCGTTACAATGTGGACATAGCTGCTCTAAGCGAAACTCACTTGGCAGATGAAGGCGAGCTCGTAGAACACGGCGGCGGATACAAATTCCTCTGGAAAGGGACCCCAGCTTCAGAACCAAGACGCTCTGGTGTTGGATTCGCAATAAAGACCCAAATTGCTAACAGACTAGACGACTGCCCAGAATACATCTCAGACAGGCTCACATCATTGCGTCTGCATCTTGAAACGACAATTATTTAAACGTTATCAGTGTGTATGCCCCAACAATGGACAAGGATGACGAGACTAAGGGTAAATTTTATGAAGATCTTACACACTTGCTCGCAAAAATTCGCCCGAGAGAGCAGATTCTTCTGCTAGGCGACTTTAACGCTCGTGTTGGTAGTGATTATGAAGCGTGGCCAGGGGTCCTAGGGAGACATGGTATTGGCCATATGAACTCTAACGGTCAATTTCTGCTAAGCCAGTGTGCTCAATTTGGCCTAACTATCACTAACACGCGTTTCCGACTACCAACCAAATATAAAGCCACCTGGATGCATCCGAGGTCGAAACATTGGCATCTCATTGATTATGCGATCGTTAGGCAAGCACATATATCTCAAGTCCTTGTCACACGCACTATGCGTGGTGCTAACTGCTGGTCGGACCACCGACTTGTTATTACAAAGCTGAGGCTTCGTCTCCATCCACAACGTCGGTTTTGCAGAGCAAAACCCTCCGGCATTAATGTTGAGAGGCTCGCAGACCAAGAGGTACGTGCAGAGTATCAGCAATCACTTTGTTTGGGTCTCTCTGATAATTTACCGGCTAATATCGGTGACGTTGACCTTAGCACTTGTTGGAGTGCCGTCGCTTCTCAGATTGTTGCAGTTGGAACGCAGACCTTAGGGTTCAAAAAACGTATTCATGAAGACTGGTTTGACGAGAGTGATGAGATACTTAGTAAAGCGCTCAAACAGCACCGTGACCTTCTGCATCTACAACAACGCGGTCAGCCAGATATATCAGATAGAATAAGGCAAAGTAGCACCAACCTCAGAAAGATGACAAGAGAGATAAAAGATAAATGGTGGCAACGAAAAGCGGAGTAACTGCAGTGGCTCTCAGATACAAACCAACTTGGTACGTTCTTCGGCGAGTTAAGAGCACTCACTGGAACATCTCAGCGGATGAGTGTACCTTTAAGGTCACGAGACGGCGCTTCGCTGTTGACGTCCAAGGAGGACGTGTTGAATCGTTGGGCAGAGCACTTTGCGGAGCTACTTAATGTTGATCGCTCTGCTGATATTCAGCACATAACACAGATCATACCTCTCCCGCAAAAGCCTGAGCTTGATGAGCCACCTACGTTGCAGGAGGTGTTAGTGGCTATCAGAAGTCAACAGAACAAGAAGGAGGTTGGTGTTGATGGTATTCCTGGCGAACTTTTGAAGTACGGAGGAGGGGGGCTTCATGACATACTATAGAAACTTTTTACTCAGATGTGGTGCGATGAGCAAGTTCCATCTTACTTTAAGATTTCACGCATCTGTTCACTATATAAGCACAAAGGTGACAGATCCAATTGCAATTTCTATCGTGGCATTTCGCTTCTCTCTACACCTGGAAAAGTCTTTGCCAGAATTCTGCTCAACCGCCTAACCTCAGTTTCGCAAGATATTCTACCAGAAACCCAGTTTGGCTTCCGCCCTGAAAGAGGAACCTGCGAAGCGGTCTTCTGTGTACGGCAGTTACAAGAAAAAAGCCGTGAACAAGGTCGTCCATTGTTTCTTTGTTTTGTCGATCTGGAGAAGGCTTTCGACAGTGTTCCTCGCGAGGCTCTTTGGATTGTACTGGAGAAGGTGGGTTGTCCGGCGAAATTTGTACGTTTAGTTCGACTGCTGCACGATGGCATGACTTGTTGCGTATCTGCAAATGGGGAACACTCCGATTTCTTTCCCGTAAGCTGTGGAGTTAAGCAAGGCTGTGTCCTCGCACCCACACTATTTGCCATCTATTTTGCAAGTGTAGTTAGCGAAACGATACGAAAAGTGCCTACAGGGATCCATATACGCTTTCGAACTGATGGTATGCTCTTCAACCTATCCAGGCTGAAGGCCCGCACTAAAGTATCCCACAAAATGATTTCCGAGATTATGTACGCGGATGACTTATGCTTTTTAGCGGAGTCCCCAATTTCTCTACAAGAGCTGATGACTGGTCTAGACGACGCGTGCACCAAGTTTGGCCTGAAGATAAATGTAGGCAAGACAGAAGTCATGACAACAGGCCTGCAAACAGACGAACCTCTGAGAATCTATCTCGGTCAGGATGTTCTGAAGCGTGTAGAGAAGTTCAAGTACCTGGGAAGCACAATTACATCGCAGTGCGACCTGGATGCCGAAATAAATAGCAGGATTGGTGCTGCTTCAGCGTCTTACGGCAAACTCCGCTCAAGGGTCTTTCGTTCGCACGATCTCAAACTGGCTACAAAAGTCTCAGTTTACCGGGCCATTGTACTACCCAGTCTGCTATACGGTTCAGAGACTTGGTGCCTTTACCGTAAAAATATTAAGTCGCTAGACCAATTTCATCTCCGATGTCTACGCGACATCATGAGCATCCACTGGACTGACCGCATCAGAAATACTGAGATTCTTCGACGCGCCAAGATTTGCGGTATAGAAGCTTATCTGATGCGGCGTCAATTACGATGGTGTGGTCATGTTTTCCGAATGCCAGATGAACGCATAGCTAAGTGCATCTTTTATAGCGAGCTACAAGAAGGAAAGCGCAAGCATGGTGGACAGCTATTGCGCTACAAAGATGTGCTTAAAAGGCATATGAAAAAAATGTGAAATTGATCCCTTGACATGGGAATCAATTGCTGAAAAACGCCTGGAGTGGAGACGTCTTGTAAGGCAAAACATCGAAGCCTTCGAAGAACGACGCAAAGACGAACTCGACGTCAAAAGGGACGAGTTAAAAGCCAGGCCACCAACGGCTCTAATGTATCACTATAGTGGCGGCGTACTCACTTGTTCAAGGTGCTCAAGGACCTTTAAGGCCAAAATTGGCTACAGCAGCCATATGCGAGCACACGTACGCGCGGACCAACGAGGCGCCAGCTGCTGAGAGCCTGTCCAGCAGTCGCTGTAGCCGAAATCGGCTCGGACATATTATTATACCACGATCTATACGTACTCAAACTCAAACGTTCACGCTGTATATCCCTGAAGGAGTTGGCAGAGGTACTTATACTTCTGAACATCACACGATAAATTAATTACTGTTTCGAGTGCTCACGTTTTGCTTGGATACTCGGAACACTTAACAATTAAGTGTACACTGTCAATTGAGTAAGTTTAACTTAGCCATATGCCTTAGGATATTTTCCATCACCGCTAACAACCATGATAAATGATAATCAATACACAAAAACCTATATTTTTTTTTATATAAAATAACGTGAAACAGAAAAGAACCGCACACAAATGCACGATCCACACTATCAGGAAACTTATTTTAGTGTTTCGATCGGAATTAATAATTCCAATACATTATCTTATTATTTGTTTATTTATAAAATCATATTGAACAAAATGCGATGTATGTATATGAAATACAAGTAAGTAAGTTTCAGTTACTCTTGGCTTTTGGCACTCATACAACATGGCATGAAATACCCACTTTAGTGGCGAAGAGGCTTTGTCACATAACTTTTGACATACATACATATATTTTTACGGCTATAAATCCCTAAAAATCAGAAAATTCATCGCCCAATAATTACTTAAAAAGCCCCGATGCCCTTAGTCGCCTCTATCCATCACTGGGAAGAAATATGGTAGTGATATTCTAAGTCGACACTACACAGAAACTACTTATTTGGATGTTTAAAAAAAACATACACACACTAAATAATTGGGAGTATCGAATTAAAAAAGTATATTATATAAGGTAGTATTTTGTGTCCAGATCATAATGCTAGAAAGCACTACTTTACTTTACTCTATTGTTTATTTGAAATGTACTAGAATGACATTAGGCATTTCCTGGTACCATTATTAACTATTTGAGTTCTTTCTACGTTACTTTCCAAGCCGACTTGTTTTTGCTTATATCAATTTAACATCGGCGTATTTTCGGATGCAACAAATTAACAAGTGAAAGCATTTTAAGCTGTCTGTCTTATTAGGTTATTCATATCCTTATCAAGTAACCACGACCCTCCATCACACATATTGATTGAATTTAATAATCGATATACGAGGAAGTGTAGATGAAACCAAATTATGACATGGATTGGCCATTAACGTGTAGCAACCCACACTAAGTGGCGCAGTCAAGGGGTTGACATATACTCTTACAGCTATGTAAGCTGTGTGTTTCCATTAATATGCGATTTTGTTTGTTTTCGAAGGAAATAATTAAATTGAAGTTTAATGTAATGTTATCTTTATGATTGAGAAACAATATATAACTTATTAAATATTCAATTTTTGTGTTACGGTAACTGTTGCTGCGAGAATCGATTGAAATTATATAAATAAAATTATTAACAGTTTAGCCTGGTTTAACTTATCTTGTTCTGTTGATCTACAGAGACTTTTGATTTTATAAAGCACATAAGTCCAATACAGCTTTGGCACAGGTTTCTGCACACAGATCAACACTAAAGCTGTCTATTACGTTTGGATTCACGAGGTAAGCCTATCGGATATAGGGACATAGAGCTGCTACACATATTGGCGATGTAAACTAAATCATTGGTTCACTTATATAAGGACAGACGTATAATATTCATGGGTTGGAATCAGAATAAAACATTCACTAGTAAACTTTGATAAATACATATTTGTATTTTTTGTGGTTTTGATTGAACATTTTCGTAGGTTATAAAACTCGAATCGGCAAGTTTTTTTTGTTACCGCAACACCATTGGGGAAAAAGATATTGAGAAAACAATAATTTGAATCTATTATTCCCCAGATTTTAGACGTAATCTCTTTTAAAAATGTTAGTTGAATTCTGCAAATGGCCAATATACGTAGTTTTAGTGAATTATTGCTTCAACCCGCCAAATTTTTTTTTGTTCCTTGTAACAAAATACTTATAATAAGTGATTAAAGGTACGTGGTTTACATATTAAAAAGTAGCAACACTTTTTGAACATGTCTATTTATTCTATTCTATTCTAGAGGCTTCGCAAGCTGTAACAAGAACATTTCGGCGTGGCATTTGATAAGGGATCATAAACTAGCTTATCGATATTGTCGTTAATCAAAGGTTTGACATAGTGTAACTCTGATTAGCTATTATCCCTTAATCTTCGCTACCAAGTTAATGTTAGAAGCAGACATCACGATAAGTCCTGCCCACATTCAATTTTATGTACCGAAATCTCATGGTATAGATTTCAGGCTATTGTACAACATATTATTCATGACACATGACTTTCTAACCCTTTTTTAGTTGGTTGTATGTTTTGTTTTGGACTCTGATTTTCGATTTTTGACTTGTATCCTCACTTTTTATCTTCTGTCATCACGAGGGGATCAAAATTTTTTCTTTCCATCACTTTCGTCTATTCGTGTTTACCGCTATCATAAAAATTTAGTCCTAAACTTATTAATCCAATACAGAGATTATTCTAGACTTTGAGCGACCACTAAGTATTTATTCATTTACAAAATCATATCATATATTTTACTATATTTTTGTAAGCAACAAGCGGCCAAACACATAGCTCGAAAAACTATTTTTGATTCACAACAACGCGCCCGCCCACAATGCGCTCGACAAAAGGTCCCGTTCAAAATTCCTCAGCCTCACAGCTAAGAATTTGCATTGTGTGAAAATTTTAAATTTATATGATGGAACTAGAACTTGTCTGCCTTTCCACCCAGAAACAACCTAAGAGTCTTTATGATGAAAAAGTGTAGACTTGAGACAAGGAATTTCCCAGCAACTTTGGTTGATTGGGTCAAAGATAGTAAAATACGCACTAATTTTACATCAAACTTTACGTTAGTGAAAAAATGCCGCTCTGCCATTTTACTGCATTGACATAGTCGTGTGGTAAAAAAAATTATCTCTGTTCATTACTTTTTGGTTATACAATACATCTTCTACTTGTTCCTCATAATATATATTATAATAAATACACAGTATATGAAATATGATAATGGATTACTAAGATAACAATTTGTCTTAATCTGGGTCAGTAAATTTACACTAATATGCAAATATACTTCCAATATCATTAATGATCCGAGCAGTTCTAGTCCGAGAGCGATAAGCAGTTCTATCAATGAACTCATAATTCGACTGGTGACTCGACGATTTTCAAGAATATATTTTGTGCACGTGCCAATAACTTATCGATTAGTTCAAATTCAGCATGAGGTTACTATTTGTGCTGGGTCGTCTTTTGTCACAATGGGGATGGCGTCACGACATTACGTCTGAGTGATGATGACTTATGAGCTTGTACGCAAAACTGCAATGCGACACGACGCGATTCGAATTACTTTATTAGGGCTTGTACACAAAACTGAGATGCGACGCAATGCGATACGTATTTCCTGCTGAATGATACTGAATAATAAAGAAATACGCATCGCATCGCATCGCTTTGCAGTTTTTGTACAAGCCCTTATACAGTTTTGTTTACAAGCCAAATAATATTCTGACAAGCATTCATCTTAATCAAATGATTGAGAAAATAATAGAACCAAACCAATTATTTGAATTGAAGTTAAAGTAGTATGGGAACTCGACCCATATGTGATATAAATTTCCGGACATCAAAGATTTTCTGAATTGAATTGATTTACTTTTGTAAAATTTATTTATTAGGTGATTGTTTTTACCTTTAGGTTGCAATAAGAATATGCAAAAATATGTATTTGGAAATGTTATAGTAAAGAGAAAAATTACCTCTGTTATACTGTCTCAACAATTGAAACCTACAATAAAGTTTCAAACTTGGGTTTCCACATTTTAAATAACGTTTCAAACGAAGAGAAATACTACTGTGGCAACCTCTAGACGGCGGACTCACTCTACGCACGCTACTGCCAGTGATAATAAAAATCTACATCTCGGTATCGAAATGATTTTCCAACTAATTATAAATATAAATTATAAGTTGGTACACATCAGGGTGTACTGGCCAGTATATCTTTGCTGTTTCCATACTACTGCGGATAATTTTTCGCTACTCGCGTGTAAATAATGGTTTTTGGAGGATTCTTGCAGAATTTTATTAACAAACAAAACTTTTAGTGTCATAATACTCTTAATTTGCTTTCTCCTCCCCGAATAAAATGTTTTTATATGTGACTAAATATTTACTCGTTGCATCTCAATATCTCAATGTAAAATTTCAAGTGATAAGCTAGAACTGGTACGTAGATCGAATTTATATCTTTTATAATAATAATAATAGTTTAATTGTTAGTAGTAACAGTGTTTTTGTTAACTCATGGCAAACTAGAACGTTTTAGTAATAATAAAAAAAACAAGATTTAATTGGTAAAAAAGCTAATCCATCTTATACATCACAATGTTTTGAAAACTTTTATCGGCAGTATCTGTTGAGTTTGTTTGAAGGAACTTTAAAACCAAATATTTTTTACTTTTCAATTCGGTGAAACGTGAACAACTATTGTTTAGCTGACTGTTTTAAACGTTTTGTGAAAACTTCCTTTTTGACTTTAGACAATAGTTGACGATATTTTCGTGGATCCATCGTGGATCAATATAATAATAAACATACATTAATTTCATGATGTAAAAGGGTAAATGCTGATAGGTATTATTTGGTATACAATTTCAATATTGTAGCAGTTTGAAACATTATGATTTGGAGAATTTGTGAGTACAATAATACATACATATATACGGCTATAAATCCCTAAAAAAATGTTAGTGATGGGTGTGATATGAAATATTTATTTAAAAATATAAACTATTAAATTAATTCAAGTTCAATAAAAATAAACCATTAGAAACATCTTGCTCAGAGCTTATTCCATTTGCCTGAATTCAGACGTCCGACAGCCACAGATTCTGAATTCAGACTAGTGGAATAACGTTCAGAACGCTAGGCTCCTGAAAAGTAGACAAATTTCGGCTCCTAGCTCACTTAATTCTTTGTAGCTCCGTCTCAGGAAGGTGGAATAACGTTCAGACGATTTAGTCGCCTCGTATTATTATTATTATACATATACTCACGCTATTATTTCCGATTGGGGTAGGTAAATACGTTTTATCACATACATGCAAATTATATTATATTATAAATACTCACGCCATTACTTCCCATCGGAGTAGGCAGATACGTTTAATTACATACATACGCAGATATACTCACGCTTTTACTTCCGCTTGTGGTAAGCAGATAATTTTAATTACATACATACATACTTCAACTCCCGCCATTATTTCCGTTAGGGGTAGGCAGATACGTATTGTTTTTAAATATGCATACTTATACTCACGCCATCACTTCCCGTGGGGGTAGGCACAGGCGTATAATTACAAATATGCATACATATACTCACGCCATTATTTCCCATTGTGGTAAGCAAATACGTTTAATCACATATATGCATACATAAATTAACGCCATTATCTCTCATTGGATTAGGCAGGTACGATTAATTACATACAAATACTCACGTCATTATTTCTCATTGGGGTAGGCTGAAACTATCGATCGCCACTTCGTACGACCCCGGCAAACTTTTTAATAAATATGCTTTTATTTTTAAGTCATATAGGAGTTCCCGCCTATTTAATATTTTGTGTGAAATATGACGTAAAAATATTTGGAAAAGGTTGTGTACATGAATAGGATATATGTAGGTAAGTATAGTAGCGAAAGAGATATATAGACGCAATGTGTCGTCGTTTATTGAATGAGAGTGGGATAGTCCATAAGAGAGTTTGATAGAGAGCATTTTAAAAAAAAGACGGGAGCAATTTCGTACGAACGCCCGCCAACATCGCGCGCTCGCGAATGATTCAGAAACTGAAATCGGTGTAGTGGAATAAAGAGCTTATTCCATTACACTTTTATCGTTCCTGAAATCGGAGGTCCTTCACAGTCACTGCCGCAGAAGGCCACAGACGCTTGTTATTCCACTACACCGATTTCAGTTCCTGAATCATTCGCGAGCGCGCGATTTTGCGGGCAGTCGTACGAAATTGCTCCCGCCTTTTTTTTAAAACGCTCTCAATCGGACTCTCTTATGAACTATCCCACTCTCATTTAATAAACGACGACACATTGCGTCTATATATCTCTTTCGCTACTATACTTACATATATCCTATTCATGTACACAACCTTTTCCAAATATTTTTACGTCATATTTCACACAAAATATTAAATAGGCGGGAACTCCTATATGACTTAAAAATAAAAGCATATTTATTAAAAAAATTGCCGGGGTCGTACGAAGTGGCGATCGATAGTTTCAGCCTACCCCAATGAGAGGTAATGGCGTTAGTATATGTATGCATATATGTGATTGAACGTATTTGCTTACCCCAATGGGAAATAATGGCGTGAGTATATGTATACATTTATGATATTATACGCCTGTGCCTACCCCCACGGGAAGTGATGGCGTGAGTATAAGTATGCATATTTGAAACAATACGTATCTGCCTACCCCTTACGGAAATATGTATGTATGCAATTAAAATTATCTGCTTACCACAAGCGGAAGTAAAAGCGTGAGTATATGCGCGTATGTATGTAATTAAACGTATCTGCCTACTCCGATGGGAAGTAATGGCGTGAGTATTTATAATATAATCTAATTTGCATGTATGTGATAAAACGTATTTACCTACCCCAATCGGAAATAATAGCGTGAGTATATATGTATGTATGAATATAATATCTCTTTATATTAATGAATTATACATATCTGCCTACCCCTATGAAATGGATCCCCTACCTACCTAACTACCCCTGGAATTAATGGCGTGAGCATATGTATATCTGCTATAAAACTTTTATTATCTTTTTTTGTTGACGTAATTTGCAATCATATGCATGAAAAATTTTGGCACGTCCTCTCGCTGTGGCGGGCGCGAGGCGACTAAATCGTCTGAACGTTATTCCACCTTCCTGAGACGGAGCTACAAAAAATGAAGTGAGCTAGGAACCGAAATTTGTCTCTTTATCGGAAGCCTAGCGTTCTGAACGTTATTCCACTAGTCTGAATTCAGATTCTGTGGCTATCGGACGTTCTGAATTCAGGCAAATGGAATAAGCTCTTAACAAGCGTCTGTGGCCTTCTGCGGCAGTGACTGTGAAGGACCTCCGATTTCAGCAACGATAAAAGTGTAATGGAATAAGCTCTTCAGGGATACGAACTTACTTCCTCAGGGATATGAACTGTAATCTAAGTACTGTGTTTTACGACGCTTGAGTTTCATACTCGCAATTATTTTGATTGATTTTGTTTGGCATGTTTTTGTATTTTTCAAATAAGTATAAACAAATCTGGACCAAATAACGAGTGTGCTCAAAAAGGCAGGCGTCCGAAGTATGAAGAATAGAAGAGCATGTATGAGAAGATTCATGTATGTTAACGAAGGCAAAGATGTTTATCAGGATAGTACAAATTGGCGATCGATAGTCTCTGCCTACCCCAATGGGACCTAATGGCGTGATTATACGTATGTATGTATGAATGTATAGAACAAAATGTGTGGTGAATTGAATATTTCTAATAAAATAACATAATAAGTTCTTAAATGCTAAACAATCAAAACTCATTTCTCGTTTTCCGAGAATGCTAAGTTTTAACCTGGAAATACGAATAACCCGTTTACTATAAATTCTGAAACTGGATAGGATTGTGAGCCAGCATAAATTGTACTACTTACCTTTAGAAATAAGATATTTGAAATCTTGAGACAATCTATGAATGTTGGAGTAGAATTATTAATTGTTTCTGAGCATTTTAATTTTACAGTTGGATTTGGACTTGGTTGATTTATTTTTAGCGACTTCAATCAGTGAGAGAAACAAGAAGGGTTGGTCAGGATCGTGCAAAATGGCAATCGATCGTCTCTTGCCAACCCTAATAACAACAAAAGGTGTGAAAATTAGTGAGTTTCTGATATGGTTTAAACCAATGTCAGTTTTAAACAACGATGCATTCTAACCGTTAATGTAGTTGCAATAACGGTTACAATGGTTACGTACTACCTAGTCTTTGAGATCACAAAGATAACATCTGTCTTAATTTGGTTCAATTACGTTAAACTAAGTTGCGCTTCCACCAGATTTTCATTTTGAAGTATTACATACATATACTCACGGCTATTAAGCCCTAGAATGGGTAGCCAGAGCTACGGAATAAGAAATTCCTCAGCTACTAAGTTGTGTTGGGGAAAGTTTCTAAAAGCAAAGATTTTTGGCGCGGGGTCTCCAACCGCATCGCCGAAAAATCACTTTTAAAGCTTCAATACTCTTAGTCGCCTTTTACGAATACCCAGGAGAAGAAATAGGGTAGTGATATTCTAAACCATCACACTTTAATGAATTAATGATCCAGCTTTACTGTCTTAATGATCCAATATAAGCAGTTTCTTTAATAAACATATAATTTGATCCCCTAGAATATTTGTGCATATGCCGAACAGTTATCGATTAGTTCGAATTCAGTAAGAGGGTAATATATTTGCTGGGTGGCGACATTACGTCTGAGTGCCTACGACGTATCATATTCTGACAGGCATTCATCTTACTCAAATAACCGATGAAAATAATGGAACCAAAGAAACTTTTTAGATTGTAGTTTTATTGGCTTGAGAACTCGACGCATATGTGATGTGAGGTTCCGGCCATTTGGGGTTTCTTGAATTGAATCGTTTCGGTTTTCTAAAAGTTATTGTGTTTAGAAAGAAAGATAGTAGAATGGTTTGGTGATTGTTATTGCTGTTGATTTTAGAATTGCTGTGTAGTGTCGGCTTAGAATAGTACTACCCCATTTCTTACAGTGGGTGTACATAAGAGGCGACTTACGGTATTGGGGCTTTTTCAGGGATTTTTGGGCGATGCGGTTGAAGACCCATCACCAACAACCTTTATTATACCATCTTTTCCCCACGCAACTTCCAAAAGTGGCTGAGGAATTTTTAATTCCTTAGCTCTGGCTACCCCTTGTAGGGATTTATAGCCGTGAGTATATGGATGTATGTATTTTAGAATACGTTTGATAGCTTGCTGTCACCCAACACGCTGCAATGCGACTTGGCAAAAATTTATATTTCGCGAATATTAATTTAGAGCGATAAAACCTTTGTGTACCTACAATTAAACTGTATCGCACTAAAACTGGGGTTTTAATACAATAGGTTATATTTTTGGTTAATCATGGTTATTAACGGTGGGGGAAAACATCATGGGACATATGGCTAAGTTGTTCTTAGTCATGAGACAGTTGATTCGTACAAAAACAGCGATAGGCCTGCCTCCTATCACGTGAGTAAATTGTCCAAGCCAAACGTGGGTACTCTGAACATTACAATAAAACATAATTTGGTTCTGTTTTATTTCACATTTAAAACAGCTCTTCAAACAAAAGGACATTTTACTATAATAATATAATACGATATAATAAATGCGAAAGTTTGCGTGTTAATTTGTTACTCCTATGCATATAAAGTGGTTTGCGGAGGATTCCAGCAGAATATTATTAAACAAACATAGATAAAGTACCGTAATATTAAAACTTTATTTCTGGTTGTAACATTTTTGAGTAGCATCACCATGTAGATTCAACAGAGAAATGCTATGTTATAGTTGCCCATACATATACAATGTAACCAATAACGGAGTGATGTGTCTTGTGAAACTACACCGAAACTAAATTTATTATTATTGTTACTTAAAGTAATTACAAATTATGATGAATTTATAGGAGCAAGCAGAAAGATATAGTGAAAGTTAAACCAAACGGTATAAATTACAATAAAGTTTGATAGAATAGCTAAAAGAATACCCGTAAAGGTTATGTAACTTGCAGGCGTACGTGTAGCAATAATGCCCTATTTAGTTTTATTACGTTATCTTCTATCCTAACACAAAGGTTCCATTTAAAGCCTAAGGGAAACCAATTACGTGTAGTTTATAACTACAATCAAAGTGACGGATGGTGTTGATTAATTCGAGAAACATTAGAGTCAGACTTAATTTAGCTCGAGTAGAAACCCTTTGAAACTAAGATGTGTAATGAGAACTGTCGTAATAAAATACTCCTTACATTAGAAGAAATTCGTGACAGACTTTTCAATAAAAAGTAAATAATGGGCTCCGTGTCATAATTTTTCCGTCGTCTGCTGTTAATGGATCGACAAAATCAATATATGATCGTATGTTCTATACTATAAAACTATACCATTTAAATTAATATTGCACATTTAGAATTTTCCAATAAAGGGACATTATAATAAGGTAACAGTTTTAAAACGAAACGAATAGTGGTTAACTCAGCTTAACACTGTTTTCACATACCTAAAAATCCCAAAAAAGCTAGATCTACAAGACTACAAACGTCGGAAAACATATACTAATAAAAAATCAAGAACGATCTTCAGCCCATGTCCTAAACATAGACAATAAAATAAGAAAGAAAATCATTTATTTATTTCCATGATGTAGATATATAAATATTAAATTGTATTCATAAACATTGTTCCAAATCTGACTGAATCAATGATTAATTTATATTTCATGTTATATGACTCGTTTGGCTGAATCATCTATATGTTAAAGTCGGTGGGTCGAAGGTCGATAGGCAGTCTCTTCGCCGAATGGCTTTAGACGTTAAACCAAAGTCTTCGAGCTAACCCCGAAATAATTTACGATTTCGCCCTTTACCTAAAGTTTTTTTAAGTCAAACCTAGATATTTTTACTTTTCAGTGAAACATCTAAAGTAAAATAATCTGTTTCGGGCTTTGCCTAGTTGATCCTAAAAGCGGACTGACTGACAGACTCGGTCAATCGCCTTTGCACACCCCATCTATCCAGATATTTGGTCCGGTTAGGCTAGTATTTTTTTTTTATTTGATGTGCTCTTTTGAGGAATAAATATTGAACCATTATCTGTTGAACACGGCAGTAAATTGAGACGCATCTTGCAAAAACTTTTTGTATGACAGCTCATGATGATGATCAATGGTGATGTAGAGCGTTTAAGTTTGTAAAACGTTTGTGACGTTAGGTTATACATAAATTAACCTGTACAACCTTACGCTTAATTAATAGTTCACCTAAAGTTCACAATCACTCGCTGCCCCGGATTTTCATTATCATAATAAATACACTGAAATGAAAGGTCTAACCACTGTTGAATTGGTTCTCGTTGCCATTTCACCTCAGTTCGTCCGGGCTAGATCATGTTTATGTCACGCAATTGTATCAGTCTGCCCTAGTTTTCAAAATCCAGTTATCACTTAAATTGCTTCATATTAACAAAAGGGTGACAGGCCTGCTCCCTATAACGTGAGTACACTGTCCATGCAAAACGTGGGTACTCTGAAAACCATGTGGAAAAGTCACGTGATGTTAGAAGTATTAGTACCTCTGCCAAACCCTTCGGGGATATTCGTTTTTGTTATGTTATTTATATCATGCTTCATATTACTGAAATTAAAGCATTTAACCTCTTATAAATGCCTATTAATTTACTAAAATTTTATAAAAAATATACATACAAATAACAATACTATTATTTCCAAAAGTGGCTGAGGAATTTCTAATTCCTTAGCTCTGGCTACCCCTTCTAGGAATTTACAGCCGTGAGTATATGTATGTATACAAATAACACAAACCAACACTAAATTTCAAGCCGTATATCCTAGAAGTCGTTAGCTAGGTAGGAGTAGGAGGTACTAATACTTTTGAACATCATGTTACATTGGCACTTGGTGTTCGGAGTACCCACGTTTTGCTTGGACAGTGAAAGGGGGCAGAACTGCGGCCCTTTTTACGTGTACAACGTCACATGACAAAATACAATTCAGCCATGTGGGTTTCTTCACGTGGTTTTCGCTCACCGCTAACAACCATAATAAATTAGCCATATATTTTACTCTAGAAAGGACAAATTGGTGTATACCTGACTCCGGACTTGAACCCACACCTATTATTAGCTAAATGTTAATTTGTATGTAAATAGGTAATTGTATGTGACATAGAGAGATATGTGACGTAGGATTTTAGCACGCGCCGCCTTCTAACGAGGATATACACAATGAATAATGAACGTCATATTTACGAGATCATCACGGTCTCGGCTGAATTGCGGGCAAATATAAATAAAGCCTGTTTGGTATTCATTCAGAGGGTTATTATCCGAGTATTGTTGCCAAGCCTACTGCTGGTTGTTTACGTGACGATATGGAGTAATACGCGACAAACAAAAAAAAACATAAAAATAATTTTTAACAAAAATAAAACCGACTTCATAGTTGATAAAACAATCAAGTATTAAAAAGTAAGAAATACGTTATTTAATTAAATATGAGTGCTGTGATTAACTACCTTAGGAATTTCTTTTTTCTCACGCGTCAGTTCAACCTACCTAAATCTTTTGATTCTTCCTCTTTCTTCAATAATCATTCGCCAAACCTCTCTTTTTTAGTTAAAATGGGTATTTGTTCCTTTACTCAAACTCAAAAATTCACGCCGTTTATCTCCGAAGGTAAGTAAGATGTTCATTTAACCAGTTGACTACAAAGTCTACAATCAAAACTAAGAAATAAAAATCTATATTAATACAAATAATTTAATTCAATCGGGGAAGAAAAACCCACAATGCCGGATTTTAAACTAAGCTAGAATAAAATCATAATACTAACTGATTTGGAAAGTATATGAATGATTCTAAAGATGAAGATATTGAAAATGAAAACACTTAAAATATAATAAATAAAATACTTACACAGTTGAAAAATAAGAGCCAACAAAATGTATTTCATAAAAATGTTTCCTTGATGTCCATAAGAGCGGGAAATCCGACTTGAACGATTTGATATTTGATTTCTGATAAACGTTTAACTGAGCAATTGAAAGTATTGTTTAATAGCTATGTGTAGTAGCTTTAATCAATTATCATTGTGATCTTATAAAAATAATTCAAAATCACGTATATAACTACACTGGCTTTATTTTGCGACAAAATCCGAAATAACTATACTAAAGATAAAATACAAAAGTAATGACTGCATATTTTCTGAGAATAAAAAAAAAACAATTAGCGGGCTTACTTTAATTTTAATGCGTTTTATGAAACTTATTAAACGCTAACTAGCATTTCAATCCACAACGATTTAAATGTGAGCGAAGCCGCAGGTAAAAGCTAGTTCCGAGTCGTTTTTCCTGTTGTTAAAAATATAAAATAAATTTTAAGATATGGCGGGTATATTATTTTATGTTAAAAAATATGTATTTATTGAAGCGCAGCAGGGTGAAAAATACACGAAAATAGATAACTTCAATTTATTTTTTTTATCAACGACGGAAATTAAAAGTGCTTAGCTCAACACATGTGATTGAAATTTTATTTTTATACTAGCTTTTTGCCCCGCGACTTCGTCCGCGTGGACTTCATTTTTTGCATCCAGTTTACATAATACCAAAATACCGAAACACTATCTCTACTTCTGTTTTTTATATTTATAATCCCGCGGGTGTTGTAAATGACATAAAAGATATTGAGGCTTTTTAAGTGATTGTTGGGCGATGCAGTTTGTGACCCATCACTAACAACCTTTATAACCTATCTTTTATCAATATATTTCCAAAATTGGGTGAAGAATTAGTATCTCCGAAGCTATGGCTACCCTTTTATGGAATTTATGGTTGTTAGCATATATTCATGAATGATTGATAGATGGATTTCATAAATTCAATCGCACCAAGTTTAATTATAAAATGTAAAAATCTCTATATTAAATTTCATTTGCTATAGCAACCCGTTAGGGGTTGAGTTCCAAAAATTCCTTTTTAATTGTTCATAAGAATCATGAAACAAATATACCAAGTTTTTATGTTCAGAAATGAGAATATCTTTAGTAAGTACTGATACGGATAGTAGTTTGGCGCTGCGGCGACGGCCCGGTGCTGCCCCCTACACTGACCGTTGGTGATAGTGGGAGAGCTTGCAGCGATTGCTCGGCAATATAGGGATGATTAGTGGTGGATCTCCTTCCAAAATAATCGCTAAATTGAAGGGATAGTGCTTGTTATTATTGTATATAATGCTATTTTAAGCTAACAAAACATTTTTTTACAAAAAGCTTGAATTACCTGAGATACGAACCCGGGACGATTGATTCATAATAGTTCTAATTAAATATTCATAGTAGTTAGTTATACCGCTACGCAACGGAGACGTTACCGGGGCGGTGAATTTTTATTACGCTTTATTTCATATTAGTCTTACTATTGATAAACAAATTTGTCATTTAAATTGATGAACCCCTTCATCTTTCCAAAATGAACATTAACAAAGTGTCTGATGTGAATTCCATCGATGATAAAAATAATCGCTGCAATATTTTGAGCCATATATGAGTTAAGGTTTTTTGATGTTCCTATGAGAACTCTTGCGGATTCCTTAGTTTCAAGGAATCGTCGTCGTTTCATTTAGCTTCTAAATTTACATGTTAATATTCGTTTGCAATATAAGTAGATGTAAAAAAAATGTATACGATAAAAAAATAGTACGTCATCCCTCGGGAGTTCCTTATTTTCGGGGATCCATTACCGTACCATTAAGCTTCTAAATTTTGATTTTTATATTAGTTTACAATATTTTACGTTGTTTTAAACGATACACAGCGCCATCTCCAATGCATCCAGCAAGCAAACAATATTTTTGATTTCCCCTGGGGACATATTTTTTCCGGAATAAAAAGTACCCTATTATTTAATTTAGACTTCTAACTACACGTCTGAAAAATTTCAAAGCAATCGGTTCAGTATTTACGGCGTGAAAGCGGAACAAACAAACAAACAAACTCACTTTCCCATTTATAATATTAGTATGGATATGGATATTCAACCCTCCCCCGAGATCAAAACATATTTTCCCGCTTTAAAAACATCTTCACCTAACCCTTCAATTATGACTCCGTGGCTGATATGACCTCGACATTTGTGGCAAATTTTTATCTACCTAGTTTTTTATCTTCTGCTATAGTCATCTGCCAATTATGCATATACATATACTCAATTATGGGAATTGAGGACGAGGCAACAATTCAAAGCCGCACTACTGAAAGCTGCCATGGATTAAACAGAAGTCCGAACGCGCCCAATTATCCTGATGAAACAAGACTTTCCTTTAAAATAACCTGGCTCATTTTTATTTGATAGTGTATCTTAAACGTGCAATACGTTGTAATAGTAATCTGAGTGTATTGTTTCCTTTTAAAAAAATCCCCTATAATTATACCTTTATTCCCAAAAAACCTTTGACTCTGACCAGTCTGTTACTTGGGTAATTCTACTTTTTTCTATTATTTTGACAGTATTTTCGTTCATTTAAGTTTTATCCATTGTTATAAATAATTCTACGAAATAAACTCTGAACAGTCGCGGGAAGTTGTAGATGAAATTGCAATTTTGTTCAACTGTAAGACGCCGCGGAGCAGACTGGAAAACAAAGTTCAGTGGTGACTATAGTTCACTCAGAAGATCAATGATAGTCTCATGAGATAAAGAACATGTGGAGTGTGACCGTTACAGAAATAAAAGCAATTGTTTTGTCCCGTAACGGATTAAATCTTACTAGACTGGGGACCAAACAGAAGCCTTTTGATTTCCTTACCATGTCGCTTTCAGAGCAAATGCAGAATGCACTACTTACTTACTTACTCCTTAACTCACTCGTCGGTTCTTTAAACTAACTTCCTGGCACCAGCCGATTCTACTTTCTGCATCAATTTATTTTTCACAAAGTCATACATGTAAGTAAGAATGAATTTAGTGCAGGGGGTACTTACTCCATTATGTACTTTAATTATGCGGAATAATATCATTTTATTTCATTTATTTATTTCACTCTGACACAGGGCCTGTAAACACGCTCGTAATTATGTCGTGAGCAAGTTGGTTACAATCAGATAAAGATATGCGATGATTTGGAATGTGAAAGAGACAGCTGGTTTAAACCACGAGATTCGTTGGTAACAGAAATATCTTTTAGTGTCTCCTCAATGAATACAAAATATGATATAGCTATCCACCATTGAGGAAATTGTAAGATAATATCTTACGGTATAAAAACTAACCGATGGATAAATATACATAAAGGATGTAGGTAGCTTGTCGAAGGGTCGTCAGCTACAGAGCAGGGCGGCGGCGGCGGCGGCAGCGGCGCAGTGTTGTAAGTAGCCGCGTGGCAGTGACCTAGTTCTGAGAAGAGATCTTGTGCAGCGGCCATTGAGCATTGTTCACTCACACTACTACACTTCCACTTCCGACTATTTTCTACTGTGTTCTATTGTGACACAAATAGTATCTCTACTTGCTTTGGAAAGAAGCTAGGAAAATATTGGTAAATATTCGTATGTTGCATTTGGTGCGCTTCTTGAATATAAACGAATAGAATTGAATTCTCCACTAGAGACTAAATATTATGAGACTTTATAACGTTTATGGCGAACATTTGTATTCGAAATTATAAAAAAATAAATTTACGAAACCCTATTAAATTGTCATGTTTGTCTGTCTATGTTCACAGCAATTTATTTGCCAAACTATTAAGACTACGAAGTTGAAAATTAATAAGTAGATGTAAACTGAGAACCGCTTTAAAGTTATAGGGTAAATAAAAAAAAATGAACCTGTACATGTGCGTTATCTTTAAATAGGTCTTTATAAATTACATAGAGGTTCTTCGAACAATATTTTTCATAATTAATAGTTTTGGAAAGAAAGGCCATACTTTTAGCTCACATCCAAAACTAGCTTATATCAATTCAAATGATCTAGCTACCCCATTGAGGGGCTATAACCGAGAATACAAATAAAGTTATGTTGTTCTCGTATTTATTAAGTTTCAAGACAAATTGGATACAGCCGACATATAAGCTGAATCGAAGAAAACTGAAACCTTGAAGGCACTTTAGCTGTCTGTTACCTTTCAGACTTATCGTCAAAACTAATGGGATTTTTGCCTCCGACCTAAAATATTGGGGAAGCTTTACAAAACATACGAAGAAATTCTGAAAACATTTGTATCCACTTGTTCAATATACGTAAAAGAAAGTGTTATGTGTAAGCTCATATGAATAAAGGTCTCATTTAAAGGGAAAGAGCTCTATTGTCGTTACGGAGATTTTTTTATATTACAGGACAAATTTCTTGTTCTGAATATGATGTCGATGTCGTGGCCATATCGTAAATTTGAACACATCATGAAATGATCCATCATTTCATGAAATGGTCGTATTTCATGAAATGGTCAACTGTTTATTGGGTAGATCTATGATAAGAAATCGTTTCTCGATATGGCCAACTAAACGCGCGGCCTCTTCATGAAATGGTTAAGATTATTTGGTCATATCGTAAACTAGTTACATTAATTACCGGTAGAGGCGCTGAAAACGCTTTGTTTATGAGTAAAGATGGCGGCCGCTGTCAAAAGTGTTATTTCTCTCAGTAAAAAAGTAAATAATTCGTTATTAAGCGAGGAAGAAAGTAATAACAAAAGAGTTTTCTACGATAAGGTTCGCGAATACTTTGCTAATTACGAAAAAACTGAGCAATATGTTAAAAAACGGTAGAGTTTGGATCGCAATTCACAGGTTACCCTAATTCAACGATCTGGCCAAGCGTTGATGACAAAATCGTGAAACGTTGACGATTTTATGATGTGGTCAAATTTAGTTGGCCATATCATGAAATGTGACCATTTCATGAAATGATCGATCATTTCACGATGTGTTCAAATCTACGATATGGCCACGACATCGATATTAAAAGGATGTCTGAACTTCATCGTAGACCTTTCTACTAATTCGAAAATTATTATAATGGTCGGAAATAGGGAATGAAGGGGTAATCGGCAATCGAGTACCAAATTCATTGTAGGTCACGCATTGGATGTGAACAAAAGAATGCTTAATTAAAGAACTACATTAAATCTAACGGTTATTGTACGAATGAAAATTAAATCAAGACAAAAAAGACAATAGTTAAATAAGTTTTATTATTTTTCTACAAAATGATATAAATTTTATTTACATTGCTTGGTCATTAATATACTGTCTAAATACACACGACATCGACGACATTTCCCTATGCTATTTATTTATCGAAATGTATTTTATTTTTACAAAACTTTAGAATTTGTAATGAAATCTCTTGAGATCTAGGTAAAAATACAAACACAGGTGTTAAACTTACACCTCATTTTTTTACGATCTGCGGCAAAGTGTTACTCTCTTCTTTTTAGACCATGTTTTTAACCTTTAAGTCATACACACTTGCATTGCATTGCAAACAACTTGCCTGCCTTGTGAAAAAATATGGACTGTGAATCTGCAATCCTAAATATAAATCAAGTAAAGACCCATTTAGTCAAAGGATTGATTCTTAATAAAGTTGGTATAAGATATTGTATACATTATAAATATGTTCATAATCAAGAAAGATTAAATAAATTTTGAACAATTCTAAACAATAATTGTGTCAAGCAAGTCAAGATTGCAAGAATATTGCCATTTCCCAGAGCCGGCTATCGTACCTAGACATGTAGTAATGCAAACTCTCGTTTCATATTAATATTTCCTAGTTAATATCAACTATCATTAAATTCCAAATTGCATTTTCAGATTCTCAAAAGACGTATAAATATGAATATAAGTATACACGGTTCGTTGGTTATTAAAGTAATCAATTCCGTCGAATTTATCTACACATTCATAGATCTAATATTCACGATCTAGTAACACACGACTACGAGAGTGGGACTCAAATTTATCACGCTGATATATAGATTTCTTCCTTTTCATTGACAGGATAGTCTTTGGGGGGTAATTTAAAACTGTCTCTGAGGTACGTAAATCGGTGGAAATTGTAGAAATACTCCTTGCCGTCTGGCGAATATTGAGGATATAGAGCATAAGGAGGTAGGTCAGGTATGGAGTCTGCGAGCGTGTGTCTGGCAAACTCCTGCTTGTACCGTCATGACTGTTCTCGGTACGCCCGACGTTTGTCGCACTTCTCCTTCAAGATGTAGCACAGAGCGATGGCAATCAGCACCGCAAACGCTATCGCCATTTTTGGAAACAAATAAACGTCAGGGAAATATGGCGGGTGAAGGAGAATTGACACATTTTTCAAGTTGAAAAAGTCTAGTTTTCTGGTGGACGTGTGCGGCGCCGCATTGTCGTGGTGCCAGAGAAGGTGCCGGATTCCTGACTTCAGTCGCTTGTCACACCAAGCTGATATTACTGTTGGAGCACAAACTGTCACATACCATTCGGAGTTCACCGCTCTTTCATTCTCTAGCACAACAGTAGCAATATGACCCGTTTTGCAGAAAAACGAAGCGACCATTTGTTTCTGTGTGCTTCGTGCACGGCGTCATTTCGTTGGAGTTGGCTCGTCTTCAAAGCACCATACAATCGGCTGTCGCTTTGATTCGGGATCATAGTTATATAGCCATGTTTTGTCACCAGTCAGTATATCATATACGTTTTTTTCTCGCCTCCGTTGAATTTATCTATCATGAATAGGCACCAATTCACCCGACGGTCTTCTTGCTCATCGGTAAGTTTGTGCGGCACCCATCTCGAACAACGTTTACGGAGAGAAAGGTGATCGTGAATTAGGGTTCGCATTGCTGCTGGTCCAATTCCTAGTTCTCGCTCTAGCTCAACATATGTAATTCGTCGGTTTCCGCGAATAAGTTTTTCGACTGCACGAATGTTTTCTTACGTGACCGCGGTTGGCGGCCATCCTGTCTTAGCCTCATCTTCGAGACATCCCCGTTCTCTTTTAAATTCTGCAAACCAATTGAATACTGTTGTTCGGGAACAAGCAGACTTACCAAAAGTAGAAGCCAAAAGTTCAAAACATTCTTGAGGCTTTAAACCTTTTTTAAAGTGATAATAAATCATAGCGCGAAAATCACGTCGACCGAGCTCCTGTTGCAAGTGAATTCCCGCCAGATTCAAAAAAAATAAAAATAAAAGAAGTGTGTTCTATATTCAACTATGTCAAAAAAAACCAGCCATTAAGATGGTGTATAGCTTGCTAGTGTCAATTAAATGAGAAAAAAGTATCTAACTTCTATTGGCATGCCCCTCGTATTTAAAATATTGAGAGAATCAGCATCACCTGATATACTTAAAATGGTATATTTGACACTGTCCCAATCCGTCATTGCATATTGCATCATTGTGTGAGGTGGGGCTTACAAAAACGTCTTTGGATTGGAGCGGGCGCAGAGAGCTGTGCTTAAAGTGATGACAAAAAAACCGTTCCAGTATCCAACGGCGCAACTTTACCGTGATTGGTTGCTATTTAATTTTCACTATAATTGTTAAAAAGCATAGAAATAAACCATAAATGGTTGTAAATTGTTTATTAGTGCGTATTTCATCCACACAAGTGTTATCTTAGAGTAATATTAAGTGAATGTGACAAAATAAGTGATTAAAGTTTGTGACGTTTTAACGGCTGAAACCAAACAAAGGAAAACATCGCTAGATAACAGAACCCTTGCCGAGTAAACCAGCTAAGTAAATTTATGTATTTTTGAACAATAATAGGTATTACAATTTAATAAAAATCCTATATTAGTTATAAAACAACGGTCTTGATTTGATCACCGCTTCAACTATGTACGAGTGAGACAAATAGCTGGTTTCTTATTACTTACTATCTTTCAAACACGGGTTCGATTCCCGTTATTAATTATTATAGTTTATAATTATATATTATTTTCTTTTCTTTATATTAAGTGAATTTATCATATAAAAATCTTTTTCTACTGAGCTATTTAATCGCATTCCTTCACTTATTATAATATTAGGTACTTATTAGAATTTGTGAGTACAAATTGTTTGTCGTAAAGGATATAATAAATAGTAAAAAGTTAATATTCAAAACTAAATTAGGGTAGTGATAACACTCGGTGTCATATTTTGAGTGTTACATTTATGATTATATTGTTTAGTTAATAGAAAACAAACGATAAATAATAACTTTATATCTTTGTTGTAAGTAGGCGCTTGTGTGGATTGAAATATTTTAGTATTAGGATTATCGTTCGCTATAGTAACGTTTTAAACTAGTATATAATATTAAGACTGTTCGTTTCGTAAAATGGACTCGATTACAACTCGTAGAATGGCTGCCGAACAAAAATATGAAAAATTAAAAAGAGAGTTAAATGATGCAGAAAAATTAAAAAATAGGCTTTTAGAAGAACGGGACGAAAACGTTTTAGCTATTCGTAATTTAAAGTTGAAAAATAGTAATCTTTTAGAAAAAAATGTGTTGCTTCGTGAATCTTACGACATTTCTCAAGTGGAATTAGAAAACCAGCAGATATTAATATTAAAGCATGAGGATCAGTGCGCAAAGCATGAAGTAGCTTTAGAGCGAATTCATATTCTGAATGAGCAGTTGGCAGAGGCACACGCTCAATTGGCGGAATTCCATAGAATAAAGAATATTCACGAAGACTCTCACGCAGTTTCTTTATGTGCCGAACTTGAGGCAGAATCATTATCTTCTATGACCTCTTTTAAATATTCAAAAACTTTCAGTCGTAAACAGTGTAAAAAATATAAATTAGTTAAAAAACGTATATACAACACAAACAAAAGTCTTATAAGTATGAAAAATAGTATAAAATTCATAAACAAGTCTTACAGAAAAATTGATTTACTAAAGCAAATAGATAGTTTGAATGATAAACTGAGTGAGCTGATTGTTAGTCAGGAAGATCTGCATTTAAGATACAAACATATCGGCAGTCTTATAGATAAAGAGACGGTTACTCTTAATAGTCATATTTCCTCAAATAGCGTTATATCTCAGTCACCCCAACCAAGTAATGGGATTACATTACCAACTGTTAGCACGCCGCCGGCGCCGCCGGCAAACAGAATATTAGTATTTTCGGACGGCATGGCCGTAGGTTTTGGCGAAATACTAAATAAGTATCTTAATCAACAGGTCATTAACCATTGCCATACGGGTGCAAACTTTAATTATATAGTAGAACGAATATTATTAGGCACTTATGACGAATATACAACGATTGTCGTACTGGTCGGCAATAGTATAGGATTAAATAAGTATTTATTAAATAAAAGTATAAATAAACTTTTGGAAATACAAAAAATATATAAATGTAAATTTATATTTTGTACCTTTCCATACTTACTTAATATGAAGCAGAATGACAATATTCATATTATGAATAATTTAATATGTCACGTGACATGTTGTCAAAGCGACAATTTGTTTTGTTTGTATTTGAATAAGTTTTTACCTTATTCAAATTCTCTACTGGGTACTGTATACATACCCTTAAATCAAAAGCGGAACATTGCTAAATTATTAGCATATAATATATCTGACCCCCATATATTTAATATAAGGGGAAACTTACTTCAAGTATGCGATTGTGGAAACCATAATTTAAACTTTTAAGAGTGACAATGGAAGAGCCTCCTGTCGTCCTTAAGTCGTCACCTAACATCAATATTGTAAACAAGGAAGGAGGTTCTTCTGGCAATATTAATAAAAAGAATACTTTACAAGGAGTCTCCCAGTTTAAACTTGTATGTCAAAATACTCAGGGGTTTTCTTGTAAAGAATTAGAAATAGAACTGTTTTTGGAAAAATATGAACTAGATTGTTTATGTGTTACTGAACACTGGCTTAAGAATTGCGAACTCATATTTGGTTTTGAAAACTATTATTTAGCTAGCAACTACTGCCGCAATTCTAAAGCCTGTGGTGGCTCCGCTATATTTTTAAAAAATAATATTAAATCAAAAATTCGTAATGATATTGTAAAGTTAAGCATTGAGCAAGTCGTGGAATTATCCTGCATAGAGTTAAAAAACTATTTCTTAGTATGTGTGTATCGACCCCCTTATAACCAAAATTATGATAAATTCGAAAATGTAATGGAAGATGTATTAAGCAAAGTTTTCACGAATAAAAAACGTATAATAATATGTGGAGACTTCAATGTGGATCTCCTACAAGACAGTTATCTTAAAACACGGTTGATAAGTTTATTCCAATCGTTCAATTTAGAAAATTTATTCTTGGAACCGACTAGAATCAAAACATGCTTAGATAATGTATTTACTAATGCAGATTTTTCAAGTAAAAGTGTTATAAATAAACTAAAGTCTGATCACAGCGGCCTTTTTGCTAGCTTTCCTCTAGAGATACCAGAACCAAAAATTGTTATTAAAAAAAGGCATATTACTGCTAGTAAAGTAGAAAAATATGTAAATATAATAAGCTCTAAGTTGCCTACATTTACAATTAATAAAAACTCAAATACTAGCTATGATATCTTTTATAATGTTCTGATAAATGAGATTAATGAAATTTTTAATGTAAAAAATTTAACTATTACCAGTAAATTTAAGTTTTGTGAGTGGGCAACACCAAGTATTTATAGATCAAGAGAAAAACTCTTTGATTTATATGATCAAAAAGCTTATAGTAATAATAATGAATTGAGTGAATATGTAAAAAAATACTCAAAAATATTTAATAAAGTATGTAAAGAGGCTAAAGCCAGATACCTGAGCCGACGTATCCGAACATCCGATAATAAAGTTAAAACAGTGTGGAATATTATCAACACCCAAACATGCCGAGGTAGACCATGTGATCAGGAGTTCTGTGTTCGATCTGATAAAGGTCTGACTACCTCTAATGAGGAAATCGCTTGTATTTTTGAAAAATATTTTACTGACTTACCATCAAAAACAACTGAATATTTAAACACATCGGTCATAAAAGCTCAACACTTGTTATAACAAAATGTTGATAGGTGCGAAACTTTGTTTTGTTTTAAAGATGTCAGCCCTACAGATATCGAAAAATGTTTTAAATCATTTAAACTAAAAAGTTCTGAAGACATTTGGGGTATGTCAGTGAAAGTTTGCCATAATTTTATTGTAACTTTGGCTCCATTTTTAGCAGATATATTTAATGAATGTATAAGAAATAAAATCTTTCCAAATCTCATGAAGCATAGTAAAATTATATATCAATTCTGCCAGTTTTAAGTAAAATATTCGAAAAACTAATGTTCAATCAAATGCTTTTGCATTTCGCTTCAAACAAATTGTTTCATCCAAAACAATTTGGCTTTACGAAGGGCCGCTCTACCACCGATGCAGGCGTTGCCTTAATGAAACACATTTTTGATTCGTGGGAAAGCAAAAATGATGCTATTGGTTTGTTTTGCGATCTTAAGAAGGCATTTGATTGTGCAGATCATGAAATCCTTTTTATTAAATTAGAACATTATGGCATACAAGGTGACGCACTTAAATTAATAAAGTCTTACTTTTCGGATCGGATACAGAAAGTGCAAATCAATAATGCAATATCACCTGGAACTCATGTAAAAATGGGTGTTCCGCAGGGTTCTATTTTGGGCCCATTTTTATTTTTAGTTTATATTAATGATTTGCCGTTCATGGTCGAGAAAATGTCCGAGATAGTGTTATTTGCTGATGATACTTCTTTAGTATTTGACGTTGAAAGAAATAATCAGAATATTGACGAGGTGAATAACACGGTTTTACAGATTCAAACATGGTTTGCTTCTAATAATCTTGTACTGAATGGTAAAAAAACCAAATGCATTAAATTTGTATTACCTAATGTTAGGTGCGTTGATAACGAAATAATTTTAAATAATGAAAAGTTAGTATTTTCGGATAACACAGTTTTCTTAGGGATAACTCTGGACTCCAAGCTCCAATGGGGACCCCACATTAGCTCACTAGCTGGCAGGCTAAGTAGTGCTGCATATGCCGTTAGGAAAATAAGACATTTGACAGATGTACAGACAGCTCGATTAGTTTATTACAGCTATTTTCATAGTGTAATGTCTTACGGTATTTTACTCTGGGGCAGAGCAGCTGATGTTGGTTCCATATTTATTCTCCAAAAGAGAGCAATAAGAGCTATATACAATTTGAGATCCCGAGATTCCCTGAGGGAATTGTTTAAAACAATAAATATAATGACACTGCCATGTCAGTATATTTATGAAAATATTATGTATGTAAGAAAAAATCAGGCCTCTTTTGTGAAAAATTGTGACAGACATATTCGAAACCTGAGAGACAACAATAAAATATCAGTACCAAAATACAGATTGTCAAAAGTAAATACATCTTTCATGGGGTTATGCGTAAAAATGTATGATAAAATACCTGAGGACATTTTAAATTTAACAGAAACAAAATTCAAAGCAGCAGTTAAAAGAAATCTTAGTTCGAAAGCCTATTACAATGTCAATGATTACATTAATGATGAAGTGGCTTGGTGTCATCAGGGCTCTGTGCAGGATGTTTCCGGGCTAACACCAAAATTGTAATGGACGTTAAAAAAATATGTGTGTTGACGAGTTTCTTACGGGTTCTTCTCTCAACAAAACACCTTCCGAATCCGAAGTAAACTTAGTATTAGGTTAAAATTTGACGTTCAAAAAACAAAGATTTATCTTTTTATTTTGAAATAAATGATTATTTTATTTTATTTTTATTGCCAAGTTCTTACAGTATGCCAGTTTTATGTGCTCTGGTCCACACTACGAAAACAAAGGAATGTATTAAATGAGTCCATCCCACCGTGTACATCGCGTTCGCGTGCTCGTAGATTTGCGTTTCAAGTGCCACCGCACAGAACTGTGTTTGCGGAATACCAATTCTGTACACTAAGCTCTATCCTTAATAATAATATCGATAAAAAATAAATATTAACATTTTAAATAGTCATGAAATAAAATCTAAAGTCACAAAATGGCTCCAGAAACTAGATTATTACGACACAGAAAAATTGATAACCTCTATAACATAAATAAAAAATTAAAAAAAAACTTAAACCTATATTACCAATTACACACAATGAACCATCAACTGAATAAGTATGAGAACACGATCAATATAAGACAACGGCTAATCACTGCCTTCTAAAGTACAGGTTGTACCTAGTTTGGAGGACAGGGAGCAAAATTTTATCAGACCCTATTGTGTACTAAATTCACTCGCACACACACACACACACACATACACAACATACATCCCCACACATTACACTAACATGTTTATTTACTTTTCCTTGTTATATTATATTCTATAATTTTATATTTTATTTTAGGAGCTTATGGCTGCATTTACAAAATTGTATTAATATGTAGATAATTAGATGCAAATAATAAGCTTCCTCATATATTACACCTTGTAATCGTAATGTATTAATATAACAATTGTAATGGTCTACCTTTTGTCAAATAAATTAATTATTATTATTTTTGGGAATATTTTAGTTTCTCGCCTCTCCCATGACCGAAAAAGAAAATCTTATTTTTAATGGGAGAGGCGGTACTCCCCGACAAAAGCACAGTCAGTAGGGGTCAGGGAATTAGGTTCAATAACCGACGGACGATCCGAGCCGTATCGAGCAGCACCGCCTTCTGCATTTGTGCTGGAACCGACACGCCACAGAAATCCAACAGAAATTCAAATCATCATTATTATTAACGGTGAGGGAAAACATCATGAGGCATATGGCTAAGTTGTTCTTGGTCATGTGACAGTGTATTCGTACAAAAACGACGATAGGCCTGCCTCCTATAACGTGAGTAAATTGTCCAAGCCAGACGTGTTTACTCTGAACATTATGTAACGTAGCTATTAGTTTATTACCTCTGCAAACTCCTTCAGGTATATGGGATACTAGCTTTATGCCCGCGACTACGTCCGCGTGAACTAGATTTTATGCATCCGGTTCACATCCAAAATACTAAAACATTATCTTAACTACTGTTTTTTATATTTATATTCCCGTGGGCGTTGTAATATAGTACTAAAAGCTGTGACTGAAACATTTGCGCGCGCTTTTACTTCAGCAAAGTCTATGGGCCAATTTTGACAATTTACAAATCGCTAACAATTTAACTAATCCAGTTATGGAAAATGTATGAGTTTTCGGTAAATCTTCAGATGGAGACCTTCAAATTGAACCAATTTTCTAGCTCTTAGCATCGCGACACAGGTTAGTTCACAAAATTCATCCTCTCTCGTTTAATATATAAGGATACTACAGGGCGTGAAAGTTGTAGTTTGAGTTTTAACATTAGAGATATTTTCAATTATTTTATTTAAATCTTTTTGTTCATGAAAACCTCATGTGGGGATTATTACTAATAAATGAAGAATAAATAAAGGAAAGAAAAATTTCGACACAGGCGGGAATCGAACTCGCGACCTCGGGTATACGCAACGACGCCCTGCCAACTGAGCCACCGTGTCAATTGGCTGCCAGTGCGAGATTCTTCTATCCTTTATTTCGTTTACACGTTTAAGTAGTGTTTGCGTTTCCTACCTCCGAATTTTAACTAATTCGGAAGGCCACTTGTCTACCTTTTCAGATAGAATGCAAATGTTGAAAACGCCTAACTATCACATAATTTAAATCTTTTTGTTCATGAAAACCTCATGTGGGGATTATTACCAATATTTATTAGTAATTATTTTATTTTTATTGAACTTGGTTCTGTTTTATTTCACATTTGAAACAACTCTTCAAAGAAAAAGAAATTCTACTACAATAATATAATATGATATAATAAATGCAAAAGTTTGCGTGGTACTATCGCTCTTAGTTTACATTAGTATTAACTAGCTAACACTAAATAATATATATAGTATTACACTAATAAAATAAAAATTGATAGATAACTCCTCTCAGAATCAAACCCGAGACCCTAGAAAAATAAGCCAAAATCTAATCCACAAAACCAGATAGGCAATCAAAAGACCTTTTTATTTAAAAATTTAGTAAAATTGAATACCTAAAGTCATGTGAAATTAACTAATCAAGGTTGTTAGTGGTGTAGGAAAACATAATCAAAATACCATCATGGCTAATTTATACGAGTACTAAGTATTTTTGCAATTGTTTTCGTACAAAGCAGCGATAGGCGCTGAAAATCAGTGTTGTGAGGTAAAACTCACAACTTTTGCTGAGTCTGTGCCTTTATGCTGTTGGAGGGCACAACATCCCAAAATTTTATTGTCATTGTTTTATTTTTTTTTACTGATGTGCTTCTGTTAGTGTTTTTTTTTTTTTTTCTTTCTGTCTTTAGTTAAATGATATCTTTTTATTTTGTCCATTATGTGTTCTCAAAAAAATTTTGTGTTTATACTGGTTTTTTGTAAACTTGGTTTTTGTGCCTTTAATAGCAAATAAATAACTTTTCTTCTTCTTCTTCTTTTTCGATAGGCACATCCTCAAAGACTTAAATGTTCACGCCGTATATTACCGAAGGAGTGGCCAAGGATACTTCTGAACTGAACATTACGTGAAATTGTCACCTTGTGTTGAGAGTATTCACGTGTTACTTGGCCTACCTTATATGACTTATGACTTTAGAACGGACAACTTGGTGTAGGCCCGACCCGGGATTTGAACCCACACGCCTGTCTGCATGATAGACGGTGTTCTATCCACTGAATTTTCACGGTAGTATTGATTTTTTAGAATTTTCTCTATTATTTAATGTTGTAGTATATAGTATTGCACAATGCAAAAAATTGCGTAACAAAATGAGATAGTACAATTTTAAGCCAATACTATACAGCTCACAAAATAGCCAAAAATATGTGTATACACCTTTGGGATAGAAGAAAAACACAAACATAAATAAGTACAACCAACTTTCACAGGACTGTTACGATGCTTTCTTGGTGAAAGTAAGTAAGTACCCTTAACACAATTATTGAGTGTCGAAAATGACCTGAGGGTCAACTCTGCACATCGAGAACGATAATAGGTATACTTATAGATATAAGTATACCTATTACCACCGTATGAGCAACCGTGATAGCCCAGTGGATAGAACACTCGGTTATCGTGCAAGCGACTAGTGTTCAAATCCTGGGTCGAGCCTACACCAATTTGTCTTTTCTAAAGACATATGTGTGTTTAATTTATCATGGTTGTTAACGGTGAGGGAAAACATCTTGAGGAAACCCACATGGCTGAGTTGTACTTAGTCATGTGACAGTGTATTCGTACAAAACGGCGATAGGCCTGCCCCCTATCACGTGAGTACACTGTCCATGCAAAACGTGGGTACTCTGAACACCAGGTGACAAAGTCACGTGATGTTCAGAAGTATTAGTACCTCTGCCAACCCCTTCGGGGATATTCGGCGTGAACGTTTATGCTTTATGCTATTACCACCTCTCACCTCTCACCCATATTAAAATTTATTGCTTTCCCCTTCGCACGATCGAATATTCGTATTTTGACATTTCTGTTATATGAGAAATACATGGTGATATTCGACGAATCCAACGATACCTCCGAAGTTATCGTTGGTTTCATCGAATAGAAAGCGCCAATATTTATATTGTTCTATACATATCAATATGTCAAAATCCAAATATTTGATCGTGCGAGGGAGAAAGAAATAAATGTTAATATGGGTAGAAGAGGTAAAATTTGCTAATTATCGTTCTCGGCGTGAAGAGTAGACCTTCTGAATTACTTCGAAAAAAGCGGCCAAGAGCGAGATGGACTCGCTAATGAAGGGTTCCAAAGCAGCACTAGCAGCAGGTAGGTAACATAGTAACTTTCACATAAGTAATGCCTGTGATAGTAAAATTATTGTTATATATTTCAGTGAAATTAATAAATTAGGTAAGTAATTTGATTTATGACGTTTAAAAATAGAACTACTTGCTAGATCTCATTCAAACCAATTTTCGTTAGTAGTTTGTATAGTAATACACATCATATATTTTTTTCAGTTTTATCATGCCCATATTTTAGAAGTTACGGGGGGGGACACACATTTTACCACTTTGGAAAAGTCTCTCGCGCAAACTATTCAGTTTTGAAAAAAATGATATAAGAAACCTCAACATCATTTTCAAATACCTTTTGATAGATACCCCACACGTATAGGTATGATGAAAAAAAATTTTTTGAGTTTCAGTTCTATGTATGGGGAACCCTAAAAATTTTTGGTTTTTTTTTCAGATTTTATTTTAAAATCTTAATGCGGTTTACAGAATACATCTACGCACCAATTTTCAATAATGTAGTTCTTATAGTTTCGGAATAAACTGGCTGTGACATACGGACGGACGGACGGACGGACAGACAGACAGACATGACGAATCTATAAGGGTCCCGTTTTTGCCATTTGGCTACGGAACCCTAAAAATGTGATATGAGTTTTTTGGCTTAACTTGGGGGGGGGATATGCCCCTAGAACGAGCGTATAGTCAATCTAGCCTGGTCATCATGGCTCAAAGCAAAATAAACTCAAACTAATCGTATAACTAGCAACTTACTATATATGCCTGACTCAATTTAACACTTCAATTGAAAACGAAGGAGTAGAAATGAATGGACTCAATGAACAAATAATTTGTTGATTCAACCAATTGACTGTGAAATATACAATCAAAACACTAATAAAATCTGTATTTATAAAATCTTTATTATGATTCTCTCATCGAGGATTGAACCCACAATGCCGGACTTAAAACCTAGCTAGAATAAAGCATTACTCAATTGGAAAGTATGTGAATCTCTAAGTATAAAAATACAGTTCAAATAGACTCACACTTCAAATATAATACATAAAATACTTGCACAGTTGAAAATAAGAGCCAACAAATAGTATTTCATAAAAATGTTTCCTTGATGTCGATAAGAGCTGGAAATCCGACTTGAACGATTTGTTCGGGGTATATCCGAACCAATGATATTGATATTAAATGATAGAAGATTATACGAATCACAACTATTTATTGATAATGATACTTAGTGCTAAATGATAAATGATATATATAAATGATACGTACAACCGCGAAGCAAGTCTACAGTGCACTGTCCGATTTACTCGCGATTGAGTAAAGTGCTGACTGTTACTTATTGTTCGGTGTTTGCACCGAACATGCTCCCAGGCCAGAGAAAATCAATGGCCGATGAAGATGAGGAATTGATGAAAATATATAGATAAACATATGATAGAACAATGATAACCTAAGCTGAAACTATTACATAATGATACCGACATATTAGCGTCCTAATCTAAATTACTATTAAAATGTTTACGAGTTAAAGGGGACGTTGCAACAGTACGGGTTTCACTTTCACTAGAATTAACCGCACTCACACTGACACACTTATCACTAACACTTTGTTTTTCACTAACGTAGTTTACCTTAAAGCCACTTAACCTAACACTTGGTTCACTATCACTATGCACATTAACACTAACACTATTTGAAGAAGTGGGGGGCGGCTGCAGGGAGTCTCCAGACTCCCACCCCGCGCCCCCGTCTCGCCGTCGCCAGCGCCGCCATCCAGTCCCGGCCGCCGCCGCCGCCGCCAACGTCAACATTATGTATATCAAACTGTAGTGGTGGATGTCATGATAAGAGATGTTGCTTGATATTGCTGTTTCATGATTTAATTTTTCTATGCCTTCTCTAATCGATTGGGATTCCCTCTGGTAGCTGCTGTCTTCCACGGATGGTTTTATTTTTTGGCATAGAAATATTTAATATATGATTTATCGGTGATATTAATGGGACTGTCATCTCAACTCCGGATTTAATGGAATTTTCATTCAAACCATGTGAGTAAATGGTTATTCCATTAGACGTTATCATGCATCCACTACCTATTTGTAATATAACAGTACCTCTTGTTAGCTGTTCGCTGAAAACCTGTTCCCTACATATAACTCTAAGATTGCACAGGTCGCAACAATAATGGAAATATGTGTTAATCGAGTGTAAAGATGTCCACTGATCATGACACATTTCTTCTAATGATTCACACTGTCCAGATTGGTGATTCCTTATACATAGGTCAGTGTCAATTATAAGCTGATTTGTTGGGCTGTGGAGATAGCATAGGAAACGACTCTTGTCTCTGTCCATGCACGAGCCGATCTCCTGGTGTGTCAGCGTTATATATGAGTCCTTTTTTAAATTGATGGCCACATATTCTGATATAGGAATAATACTAACGATATGATTTCCTTTCTTAATAGGTATAGGTATTATTCGAAATAGCTCATATGTATCTCTACTGACTAGGGGTAATTTTATTTCAAATAACAAATATTCGGGCAGCATTCTGGTCTTAATGGTCAATAAATGGTATATTTCGGTCTGATAATATTGTGTATCGCTGATTGGCAATGATAGGTCACTCGGCAGATGACTCGAAATGATGTTTAATTCGTCGCGAAGTTGGTCTGGCGAAATCAAATGATAATTGAAAGTCCCGTGGTAAATATCAGTAATGGTATCGAGCAAAGAACTTTGAACATTTTTAAGGCTATGTAGCATGTTGGTGGCAACAATGACGGCTAGGGTGAAATCGTTAATGTTGTAAAATCTGCTCATTTGCATTTCCAAATGCTTCATCCCGGATTCGACATCGATGAAACGTTCATTTATTAGTTCTGTTTGCCTGTCATTGGTGGTTTTAGTTCTTTGTATCAGGTTAAATTCGGCTTCTAATAGGGACGTTTGGTTCTTCCAAAGGCCAGCCAAATGCTGCTGGTTATCTTTAATCAGATCAATGTCCTTTTGATACTGTTCAGCAAACTGTTCGTCCAGTACACCGAACAAGGAATTTGCCACGTAGCCGACACCGTTGATAAGGCCGCGCCGCCGCCGCTGTCTCGCCGCCGCTCGCGTGCTCGAATGCTGATTCAGCAACAAGCGGTCGTAGTACTCCAACTCCAAGTAGTCGTGACGAAACTGGGTTAATACAGCATCACAGTATGTTTTGTCCCTGATAACGGAACATGATGTTTCTAAATACTTTATATATTTGTTTAGTGCTGCTTGCCCTTGCCAATACGGATCCATGTTGTAATATACTATTATTTTCCATTCGTCTCGTATCAACTGCATATTACTTATTTTGTCGAAATGGAAACCGAAATGTTGCAACTTTGTGATATTAATTTTACTTTCAGCCACACTCATTAAGCTCAAGAAAAATAGTAATGATGTAATGATAGTATAAAAGCTGCAGTGAGATGTTTTCTTCACTGCAACACAAATTGATCTCTTCGGTGGTTCTTTCTTTTTATGGTTTTCCTCAGAACATCTGGTATCTGATTCTCTGATAGGTAGTAATGATAGTTTTACAATAGGTTGTTTCATGTTGTAATTTATATGAGCATTTTTGAGACGGCCTCCCACTCGCATGATGTGATTTTCGTCTAAGAATGGATTCAAATTTAAAAGTTTACTATTGTTATTTAATTTGTTATTTTGTTTCAAATCACTTATTTCTTGTCCAAAATGATTTTGCTGTATATATCTAATAATAAACTGTTTTGATTTCTGTATTTCTCTAATACTAAGATAGCTCGACTTTCCCTTTTCTCTAGATAAGAATCGTAACATCCATGCTAAAACATTCGTTGCGCGAGTGAAGCTACTGTACTTGTTTATAATATTACCGATAACGCTTGACTCGTGCGCCTGTGTTGTTAATGTAATTTTGCTGACTTTCATTTCGTAGTGTGTTGAGTATATGATATCATTTGATATGTTCGATTCATTTATTGTTGATAACCACTGTGGCCCGTGCCACCACAGCTTATTTTCCTTTAAAGTATTGGCAGAGCATCCTCGACTTGCACATTCAGTTGGGTTTTCTGATGATTTTACGTAATGCCAACATTCTCGGGGCATTACCTGAGTGATTTCCTTTACCCTGTTTGATACAAAGGTTTTCCATTTATTTGGGTCTCCCTGGAGCCACCCCAAGACTGCTGTGGAATCACTCCAACCATGGACAGTGATATTATGGCAGTGTAAAGAATCTATCGCTGCCCACCTTGATTGCAAAGATCTCAATAGATCCTCTAACTCCCATTTCTCAGTGATTGTATTAAAGTCCATATTCATCACGGTACGTTCAAATGCCCTAAAGTTACTAGATTGCCTCTTCATAACATCGTCTGTTTTGCTGTTGCTGCCCGACTCTTTTTTGTTCAACGGTGTCGTTATACAATCCCCATAATCATCACCTGATAGCTCAGGCCGACGGGTGGACACCGTCGGTATGTCGTCCCTTGTCTTCTTCATCATAGCCTGCTGCTGTTCACTGATAAGTACCTTTGTTGACTTATACAATTCAAAAGCCTCGTCATATTCCTTATTCACAAAATATTGATGAGACCTACTTAATTCCGATTGGAGTCTATCGTTGTTATATTGATACTCAGACCAATAAGCTTCTAATATTTCGAGTCGCTTTTTAAAATAATCTGTTGTCTTTCTATCTGCCGAGTCCTTTTTGATATTAATGCCCACTTTCTTCATCTCATTCCACAGTTGATTCTGCGTCTCGTAGATTGCCTTGCCTTCCATTTTGATAAAGAGAAAAATAAAAGATAATTGGAAAGATCTTACTTGTTGATGTAGAGCTTGAACTGGAAGCCTAGGCCGCTTGGATACTTTGTATGGTGACCTCACTCGCGAACGAAATTTCCAAAACTATTAACACAATTTTCTTTTTTCACTCGCGACTAGACCCCGCATACGAAAACGTTCGAAGGACCACTATGTTCGGGGTATATCCGAACCAATGATATTGATATTAAATGATAGAAGATTATACGAATCACAACTATTTATTGATAATGATACTTAGTGCTAAATGATAAATGATATATATAAATGATACGTACAACCGCGAAGCAAGTCTACAGTGCACTGTCCGATTTACTCGCGATTGAGTAAAGTGCTGACTGTTACTTATTGTTCGGTGTTTGCACCGAACACGATTCGATATTTGATTTCCGATAAACTGAGCAATTTAAAGCATTGTTTAGTAGCTATATGTAGCCGTTTCAATCACATAATATTGTGATCTTATAACAATGACTCAAAATCTGGTATACTGGCTTTGTTGTGTGACATAATCTGAAATAAATATAGAATATTCTAGGAGAATTGATAAAAAAAACACAGGCTTTCTCAATTTTGAATTAGTTTTTTGAAACTTATCGCAATTAATCTAACTTATTAAACGCTTAACAGCGTTTCTATTTATGGACATTTGAATGCGAGAGAAGCCGCATGTAGGAGCTAGTTTCAATTATTTAAATATTTGAGCTTTAGATATATAAATTTTGTGTTCTTTGTTTTATTTGAAAATTTACCATTAATTTTAAAGCAGTATTTTATTTATAGGAGGATAGAAAAACACGAACATAAAACAGTTTCGATTTTTTTATCAACGACGGAATTTTAAAGTTCTTAGCTCAACACACTTAATGCTACAACATGATTTAAATTTAATTTTTATATTTTGAAACATATTTTCTCGCTTTAAAAATATCTTCATCTAACCCTTCAATTATGACTCCTTGGCTGCTATGACCTCGACATTTGTGGATTTTTTTTAACTACCTAGTTTTTTATCTTCTGGAATAAATAAAAGTTGTCAGTCATCTGCCAATTATGGGGATTGAGGACGACTCAACAATTCAAAGCCGCACTAATAATAATAATAATAATATGGCGTAGGGATGTGACGACCCCACCGCCCATTGTTGGAATGGCAGGATGAAATGTTTACCAGCTTGCCATTCCAGCAATGCAAATAGTCAGCGCTTGAGTTTGTAGGTGTTGACCGTCTACAAACTGGTCTCAGCGCAAAATAGAGCAATAACGGTCTCCCCGGGGCAAGTGAGCGAAAACCCGGGTGAATCTTCGCTCATCGTAAAATGGACAATTATAATAACGATGAGCGTATAGGGCCGCTCCCCAGGGGTTATCGCTGGGGCGCGTCTGGAGCTGGGGCTGGACGTGGCAGCATGCGGTCCCCCAGCCGCCGCAGACCGGCCCGACCACCTGGCCGGTCTGCGCGCCCACCTCAGCCACCAGATGGCTTGGCATCGGTTGGGACTGGGGCAACTCAGTCCCAGCAGTCGGTGCCCGCCGCTGGTGGAGCTAGGCGCCGCATGGCATGGACGGTTGATATGAATAGAAATGCCATGCGGGCCTACCTTAGGGCCTCAGGATCAAGAACTGGGCGGACGGGTTATCGGGCAGCAATGTACCGCGAATTTCTGCGGCTGGAGCCCAATTTGACCGTCACAGAACAAAACCTGGCGGATCGAGTTCGGTACATACAGCGCTCAGAACTTTTTAGCACTACCGAACTCGAACAATTGCGACGCGAGGCTGTTCCTCCGCTAGACGAAGAGCCACCTTTGCAGGTTCTCCCTCCAGTCCCTGAACGGGAAATACGGAGGGAGCCAATTGCTAACCTGCCGGATGTGGGTGGTGCGGAAAGCGATTGGGGAACAGTCTCCCTGGAAAGGAGGCCAAGGCTGCCCCGAGTTCCTCTCAGCATCAAGGTTCGGGATGTCGTTGAGGCCGTCAATAACATGCTGCCCTCATTTTTAGAGAGCAGCATGGACCTTTGGGATACGGATTCAATTCTCTTTGGCGCCGCAATGACAGTTTGTCAAATTGTCGGCGTCAGGATGCCGCCAACAAGAGCTGGTGGCTCCCGCCAGGCTGGCAGTACTAGTCCCAGGACTAGAACTAGACCAGCCTGGATGAGGCGGATTGAAAGCCGTATCACAAGGGCCAGGGTCCTCATCGGCAAACTGACCAGCTTCAGATCAGGCAACAATAGGCCGAGGGTGGTGCGCTTCGTCAGGGAGGCATTCCCTGGTGAGAATGTTTTTGACAACTCACCGGAGATTGCCTGTAGACTGGTGGAGCGCATCGATGATCTGAAGCAGAAGATCGCTGCTTGGGGTAAGCGAATTAGGCGATATTCTGAAAGGGTAAAGAGGTACCAACAGAATCGTCTCTTCATGAGTGACCAGAAGAAGTTCTACAGAACTTTGGAGCGTCCCGATGTGGTTTCGACAGGTCAGCGACCGGAAAAAGCAGATGTAGTTGCCTTTTGGCGTGGGCTTTGGTCGCTGCCTGTTGATCACGAAGAGGGCCGATGGTTCGAGGCGGTCGAGGGAGCGTGCGAACCCATAGCGCCCATGAACCCCGTCAACATATCCGAGGAGGATGTGGTGGCTGCGATCCGTAAGGCTCCGAACTGGAAAAGTCCGGGGCCGGACGGATTGCACCATTACTGGTTGAAGGGGTTCACGCGCTGTCACGCTACTCTCGCCCGTCAGTTCCAAATCGCCCTCGAGAGTGGGACGCTCCCGAACTTCTTAACTACTGGGGTCACTCATTTAGCTCCAAAGAGCGATGCTACCGCGGATCCATCACAATACCGCCCCATTACTTGTCTTTGTACAATTTACAAGACCTTGACATCCGTTCTGAGCTCCAAGATTACTCAACACATTGTTGATAACAATGTGATCTCTGGAGCTCAGAACGGATGTAGGGGCGGTAGTCGCGGTAGCAAGGAACTGCTCCTCATCGATGCGGTCGTAGGCCAACTGGTCAAACGCAACCGTCGGAACTTCTCCGCTGGCTGGATAGACTACAGGAAGGCGTTCGATTCGGTACCTCATACATGGCTCATGAGGGTCCTCGAGCTGTACAAAATTGATAGTGCAGTTCGACACTTCCTCGGGCAGTGTATGGGGTGCTGGAGAACGATCCTGAGTTTAGACGGTCAGCGGATGACGGACGCGGATGACCAAATTGATATAAGGCGAGGAATTTTCCAGGGCGATTGCCTGAGTCCAGTTTGGTTTTGCTTGGCCCTGAATCCTCTAAGTACACTCTTGGAGAATTCGGGGACAGGCTTTCAGTTTCGGAGAGGCGGACCACGCTTGCCTCATCTCCTCTACATGGATGACCTGAAGCTTTACGACCCCACGGCTGACAGATTGGCGGAGCTACTGACGATCACTAATGATTTCAGTGGTTCCGTCAAGATGGAGCTCGGGGTCGATAAGTGTGCGGTCGTTCATGTGGAGAAGGGGCATGTCGTGCACTCTGATGGTGTCGATGTCGGCACCAATCATTTGAGGGCACTCTCCGAGGCTGAAACATACCGGTATCTGGGCATGTCACAAACCATCGGTGTGAAGGTGGCAGACGTGAAACAGGGTGTTTGCGAGGAGTTTTGTGAACGCCTGAAAAGTGTGCTTAATAGCTACTTGTCAGGCGTTAATAAGATCCGAGCCATTAACTCCTGGGTCATGCCTGTACTGATGTACACATTTGGCGTGCTCAGATGGACTCAGTCCGAACTAGACGCTCTGGACAGACGAGTCCGCACGACGATGACCTCTCATCGAATGCATCATCCGAGGTCGTCGGTTATGAGATTGTATATCCCGCGGAAGTGTGGTGGTCGAGGCCTCTTGAGTGCCAAAACCATGCACAACCGCGAGGTATGCAACCTCAGAAACTATTTTTTGACGATGACGGATGATAGTATTCGGGGAGAGGTGGTCGCTAGTGATAAAGGACTGACTCCCTTATCGTTGGCCTCACAGGATTGGCGAAACCCGGAGGTACTTAGCACCTCTGATCGGGAGTCCGTATGGAAAGAGAAGGAGCTGCACGGGAGGTTTTACAAGGTACTTCACGAACCTTTCGTGGACCGTAAAGCCTCCCTGCATTGGCTGCGTTTCGGGGACCTCTTTGGGGAAACCGAAGGTTTTGTCTGTGCAATACAGGACCAGGTTATCAAGACGCGGAACTATCGGAGATACATCCTAAAGGACGGTACCACAGACATCTGTCGAGCATGTGGCCGTCCCGGAGAGTCACTTAGGCATGTTATTTCCGGTTGTTCGGCTCTTGCTAACACTGAGTACTTGCACAGGCACAACCAAGCAGCCAAAATCCTGCATCAGGAGCTTGCTCTAAAATACGGACTCTTGCAACAGAGGCTGCCGTATTACAAGTATCTGCCGGAGCCAATCCTAGAAAACGACCGTGCCAAAATCTATTGGGACCGATCTGTTATCACGGACAGGACTATTCTAGCGAATAAGCCTGATATCGTGGTATGGGATCGGTCGCAGTCGAGGGTGTTTCTAGTGGATGTCACTATCCCTCATGACGAGGGTCTCGTGAAAGCCGAAACCGAGAAGCGTCGGAAATATCTCGATCTGGCTCACGAGATCACCGACATGTGGGGTGTGACTTCGACAGAAATAATCCCAATTGTTTTGTCCGCGAACGGGTTAATTCCAACCAGACTCGCGACCAACTTGAGGCGGTTGGATTTCTGTGGCGTGTCGGTTCCAGCACAAATGCAGAAAGCGGTGCTGCTCGATACGGCTCGGATCGTCCGTCGGTTCTTGAACCTGACTCCCTGACCCCGACCGACTGTGCTTTTGTCGGGGAGTACCGCCTCTCTCATTTAAAATTTATATTTTCATTTTCGGCCATGGGAGAGGCGAGAAACAAAAATGTTTTCCGAAATAATAATAATAATGGGCTTTGGTCGCTGCCTGTTGATCACGAAGAGGGCCGATGGTTCGAGGCGGTCGAGGGAGCGTGCGAGCCCATAGCGCCCATGAACCCCGTCAACATATCCGAGGAGGATGTGGTGGCTGCGATCCGTAAGGCTCCGAACTGGAAAAGTCCGGGGCCGGACGGATTGCACCATTACTGGTTGAAGGGGTTCACGCGCTGTCACGCTACTCTCGCCCGTCAGTTCCAAAGCGCCCTCGAGAGTGGGACGCTCCCGAACTTCTTAACTACTGGGGTCACTCATTTAGCTCCAAAGAGCGATGCTACCGCGGATCCATCACAATACCGCCCCATTACTTGTCTTTGTACAATTTACAAGACCTTGACATCCGTTCTGAGCTCCAAGATTACTCAACACATTGTTGATAACAATGTGATATCTGGAGCTCAGAACGGATGTAGGGGCGGTAGTCGCGGTAGCAAGGAGCTGCTCCTCATCGACGCGGTCGTAGGCCAACTGGTCAAACGCAACCGTCGGAACTTCTCCGCTGGCTGGATAGACTACAGGAAGGCGTTCGATTCGGTACCTCATACATGGCTCATGAGGGTCCTCGAGCTGTACAAAATTGATAGTGCAGTTCGACACTTCCTCGGGCAATGTATGGGGTGCTGGAGAACGATCCTGAGTTTAGACGGTCAGCGGATGACGGATGCGGATGACTAAATTGATATAAGGCGAGGGATTTTCCAGGGCGATTGCCTGAGTCCAGTTTGGTTTTGTTTGGCCCTGAATCCTCTAAGTACACTCTTGGAGAATTCGGGGACGGGCTTTCAGTTTCGGAGATTTACATGGATGACCTGAAGCTTTACGCCCCCACGGCTGACAGATTGGCGGAGCTACTGACGATCACTAACGATTTCAGTGGTTCCGTCAAGATGGAGCTCGGGGTCGATAAGTGTGCGGTCATCCATGTTGAGAAGGGGCATGTCGTGCACTCTGATGGTGTCGATGTCGGCACCAATCATTTGAGGGCACTCTCCGAGGCTGAAACATACCGGTATCTGGGCATGTCACAAACCATCGGTGTGAAGGTGGCAGACGTGAAACAGGGTGTTTGCGAGGAGTTTTATGAACGCCTGAAAAGTGTGCTTAATAGCTACTTGTCAGGCGTTAATAAGATCCGAGCCATTAACTCCTGGGTCATGCCTGTACTGATGTACACATTTGGCGTGCTCAGATGGACTCAGACCGAACTCGACGCTCTGGACAGACGAGTCCGCACGATGATGACCTCTCATCGAATGCATCATCCGAGGTCGTCGGTTATGAGATTGTATATCCCGCGGAAGTGTGGTGGTCGAGGCCTCTTGAGTGCCAAAACCATGCACAACCGTGAGGTATGCAACCTCAGAAACTATTTTTTGACGATGACGGATGATAGTATTCGGGGAGAGGTGGTCGCTAGTGATAAAGGACTGACTCCCTTATCGTTGGCCTCACAGGATTGGCGAACCCCGGAGGTACTTAGCACCTCTGATCGGGAGTCCGTATGGAAAGAGAAGGAGCTGCACGGGAGGTTTTACAAGGTACTTCACGAACCTTTCGTGGACCGTAAAGCCTCCCTGCATTGGCTGCGTTTCGGGGACCTCTTTGGGGAAACCGAAGGTTTTGTCTGTGCAATACAAGACCAGGTTATCAAGACGCGGAACTATCGGAAATACATCCTAAAGGACGGTACCACAGACATCTGTCGAGCATGTGGCCGTCCCGGAGAGTCACTTAGGCATGTTGTTTCCGGTTGTTCGGCTCTTGCTAACACTGAGTACTTGCACAGACACAACCAAGCAGCCAAAATCCTGCATCAGGAGCTCGCTCTGAAATACGGACTCTTGCAACAGAGGCTGCCGTATTACAAGTATCTGCCGGAGCCAATCCTAGAAAACGACCGTGCCAAAATCTATTGGGACCGATCCGTTATCACGGACAGGACTATTCTAGCGAATAAGCCTGATATCGTGGTATGGGATCGGTCGCAGTCGAGGGTATTTCTAGTGGATGTCACTATCCCTCATGACGAGGGTCTCGTGAAAGCCGACACCGAGAAGCGTCGGAAATATCTCGATCTGGCTCACGAGATCACCGACATGTGGGGTGTGACTTCGACAGAAATAATCCCAATTGTTTTGTCCGCGAACGGGTTAATTCCAACCAGCCTCGCGACCAACTTGAGGCGGTTGGATTTCTGTGGCGTGTCGGTTCCAGCACAGATGCAGAAAGCGGTGCTGCTCGATACGGCTCGGATCGTCCGTCGGTTCTTGAACTTGACTCCCTGACCCCGACCGACTGTGCTCTTGTCGGGGAGTACCGCCTCTCCCATTTAAAATTTATATTTTCTTTTTCGGCCATGGGAGAGGCGAGAAACTAAAGAATGTTCCCAAAATAATCGCGAGGCTGTTCCCCCGCTAGACGAAGAGCCACCTTTGCAGGTTCTCCCTCCAGTCCCTGAACGGGAAGTACGGAGGGAGCCAATTGCTAACCTGCCGGATGTGGGTGGTGCGGAAAGCGATTGGGGAACAGTCTCCCTGGATTTGGATTTGGTGAGGAGCGCACTCGAAGAGACGATCCTGGAATATCGCCAAGTGCCTCTCGAAAGGAGGCCAAGGCTGCCCCGAGTTCCTCTCAGCATCAAGGTTCGGGATGTCGTTGAGGCCGTCAATAACATGCTGCCCTCATTTTTGGAGAGCAGCATGGACCTTTGGGATACGGATTCAATTCTCTTTGGCGCCGCAATGACAGTTTGTCAATTTGTCGGCGTCAGGATGCCACCAACAAGAGCTGGTGGCTCCCGCCAGGCTGGCGGTACTAGTCCCAGGACTAGAACTAGACCAGCCTGGATGAGGCGGATTGAAAGCCGTATCACAAGGGCCAGGGTCCTCATCGGCAAACTGACCAGCTTCAGATCAGGCAACAATAGGCCGAGGGTGGTGCGCTTCGTCAGGGAGGCATTCCCTGGTGAGAATGTCTTTGACAACTCACCGGAGTTTGCCTGTAGACTGGTGGAGCGCATCGATGATCTGAAGCAGAAGATCGCTGCTTGGGGTAAGCGAATTAGGCGATATTCTGAAAGGGTAAAGAGGTACCAACAGAATCGTCTCTTCATGAGTGACCAGAAGAAGTTCTACAGAACTTTGGAGCGTCCCGATGTGGTTTCGACAGGTCAGCGACCGGAAAAAGCCGATGTAGTTGCCTTTTGGCGTGGGCTTTGGTCGCTGCCTGTTGATCACGAAGAGGGCCGATGGTTCGAGGCGGTCGAGGGAGCGTGCGAGCCCATAGCGCCCATGAACCCCGTCAACATATCCAAGGAGGATGTGGTGGCTGCGATCCGTAAGGCTCCGAACTGGAAAAGTCCGGGGCCGGACGGATTGCACCATTACTGGTTGAAGGGGTTCACGCGCTGTCACGCTACTCTCGCCCGTCAGTTCCAAAGCGCCCTCGAGAGTGGGACGCTCCCGAACTTCTTAACTACTGGGGTCACTCATTTAGCTCCAAAGAGCGATGCTACCGCGGATCCATCACAATACCGCCCCATTACTTGTCTTTGTACAATTTACAAGACCTTGACATCCGTTCTGAGCTCCAAGATTACTCAACACATTGTTGATAACAATGTGATCTCTGGAGCTCAGAACGGATGTAGGGGCGGTAGTCGCGGTAGCAAGGAGCTGCTCCTCATCGATGCGGTCGTAGGCCAACTGGTCAAACGCAACCGTCGGAACTTCTCCGCTGGCTGGATAGACTACAGGAAGGCGTTCGATTCGGTACCTCATTCATGGCTCATGAGGGTCCTCGAGCTGTACAAAATTGAAAGTACAGTTCGACACTTCCTCAGGCAGTGTATGGGGTGCTGGAGAACGATCCTGAGTTTAGACGGTCAGCGGATGACGGACGCGGATGACCAAATTGATATAAGGCGAGGGATTTTCCAGGGCGATTGCCTGAGTCCAGTTTGGTTTTGCTTGGCCCTGAATCCTCTAAGTACACTCTTGGAGAATTCAGGGACAGGCTTTCAGTTTCGGAGAGGCGGACCACGCTTGCCTCATCTCCTTTACATGGATGACCTGAAGCTTTACGCCCCCACGGCTGACAGATTGGCGGAGCTACTGACGATCACTAATGATTTCAGTGGTTCCGTCAAGATGGAGCTCGGGGTCGATAAGTGTGCGGTCATTCATGTCGAGAAGGGGCATGTCGTGCACTCTGATGGTGTCGATGTCGGCACCAATCATTTAAGGGGAACTCTCCGAGGCTGAAACATACCGGTATCTGGGCATGTCACAAACCATCGGTGTGAAGGTGGCAGACGTGAAACAGGGTGTTTGCGAGGAGTTTTATGAACGCCTGAAAAGTGTGCTTAATAGCTACTTGTCAGGCGTTAATAAGATCCGAGCCATTAACTCCTGGGTCATGCCTGTACTGATGTACACGTTTGGCGTGCTCAGATGGACTCAGTCCGAACTAGACGCTCTGGACAGACGAGTCCGCACGACGATGACCTCTCATCGAATGCATCATCCGAGATCGTCGGTTATGAGATTGTATATCCCGCGGAAGTGTGGTGGTCGAGGCCTCTTGAGTGCCAAAACCATCCACAACCGCGAGGTATGCTACCTCAGAAACTATTTTTTGACGATGACGGATGATAGTATTCGGGGAGAGGTGGTCGCTAGTGATAAAAGACTGACTCCCTTATCGTTGGCCTCACAGGATTGGCGAACCCCGGAGGTACTTAGCACTTCTGATCGGGAGTCCGTATGGAAAGAGAAGGAGCTGCACGGGAGGTTTTACAAGGTACTTCACGAACCTTTCGTGGACCGTAAAGCCTCCCTGCATTGGCTGCGTTTCGGGGACCTCTTTGGGGAAACCGAAGGTTTTGTCTGTGCAATACAAGACCAGGTTATCAAGACGCGGAACTATCGGAAATACATCCTAAAGGACGGTACCACAGACATCTGTCGAGCATGTGGCCGTCCCGGAGAGTCACTTAGGCATGTTGTTTCCGGTTGTTCGGCTCTTGCTAACACTGAGTACTTGCACAGACACAACCAAGCAGCCAAAATCCTGCATCAGGAGCTCGCTCTGAAATACGGACTCTTGCAACAGAGGCTGCCGTATTACAAGTATCTGCCGGAGCCAATCCTAGAAAACGACTGTGCCAAAATCTATTGGGACCGACCCGTTATCACGGACAGGACTATTCTAGCGAATAAGCCTGATATCGTGGTATGGGATCGGTCGCAGTCGAGGGTATTTCTAGTGGATGTCACTATCCCTCATGACGAGGGTCTCGTGAAAGCCGACACCGAGAAGCGTCGGAAATATCTCGATCTGGCTCACGAGATCACCGACATGTGGGGTGTGACTTCGACAGAAATAATCCCAATTGTTTTGTCCGCGAACGGGTTAATTCCAACCAGCCTCGCGACCAACTTGAGGCGGTTGGATTTCTGTGGCGTGTCGGTTCCAGCACAGATGCAGAAAGCGGTGCTGCTCGATACGGCTCGGATCGTCCGTCGGTTCTTGAACCTGACTCCCTGACCCCGACCGACTGTGCTCTTGTCGGGGAGTACCGCCTCTCCCATTTAAAATTCTAATTTTTTGTTTCGGCCATGGGAGAGGCGAGAAGCTAAAAGTGCTCCCGAAAATAATAATAAATTTATTTCGGAAATTATATCCATAATGTGTTAGTTACATTTCAAAAAACTTATCCTAGTGTTAAAACCACATAAAAAAAAACAACATAAAAAAAATTAAAAATTAATAACATTAATTAAGACACGCACCTGACGGTAAGCCAATTGCGTGTAGGCCCATCCAGTGCTTGAAAAAGGGAGAATCCCACCTGCTTGACAATACATTCAGCATACTGTTCGAGGTGCAACGTATACGCCTTAATAATGAGGCAGTCCGCTTTCGAATGGTCGCGTAGAAGCAATCAGTCTCCGCATCCGCAAACATGCCTGAAGCGCTACAGAAACGTGGCAACCCGAACAACACCCTGAATGCATTATTATATTGCACTCTCAATGTGCTGTACATACGCTGAGTATAGTTGATCCATAGACCGCACGTGTAGAAAGACTGACAATACGCTTTGAAAAGTGTCAGTTTTACTTGGTCACTACAACGCGCAAACCTACGAGCCAACATATTACTTCGCACACAAAGCGAACGCCGTTCTCTTTGTATATCCACATCATCAGTAAGCCTATCCGTGATCCAGTGACCCAAGTATTTAAACTGCTCGACAATATTTAGAGGAGTGCCACAAAGTGTGATAGGGAAGTCCAACTTATACCTCTTGTTACCGGCCTTGAAAATCATGAGCTCGCTCTTGGAAGCATTATACTTGAGTCCATGAACCACTGCAAAATCCTCACATCTATCTATACTTATAATAAATCTGTAGAGAGGTCAATTCTGTACATGAAATATAATTGCGAAATAACCATCAGGGGGTGATTAGTGATCGATACTGATGCCAAAAATGCAATCAGTAAAATTTTTGTCTGTCTGTCTGTCTGTCTGTCTGTCTGTCTGTCTGTCTGTCTGTCTGTCTGTCTGTCGGTTTGTATGTGTCTTATGGAAACAAAAACTACGCGACGGATTTAAACGAATCTTGGCACAATTATTCTTCATACTCCTGGACAGGTATTTGTATACTTTCCAGCATAGTAGTAAAGGGGAATTTCGGGAAATTTTGGGAAATCGGGAGAAGTTACTCCATTTTTTAAGCTTCCGTCGTGTGTGCAGCCTTAATGGTTAAAGTTACATAGACATCATGTATGCCAGAAATATTCTACATAAAATTGTCTAAAAAACATCCCTCAACAGCATATGTCTATCTTTCATAGTTGACCCACGATATCACGTGTAACTCCTGATAGCTTAGCAGTTCGGAGCATTCTGATTATATTTGTTCACTTTTACGTTTAAAATACTCTCACGCATTCCTAATTCAAAAAAGCTGACATTATAACCTATTCAATGAAGAAAGAATCATAGAAATCGGTATAGAAACACCAAAGTTATACATGAAATAAACCAGCGCGCTGTCGCACTTCAATACTTAATCATGTTGTAAGGATTATTTTTGTGTAACGGTGCCGCGCTCGAACGAGTCGCGGCGTCTTGGGTATAAAAGGAGGGAGGTCCGCGGCCAGCTTCATTTGATATTGGGCAGTTGGTGCGTTCGGAGCGTTCGACCTTATTGACATACAATAATTTGATATCGAGAGACCGTGCTTATCAGCGCGACTCTTAGTCTATAAATAGTTTATTTGAATTTACTTTGTTGTTATTTTGTAAAATAACTTAGTTGTTTTGGTAGTGTTTACATATTCGTTCAAATTAAAAGTTATTAAGCGTAGGACATTTATAAATTAAATTACATTAGTTATAAGTATTAATTTTTAAGTGAAGTTGGTATAGGTAGATATTATTGCAAAGGCGTTTCAGCTTTATTTTCATTTCTTTTTTGTTGTGAGTTGTATAAATTTTTGGTTATAATTCTATAAGAAATTTTTAGTTTAAATAGTCACTTTGATTTTAAGTGTAAGGTAGCTAAAGTTAGGATCACGTATTAGTTGTTTGGTTAGTGTTTAAATAATCGTTCAAATTACAAATTATTAAGCATAGGTACATTAAAGTAGTCATAGGTATTTATTTTTGAGTGAATTAGGTATAGGTAGATAGTATTGCACAGAAGTTTCAGCTTTATTTTCATTTCTTTTTTGTTGTAAGTTGTCTATATTTCTGGATATAATTCTTTTAGAATATTTTAGTTTATGTAATCATTAAGATTTTAAGTGTTAGGTAGCTAAAGTTAGGATCTCATACGTAGATTATTTTGTTAGGTAAGCCTTTCGTTACCGTAGTAGTACCGTACTTTTATTACACAATGCCACCTAAAAAACCATTATCTTTTTCTCGAACTTCGAGTAAAGCTAAGAGAATGAGAATTACGCGATCTCAAGAAACGGCAGAGGAAAGAGCAAATCGGTTAAGCTCTATGAGAGTTAGAGCCTCAACCTCTCGAGCCAGTGAAAACTCTCCAGAGAGAGAGATGCGATTAGCAGCCATAAGAGCAAGGCGAGCTACATCACGGACGTCTCAAAGCTCTTCTCAACGAGAGCTAAGGCGTACCATTGACCGAGAACAACATGCGCTATCCCGAGAACTTGAATCTGTTGCACAACGAGAATTACGTCTCACAGCTGACCGCGAACGGCATACATTATCTCGCGAGTCCGAAACCTACAATGAGAGGGAATTACGTCTCACAGCTGACCGCGAACGGCATACATTATCTCGCGAGTCCGAAACCCACACTGGGAGGGAATTACGCCTCACAGCTGACCGCGAACGGCATACATTATCTCGCGAGTCCGAAACCCACACTGGGAGGGAATTACGCCTCACAGCTGACCGCGAACGGCATACATTATCTCGCGAGTCTGAAACTTACTCAGAGCGGGAATTACGGCTTACAGCTGATCGCGATCGGCATTTATTATCTCGCGAGTCTGAAACCTACAATGAGAGGGAATTACGTCTCACAGCTGACCGCGAACGGCATACATTTTCTCGCGAGTCCGAAACCTATACTGAGAGGGAATTACGCCTCACAGCTGACCGCGAACGGCATACATTATCTCGCGAGTCCGAAACCCACACTGGGAGGGAATTACGCCTCACAGCTGACCGCGAACGGCATACATTATCTCGCGAGTCTGAAACTTACTCAGAGCGGGAATTACGGCTTACAGCTGATCGCGATCGGCATATATTATCTCGCGAGTCCGAAACCTACACTGAGAGGGAATTACGCCTCACAGCTGACCGCGAACGGCATACATTATCTCGCGAGTCCGAAACCTACAATGAGAGGGAATTACGTCTCACAGCTGACCGCGAACGGCATACATTATCTCGCGAGTCCGAAACCTACACTGAGAGGGAATTACGCCTCACAGCTGACCGCGAACGGCATACATTATCTCGCGAGTCTGAAACTTACTCAGAGCGGGAATTACGGCTTACAGCTGATCGCGAACGTCATATTTTATCTCGGGAATCTGAAACTATTAGTCAATATGAATACCGTTTGACAAACGATAGGATGCAACACAATATTATTCGATCTCTTGAAGACGAACAGGAGCATGAACAACGACTAGAGTCGGGGCGCGATTATTACAATTCTTTGAGACATACATACATACATACATACATATACATACATATACTCACGCCATTAGTTCCCATTGGGGTAGGCAGAGACTATTGATCGCCACTTCGCACTATCCTGACAAACCTCTCTAGCTTCGTTTACATCCATCAATCTTTTCATACATGCTCTTTTATTCTTCATACTTCGGACGCCAGCCTTTTTGAGCACACTCTCAATTTGGTCCAAGTGTGTTCTCCGTGGTCGTCCTCTACTAACATTACCATCCACACTAGCTCTATAGATCCCTTTTACCAATTTTCTATCATCCATCCTCTCTATGTGCCCAAACCATCTCAACATTCCTTTTTCTATCTTTCTTACAATATCATCTTTCACACCACACTTTTCACGAATAACACTATTTCTCACTCGGTCACATAATCTAACATTACAAATTTTTCTGAGGGACCTCATCTCTACTGCATTCACTCTGCTCTCATGCTTCTTCTTCTTCTTTGAGACAAGAACGATTAATAACTTTGTCTAATGAAAGATTAAGAATTGAAAATATTCGTTCTCTTGAAACAGACGAACAGCGAGAGGCCCGTCTTACTGCAGACAGATTTCGACATAGTCTTAACGACTTAGATGTACACATAGAAGATCAGGGTACCTATTCGGTGGCGTGGACCGACAAATATAAAAGTGGGTTTGCTTATAACCTCTCAATTGATTACAGATCATCTTCTGCAATAGGCGATATGGACGTAGTATGTTCTTTTTGTAATGCTTTAAAGTGGAGGAAGGAGTCTGCTGGTTTCTGTTGTTCTGGAGGTAAAATAAATTTGCCTTCGTTCGAAGACCCACCGGAGCCTTTGAAATCACTTCTTTTAGGGGAACATGTGCAATCTAAACAATTCTTAGACCATATTCGCACGTATAATAGTGCATTTCAAATGACATCCTTTGGTGCACAACAAATCACAGAAGGTCCTTTCATGCCTACTTTTAAGATACAAGGTCAGGTTTACCATTTGATAGGGTCCCTTTTGCCTGAAGACCAACCTAAATTTCTTCAAATATATTTTATATCCGACTACAACGAACAGTCAAATACAAGAAATGAATATTTCCCGAATTTAAACACTGAACTCATTTCAGAACTCCAGAACATGTTGCATCAGGTTAATTCTTATGTATGCAGTTTTAAATCGGCATTAGAAGCTCTTCCTCAAGATGGTGATAACAATTATAAAATTGTTATAAATGCCGATAGGCGTCCAACTCTGGAACACCCTGGGCGTTATAACATTCCATCCACGAATGAAGTTGCGGTAGTATTGGTCGACCAAGAATGTGATAGGCGTGATATCGTTATCCGTTCCAGAGACAATCGTTTGCAACGTATTTTCGAAACCCACAGGGCTTACGACAGTTTGCAATATCCTTTGATATACTGTCGAGGGGAAGATGGTTATAATTTTGCTGTATACCAAACTGATCCGCATACAGGTGCAATTAATTATAATAAAAAGGTGTCATGTCTTCAATTTTATTGTTACCACTTGCAAGTGAGACGGAATAGATTTGTATACTTTCAACGTTTTCGTGGCTTATTTAATCAGTATATTGTTGATATGTACGCAAAAATTGAAACCGAGAGATTAATTTATATACGATCTAATCAAAGGCAACTGCGCGCCGAAGAATACGTGCACCTTCGCGACGCCATGCAGCAAGATAATGATACTGTGAATATGGGCCGCTTAGTTATTTTACCCTCTTCTTTTACTGGTGGGCCACGCTACATGCACGAACGTACTCAAGACGCTTTTTGTTACGTAAGAAAATATGGACGTCCCGACTTATTTATTACTGTTACTACCAATCCCAAGTGGGATGAAATCACTCGGGAGCTTATTGAGGGTCAAGCACCGCATGACCGCCATGATATTATCGCAAGAGTTTTTCATTTAAAATTAAAATCAATGATTGTTCTACTTACCAAAGATATAATTTTTGGGGAAGTATTGTGTTATATGTATAGTGTTGAGTGGCAAAAACGCGGCTTACCTCACGCACATATCTTGCTTTGGTTAAAAGATAAGGTTCGACCGAATGATGTAGACAGCTCAATCAGTGCTGAAATTCCAGATCCGATTGTAGATCCCCTGTTATATGACATTATTAAAACTCATATGATACATGGTCCATGCGGTGCATTTAACAGAAATGCTCCCTGCATGCAGGACGGTCGTTGCACTAAAAGATATCCAAAATCAATAGTGGATGAAACTGATATCCATTATATCGTTGGCGTTCAAGAGACAATGGTGGGTTCACTGTTGAAAAGCGAGTGTCTGGACAACAGGTTACTTTAGATAATAGGTGGGTCGTTCCGTATTCGCCTGTATTGTCTAGAGCATTTCAAGCTCACATAAATGTAGAAATGTGTAATAGTGTAGAGTCAATAAAGTATATTTGTAAGTATATTAACAAGGGCAGTGACCAATCTACATTTGCGTTGAGAAATGAACATGATGAAGTTACTAGATTTCAGTCAGGCAGGTATATCAGCTCTTCAGAAGCTGTGTGGCGGATCTTAAGTTTTAACATCCACGAAAGATATCCACCTGTGACCCATCTGGATGTACATCTCGAAGGCGGTCAACGTATATATTTTAACACCGAAAATGTTACAGAACGATTAGAGAACCCTAGAGAAACAACTTTATTAGCATTCTTTCGGCTTTGCCAAACTGATAATTTTGCAAAATCTCTTTTGTACGAGGAAGTTCCGTCGTATTATACTTACGATAAGCAACGAGGTGTTTTTAACCGTAGACGCCGTGGCAGGCCTGTAGATGGCGAGTCAGGTATTTTCAAAGAACATGTTCTTGGTAGAGTGTTTACCGTTCATCCTAACAACGCCGAGTGTTTCTATTTGAGATTATTATTACATACAGTGCGAGGACCAACATCATTTGTAGATTTGAGAAAAGTAGACGATGTTGTTTATCCAACTTATCATGCAGCTTGCCAAGCGCGTCGTTTGCTTGAAAATGATCAGCATTGGGATGACGCTTTAGCAGAGTGCTGTGTTAGTGATAATCCACGACGGCTACGTCATTTATTTGTAACATTGCTCACATTTTGTCATTTGTCAGATCCTGTCCGATTATGGGAAAAATATAGAGAAAAATTTGCAGAAGACTATATTCGGAATATATCTCACAATGATGAAGGCGCAACTAATAATAATTTAAGAGATCTTGCTATTAATCAGTGTTTATTAGCTATTCAGGAAGACTTAACAGCAGTAGGTGGTAAATTACTCTGTGAATATGGATTACCAACACCAACCTCAGTGGGAGAGGTTACCAATAGGGAATATTCCGCAGAGATTGGTTACAGTTCAATAGAACTGCTAGCAACATTAGAAAACGGTGTCCCAATGATGACTGCAGAACAACGTTCAGTCTATGATCGCGTGTGCGAGAGTGTTCAGAATAATTTGGGAACAATATGGTTTTTAGATGCACCTGGAGGAACAGGGAAAACATTTTTGACTAAATTAATATCAGCTTATGTTAGAAGCCAGCGTAAAATTGCTCTTGCCGTGGCTTCATCAGGTATAGCTGCAACATTGCTACCAGGTGGAAAAACTGCTCACACTATGTTTAAAATACCACTTGATTTAGATCGCACGGAAAGTCCAACCTGTAGTATTTCAAGGAATAGCGACAAAGCTAAGTTATTATGTGAGTGTAATTTAATCATATGGGATGAATGTACAATGGCCCATCGAAAAGGAGTAGAAGCGGTAGACAGAACTTTAAGGGATATAAGACAAAATGATCGACCAATGGGCGGTATCACAGTCTTATTTTGTGGTGATTTCCGACAAACCTTACCGGTAATACCACGGGGAACCCGAGCTGATGAGGTTAGGGCTTGCCTAAAAAGCTCTTATTTGTGGCGTGATATACAATCGGTGCATTTGACTATAAACATGCGGGTGAGAACTGGAGATAACCCAGATGATCGTGAATTTTCTGATATATTATTGAAGGTTGGTGAAGGTACCTATCCACTGCTACACCAAGGAAAACTTATTCTGACTCCTGAGTTATGTTGTGTAGTGCAATCCCAACAACATCTTATATCATCAGTTTACGGTGATGTAACAAATATTTTAAATAAGGACAATTCTTGGCTATGCGAAAGGTCCATTTTAACTCCTCGCAATGATCAGGCATCTGAGATTAATAATAAAATACTGTCGAATATCCAGGGGGAGAGCAAAGTTTATTGTTCAATAAATAGAATGGTCGATGAACAAGAAGCCACTAATTACCCGATAGAATTTTTAAATTCTTTAAGTATGCCCGGACTTCCTTCTCATGAAATTTGTTTAAAAATTGGCATCCCGATTATTCTGCTCCGAAATTTAAGACCACCACAACTTTGCAATGGAACTCGGCTTAAAGTAACCCAGTTGCAACAAAATGTAATCGAGGCTCAAATTTTAACAGGTTGCGGTGCAGGAGAAACCATCTTTATTCCCAGAATTCCCATTATACCAAATAATTTTCCATTCCAATTCAAAAGAACGCAATTCCCAGTATCGGTATGTTATGCTATGACAATAAATAAGGCTCAGGGGCAGACTTTTCGTGTTGCTGGAGTAGATCTCGGTGTCAGTTGTTTTTCACATGGTCAGTTATATGTCGCTCTTTCCCGGGTTAGCAGTTCTAGAAATCTTTATGTTCACGTGCCGGACGGGTCAACTTTCAACGTAGTTTATCCGGAAGCTTTGTGCTGAAGTGTTTTCATTCTATTTGTACTTAAGCCTCATGTGAAAGTGATCTAAACAATATTGCCAATACATTAACATAATAACATACAAGGAGTTACACGCTGATGGTCTCGGGGCACAACTTATCTATACCTATAATAAATCTGTAGAGAGGTCAATTCTGTACATGAATTATATTTTCAAAATAACTATCAGGAGGTGATTAGTGATCGATACTGATACCAAAAATGCAATCAGTAAAAAAAAATTCTGTCTCTGTTGAAACCTTAGATATATTTAAGACAGCACAACCCATGCGTAGCTGGGCCGGTCCACTAGTATTTTAATAAGCTTTCTCAAGCCACTGATCGAAGGACTAAGCAGCACCATATCATCAGCATAACTGATATTATTCATGCAAATACCATCACTGTGACAACCAACGCCTGCGCTGCTGAGACCACCGATCAGCTGGTTGACGTACAAGTTGAAAAGCTTTGGGGAGCTTAACCCACCCTGTCTGACGCCACAATCTAGGCCATACACGTCTGAATGCACTCCAGCCCACCTAACACTGTTTTTTTGGTTGCTGTACCAGTACTTAAATATTGAAATGAGGTCCGGTGGCAAGTCCGTTTCAATTTTAAGCTTTTGCCATAACAAATTATATGAAACCAAGTCAAAAGCTTTTGACAAGTCCAAATAGCAGGCGACCACCGGTGTCTTTCTCGAAGTATAGTATTCGACAGTCTGCTTGAGGCACAAAATAGCCGCTTCAGTTGACAATCCCGGCCTGAAGCCAAACTGTCCATCATGTAAAGTCATGTGTTTGTCAAGATATTTATCAAGCAGACTGTCCAACACCTTGGCCACAATTGTAGCTAGAGAGATGGGCCTGTAGTTAGACACGTCAGAAGCATCACCAGTCTTGTTCTTCAGTATTGGTACAACAACCGTGTGCATCAGATCCCGGGGCAGATATGAATGACTCACACACAAGTTAAAAAACATTGCAAGTACCCTAGGTAGATGAACACCAGCATGCTTCAAGTGCTCGATGCTCAAGCCATCGTGGCCAGCAGATTTCCCCCTCGTCATGCGATTAATGACTTCTGTCACTTCCTTAACTGTGAATCTAAATTCTCCACGTGGCTCTTGAGCATCGAGCACCTGTGAAGTATCTGAGAGACTAGATTGAACCTTGAAATGAGCTTGAAACCTTTTCGCAATATCTGATAGATCAAACAGACCTGCTACACTCACAGGAAGACTCGGCTTTGGATTCAATTTATTGGTGTTTTTCCAGAATTTCGAAAAATCTTTTTCAGCGTGATTTTTAGCTATCAAATCCATTTTAATTTGTTGCTCATTGTTTTGACAGTATTTTAATCTAGATTTAAAAATTTTCTTTGTGTCACACATTTGTTTATAAACATATCCAGACTGTGGTCTACCGTATTGAATCCACTGTTGATACCAAAACCGGGCCTCCCCGTGAGCGCTGCTCACATGTTTATTCCATCCTGTTATATATTTAACTTTTTTTCGAACATTATATGAATTAATAGCCGCATTTTTAAGTATATCTATTATTTCATTATATAATTGGTCTATAACTGATCTGTGACTTACAATACTACAATACTTATCTGCACAATCATGAAATGTGCTAGGAAAATCAATAAGTTGCAATTTAGAATCACATATTTTAAGATATTGATCCGTCTGTACATTGTCTCTTTCACCCCATAATACCTTATTACAACTAAAGTCGTTTTTAATTAGTTTTACATGAATTAAGTCAAAATTACATTCTATTGATAGGGGTCGGTGGTCCGACCAGTAAACATCGTGTAAAACTGAAGCTTTTAATACAGTCGGTTTAGCAGCGCTCGTAACCACACAGTGATCTAGCCAACGAAAGCAACAATCATGAGAGTCACTTACATATGTGTATGTATCCGCCGGTAGCAGTTCCACATCCACACAGAACCATGACTGCTCGGCACTGAAGTCTGAAAGTTCTTTGAAGAAAGATTCACCGGGCTGAGCGTTGAAATCACCCAACACAAATACACTGTGAACGTTGTTGCCTTCTATGATGGCGTTAATTTCACCTAAACAATCTGTGAACTCCATCAAATTATCCGCCGAAGCGGTGGGCATGTACACAGAGATAACCAACAACGAACGATCACCAAGCACTATTTTTATCGCAGCCAACCTAACACTTTAACACTGTAAAACTGACACACACGGGAACATGTCCTTCCTCCACAGGATAGCTAGGCCACCATATGGCCTCCCTTTTAATACTTCTACAGACGTATCAATCGCCGACTTGCCGGTGTACGCGAAGTCATCATCTATGCTCCCCAAGAATGATAGGTTATGCGGATACAGCCATGTCTCTTGCAACAGAACAATGCCCGCATTACGACAGATCCTTCGTACACACTCAACTGAACGAATAACATTTTTACAGTTAAACGATACGATATTAGTTACATTTGCCATTATCGTCATAAACTTTATTAAAATTATCGTTTAATAACTCAGACTGGAACTGAGATTCCCTCTTATTCCTAAATTGTACAAACTTTCGGTATGATATTCCAACTGGCCAAAAATCATCCTTTAGAAAAACGTCCATTTCAGTCTTAGGCACCATAACTTTGTAAGCATCATATTCTTTGTTAATTTTCATTTGCATTTTATGTAATACTATATCTGTGTTTACTTTACTCTGAATGTATGTCTTTATATCAGACTCGGTTGTCTCCTTAGCTACATTGTATATATAAATAGGAACTTTTATATCAGCGGCTTTGAACTTTGAATCCGCATTTACAGTAGCATTTCCTTTTTTACTCGCAAATCTGTTCCTAAACCTCTTTCTCTGAACCTTAATCCATTGGTCATCGGCACGTGCTTGTTTCCACTGCCCGTCACGTACAATGTCAGAAAATTGCTTTGGTTTACTACCAGCGTTTGTTAAAACTGAACCGGTTAATTGCTTATCAATAGCAACAGGTGTAGAACGAGCAGTCGTCATAGTATGAGTCATCGCGTTATCAATTCGTTCGCGTCTAGTTTGTGAGCGCGTCATTTTTTCCGATGACGTAACTCCATTCATTGCTATCGTTCGATAATCCATCACTGGTGAGGCCGTATTTTTTTGACTACCCTCTTTTTGTTTAGTAAAATTTATATTCGATTTTAAAATCACTGGCGAGTTTTCAATATAATTCTCTATGTTGGTACTTACAGGTGGTAATCCTATGGGACCACTATTATGTTCAAAACTTGTCATCATGCATGCACCTCGATTTGGCTTAATACTACGGGGAAAATTATTTACTAAAGAAGCTGTCTTTAAACTTTCTAAGTCTAATTTTAGTTCAGAGTCAGACTTTCTTTTGTAGCACACTCCTCATACATTTTTTTTGATGTCACTTTGCATTTTAAGCATATCTTTGAGCAAACGCGTGACATCTACATGGTCAAACAAAACAGGAGGCAATTTATGTAATTCTCTCGCCACAAAAATTGGTATCTTCTCGGGATCCGTTTCTTTTAAAAGACTTATAATGTCTTCTAAGTCTCGTTGTGTCTTTCCACTTCTCTTACGAGTCTTCATCGATTTTGCTGTTGCAACGGATTCAAATAGCAACTGTTTTGCATTTAGAATTTCACTTTCAGTAAACGCACTTACACATATTCGCTGGAGACTTTCCTCGTCCATAACATCCAGTTTGTGACAAATGAAGGCGAGAACTTCATTTATCACAATATTACAAGACGTACATTTAACTAAGTTAGCCATTGTTTACGTCGGACGGACCGTTACATGCTAGACATACGCACGACCGAGCGCTAGCGCAGTATGAGTATGACTGATGACTGATGAGTATGAGTATGCTAATGGAAGCAGCCATGGATTGAACAGAAGTCTCGATTATCCTGTTGAAATAAGACTTTCCTTTATAATACCCGGCTCATTTTTATTTGATAGCGTATCTCAAGCGAGCCAACACGTCTCAATACTCGTAGTAATCAGAGTTTACTGTTTTGCCGTCTTATGATCATTCACTAGAATTAAACTTTTTGTTTAAAAAAACTATGACTGATTTTCCCGCCTGATAAAACTACCTTAACAGTCTGTTACTTGGATGATTTGACTTATTTTCATTATTTTGACTGTATTTTCGTCTTTTATATACAGCGGTGAGACTAAGTTTTATCTATTGTGTTATAATACTCAGTAACGAGCTCTTCAATAAAACTCAGGTACAGGAGATAGATTATTTATTCCACCAACACAGTAAAAGTCCCCATTGTAATTCCATTTTTGATTAAGTGGCTTCAATCGTGTTTGCCACAATTATTTCGCCAATGTCGAGTAAAAGTAAAATATTGCATAAGTTAACTCTTTAAATTTATCAAGACAACTGTCACTAGTCAGTGGGACGAGTGTATTTATTCTAAAAGTCAACCCCTTTCCTTATTTCCGTTTATTCATAAATGGCGCCCTAATACATTTTTCTTTTTAAAATTAATATAATAAACATTAATACAAAAGTAATTTATCAGAAAACCTTGTAAATAAAATTAACCTAACAATTGTTATAAATAATTCTACGAAATGCACTGAATCAGTTTTATAAACTTTAAACAGTCGCGAGAAGTTCTAGACGGCTGCAATTTTATTCAACTGCTACTCGTAGCAGCCGAGGAGCAGACTCCTGAGAAAAAAAGTTTTGTGGTAACTATAGTCCGCTCCAAAGATCAGTGATAGTTTCATGAGATAAAGAACATGTGGAGTGTGATAGTTACAGAAATAAAAACAATTGTTTTGTCCCGTAATGAGTTAATTCTTACCAGACTGGGTACCAAACCGAGACCTTTTGATTTCCTTACCATGTCGCTTTCAGAACAAATGCAGAAAGCACTACTGCTTAACTCACCCGTCGGATCTTTAAACTCCCTTCCTGGCACCGGCCGACTTTACTTTCTGCATCAATTCCTTTTTTACAAAGTCATACTACATGTAGTATGTAGTGTACAGTTAGAACTAATTTAGTGCAGAGGGTATTCCTAACTCAATAATGTAATTTATTTATGCGGAATAATATAATTTTATTTTATTTATTTATTTCACTCTGACACAGGGCCTGTAAACACGCTCGTAGTTGTGTCTTGACCACGTTGGGCAGAATGGGATAAAGATATACGATAATTTGGAATGTGAAAGAGACAGCTGATTTAAACCACGAGATTCGTGGGTAACAGAAATATCTGTTACTGACTGCACTAAACATCAAAGTATACAGAACATGAACGACGACTTAAAAATAGCTACACCACCAATGAGTAAATTGTATGTTAATGTCTTACGGTATAAAAAGTAACCAATGGGCATAGATACCTAAAGGATGTAGATAGCTTGTCGAAGGGTCGTCAGCTACAGAGCAGGGCGGGCGGCGGCGGGGCGGCGCAGTGTTGGTAAGTAGCCGCGTGGCAGTGACCTAGTTCTGAGAAGAGATCTTGTGCAGCGGCCATTGAGCATTGTTCACTCACACCACTACACTTCCACTTCCGACTATTTTCTACTGCGTTCTATTGTGACACAGTGATATCTCAACTTGCTTTGGATGGAAGCTAGGAAATTTTTGGCAAATATTCGTTTGCTGCGTTTGGTGCCGTTTCTTTAATATAAATGAATGGATTGAATTCTCGACTAGCGATTCTATAAAATTTTTGTGACCAAATTTGGTTTTTGAAATAAGGAAAATAATTGCTGGAAAAAAATATTCTTGCTAATAGTTTTTAAGAAGATCACTTTTTAGTGTTTTGTAGCCGAATGGAAAAAAACGAAACCCTATTAAATTCGTCTGTCCGTGTGTCACAGCAATTTATTTTGGAAACTATTAAGATAAAGTGGTTTAAAATTAATAGGTTGATATAAACTGTGAACCGTTTGTCCCCCACACACATTTTACCACATTTACACGAATAACTGTTGTGTTTGCTCCTTTGATACTAAATAACATTGAAAGTCAATACCTCTCAATGCTTTCTTAGGTTCAGTTGTTTTAATTAAAAGTTTTAATTCTAAATGAGAAGAGAAAATTTAACTTACTAAAAATGGAAATTTATCTTGGTACTTATTCACCAGTATTATTCTTTTTTAAAAGACATTCATACTCTCTGAGATCTAGAGAACTGAAAAATAGCATTTAACATAATTAAAAATTCCTGGTTCATGAGGTGTTCCCGCCAGATGATTAAGTACTTGTTTCTTGGCTGTATGCGCTTAGCCTTAGCCTTTTCTACATATTGAGTAGACGGATAGATAAAAATAACTCTAGACTTGCACTTTTGATTTTGGAATGGCGGGACGTTATATCGTAGATTGTAATTGATTTGTATGATTTTGAGTATAGTGATACAAATAGAAGCATTGTATACTTGATTGTTTATACTGTGATTCGGTGAAATTGTGGACGATAGCAAAGTTATCGCACTGTAAACAAAAACCTTTGATGTGCTTTGAGAGCATTGGACCCGATAAACAGCTGTCGAAGATATTAGTAAAATACGAAAAGAAAGAATAAAAGGACACGATATTCCTTGGACAGGGAATCGTATTATTGATCCCAGACTGAATGCATTCAGATCTCCACAAATTATTGAATCTTCAAAAATCAATTTGCTGGCTATCACAAATTAGTGATAGCCAGCAAACCACTTGGAAGAACTAAGGACTGAACACCTCACCAGTTCCAGCCTAATGATCAGAGTTTCCTCATTTCACTGATTTGAAGCTAAAAGGAAACTTGATTGATGTGCTGCCGGCCAGTGTAGCGGTAAGCCTTCCATCACTGAAGAACAAACATCACTTGGAATAAAACAGAAACACGAACATAATTGTTGGTAGCAGAGAAATAAACGAACATAAGGTTTATGCAGACTTTCTTAGGGCGAAAACATCGGCATCCTTCCAGATCTTGCTGACACGCTTAAAAGTTTCATACCAAGAAAATATTTTCCGAGAGCAGAATTAATTACTAGTAAGACATTACTATAAAGTGATTGTCGTTATAATACCTAAAAAATAATCATCACTAAGATTTGGGTTTGTGTTTTTCATTATCTTGTTTCCATAATGTGACACACACATGTTTTTGTAATGTTGAGGCAATTGATTAAAATCCCAACTCTCAGATATATATATATATATATATATTATTACTCCGAAGAGGGTGCATAAAATATGGCTGATTTAAGCGTTGACAGTTGTTGAAACGTAGAAAGATATTCGACAGACTGGAACATTTGACTCTGAAAAGAAAGACTATACTTTTAGCTCATATCCGAAACTAGCTTATACTGATCAATTCAAATGCTCTAGCTACCCTATTATATAGGGGCTATAGCCGAGAATACAAATAAAATATGTTGAAAAACGTGTAGTTATGTTTTTCTCCTATTTATTGTGTTTCAAGACAAATTGGATACAGTCGAAATATAAGCTGAATTGAGGAACATTGAAACCTTGAAGGCACTTTAGCTGACTGTCACCTTTTAGAGTTATCATCAAAACTAATGGGATTTTTGCCTCCGACCTAAAATGTTGGGTAAGCTTTACAAATACATGCGAAGAAATTTCGAAACAATTTGTATCCAATAGTTCAAGATACGTAAAAAAAAGTGTTATGTAAAAGCACATATGAATAAAGGTGCCCTTTAAAGGAATGTAACTTTCTTATCGTTACGGATATGTTCTTTATATTTGCGGAATAAATTTTATGCCCTGAATGTGAAATTGATATTAAAAATATGTCTGAACCATATCGTAGATCTTTCCACAAATTCAAATATTATGATGGTCGGTATAAGGGAATGAAAGGGTAATCTATACTTATAATAAGTCTGTAGAGAGGTCAATTCTGTATTTGAAATATATTTTCAAACTAATGATTAGGGGGTGATTAGAGATCGACAATGATGCCAAAAATTCAATCAGTAATTTTTTTGTCTGTCTGTCTGTCTTTTTGTCTGTCGGGTTGTATGTTCGTTATGGAAGTACAAATTACTCGACGGATTTTAACGAAACTTGGTACAATTATTCTTCATACTCCTGGGCAAGTTATATAATACTTTTCGATAGATTAGTAAAGGGGAATTTTGGGAAATTTTGGGAGAAGTTACTTCATTTTTCAAGCTTCCGTCACGTGTGCAGACTTAATGGTTTAAGTTAAGTAGAAATTATGTATTACGAAAATATTCTACATAAAATTGTCTAAAAAATATACCTGCCAGCATGTGTCTGTCTTTAATAGTTGCCGCACAATAACATGTGTGACTCCTGATAGCTTAGCAGTTCGGAGCATTTTGACGTTTATAATACTCTCACTCATCTCTATTTTAAAAAAGTTTACATTAGTACATTTACATATTAAACACACATTACATATTAAACACACAGTACATTAGTATATTAAATAAAAAATACATATATAACATAGAAATCGGTATAGAAACAATACATGAACACAAACAAACTAACTAATACATAAACTAATACATGAAATTTTAATAAGCCATCGCGCGGTCGTCGCACGTAACTAATGAATCATGCTATAAGGATTATTTTTGTGTAACGGTTGCGCGGGCAAAAGATAGCCGTGAGTATAAGTATGATGTATGCAAAGTTTGTAACTCTGATTGTTTGTTTGCAAGGGCTTATTTTCGGAGATACTGAACCGTTCATAAAAGCGCTTTCATAATCTCAAAGCTACACTATTCAGGAATGCTATCAGTAGTAATCGTCGCGCTTAATTTCACAAAGGGCGAGCAGTGATTGTAGAAACCTCAGATATTTTTAAATCTACGCTAGCCGTGCGAAACAGGGCCGATCCACTAGTCGGCAATAAAGTACTATACACATTGTAAGTTACGCCTTAGATGTGAACAAAAAGACTACTAGTTAAAGAAGGTAAGAATTAAAATTAAATGAAGGCAAAAAAAGACAATATTTAAATAAGTTTTATTCTTTTTCTACAAAATAATATTAATTTTATTTCCATTGCTTGGTCATTACTATACTGTCTAAATACACAGGCACATCGACGACATTTACTTATACTATTTATATATCGAAATGTATGTAATTTTAAAAAACTTTACAATGAATAATGTGATCACTTTAGATTTAGGTAAAAATAGAAACACTGGTGTTAAATTTGCTGAGTATTCTTAGAATAGCACTACCCCAATTCTTCCGGTGGGTGTACGTAAGAGGCGACTAACGGTATTGGGGCTTTGTAGGGGATTTTTGGGTGATGCGGATGGAGACCCATTACCAACAACCTTTATTTTACCATCTTTTCCCCATGCAACTTCCAAAAGTGGCTGAGCAATTTCTAATTCCTTAGCTCTGGCTACCCCTTCTAGGGATTTATAGCCGTTAGTATATGCATGGATGTATGTAAATTTACACATCAAATTTTACCTAGTGGCTGCAAAGCGTAACTCAGAGCTTTCTTAGATCAAACATTTAACTTTTTAGTCTATATACTTAAATATTATACTGAATTTTAAATGCAAACAACTTGCCAACCTTGTTACAGAATATGGAAAGTGATTTTGTAAAATATAAGCAATCCTACAAATAAATAAAGTTGGGAGTCATTTAATCAATAAATTGATTGTTTATAAAATTGGAATAAGATATTTTATACACAAAAAATCTGTTTCAAGAAAGATTAAATAAATTTTGAATAATTCAGAACAATAATTATGTCAAGAAAGTCACTATTTCTAGAATATTTTCATCCCCGGAGCCGGTACTCGAGCAGAGAAACGTAGTAATGCAAACTCTTGTTTCATATTAATATTCCCTAGTTCATATCAAGTATCATTACATTCTAAATTGCATTTTCAGATTCTCAAAAGACATATAAATATGAATATTAGTATACCCGGTTCGTTGGTTTTATCATTAAAGTTATCAATTCCATCACATTCATCTAATATTCACGATCTAGTAACACACGACTACGAGAGTGAGACTCAAATTTATCACGCTGATATATAGATTTCTTCCTTTTCATTGACAGGATAGTCTTTGGGGGGTAATTTAAAACTGTCCCTGAGGTACGAAAATCGGTGGAAATTGTAGAAATACTCCTTGCCGTCTGGCGAGTATTGAGGATATAGAGCATAAGGAGGTAAGTCAGGTATGGAGTCTGCGAGCGCGTGTCTGGCAAACTCCTGCTTGTACCGTCATGACTGTTCTCGGTACGCCCGACGTTTGTCGCACTTCTCCTTCAAGATGTAGCAAAGAGCGATGGCAATCAGCACCGCAATCGCTATCGCCATACTTATGCTTATCCATATTATTTCTTCGTTGATTCCACTCGTAGATTTACCTGCATCAAAACGGATTTCTTTGAATTGAGACTTGTTAAAATGCAACCCTTTGTTTGCAAGCAGCGAAGTGTTAATCTCAGTGAGATGAAACTTTTGATCTATGTGAAAGAGTTACGTAAGATAATGCCCTGGTAAGTGAAGCGTAAATATAAGTGTTTGAATAAAACCAACCATTATAACCATTACGTCTAATGTTAAAGAGACCACATTTTACATTTTGATAGAAATAAAACGTTCTTTTTCTGAATCATAAAAAATCTTGATACTAATTCTTAAAACAAGAGATTATAAACATAGCGTTATTTGTATTATATCAATTTCATTTTAAGTGTCACCGTTTTCAAAGTAAGTAATAAAGCTGCTATAATTCAAACGAAAAGAAAATCTAATAAACGCGAAATTATATTGCCCAACCAAAATGATGTGATAATATAGCGAAAGGTTATACAAACCCTGTTTTTTGTTTGAATACCCGCCCATCTTGCCGGCTACCCGCGCCGTGACCCCGCCGGCCGCGGCCAACACAAATATGCTGGACCTCACGCATACTTGACCTGTGGAATACTTCAGTTTAGAACTGTCAGATGCCATTTGAATATTCCAGTTGGAACTGACAGAGGTAAATACTCACCGCTCATAACATTCATGCTGTCTCTATTGAACCTAGCGCTCCTTTGTTTAAACTTCAGTGGGTCGTCACAACTGCCACTGCCACCGCATCGTAGTCTGGAAATAAAAATACTATTTTACTACTGAGTAAATTTACAACAAATAAAAGTACATATTATATGATATGAAGTACAACTATAGTAAAGATTGAAGTGATAATAGTAATCGTTTAAATTTAAATTTAAAAGTGTTAACAGAGTTGAGATCGCGTAATGGTGGTGGTAAATCGTTCCAACACTTAGAAGCTGCGAATTGAAAGCTTCCCCGAAACGCAGTTGTGCGATGCTTTGGTATCACGAGCAGATATGAGTGACCTCTCGTCTGATATTGGGATACCGTCCTGGACCACACTTGTTTTTCATATAGATATGCAGGTTTTTTATTTTTAATTACATCAATATGAGAGTAGCTAGATGAAGTTTCCTTCTGGACTCAAGGTTTAATAGTTTATTCGTGTTAAGGTAGGGCGTGACATGATTACGAGCAGATATAATGAAGCAGTACCGCGCACTACAGTATTTAAGTGTATTATAAAGATTAATTCATGTTAATACTGCTTTCCACTCGAATCAGAATTCACATATGACAACGTAGAGAACATTATTTAGTTTTGATAAATTTATAGCGTTTCAAAATTAGTAACAAGTAATTCGCAATTTCAAACAAAAGTGAATTAATCCTTCAAATTTTAAGACTCAAAATCTTACCCGAACTTAATCCTTAGCAACAAAGGCTCGATTGATTCGCAATATAAATTTGTTGAGGGCATCAAATGCGATTTAATCCAGAGGAAGACTTGGTAAGTAAATATTGGTTTGAGACGGCTGCTAGGCACTGACTTGTACTAAAGTTTGTCTTTATACTTGACTTACAAGGAAAATATACTCCTAGTTATGAGCTTGGAATGAAGAAGGAGCTAGTAAAATTTTTTGTAGTGCAGTTTCAGCATTGTTTTATTAAGCTCTAGTAAGTGTAATTTCGGCTAAGAATAACACTAACCAATTTATGCCGCGGGTCGCAATAGGTGAAATAGGGTTTTGGGGCTTTTTGATTGTTGGTTGATGTGGCTCTGAACTCACACCAATCATGATTAATTTACCATCTTATCTCCACTAGTTTCCAAAATTGTCCAAGGAACTCTTGGAATGTTTTTTTGGGATTCACACCGATGACTATATGTATGTATGCTTTTTTTACTTCTGATAAAGCAATGATAAGCGATGTTGATGTAAATTTCAGTAATACAGAACATTGCATGCGTGTTTTTGAAAATAAGGGAAAAATGCTGTTCTAGTTCCTACGGTTTTGTATGAATGCAATGAAGCAAATGAAGTAGACATAAGTTACTTCGGAAAAAAATGAAATTCTAGGTTTTGTGGTCGGAAGACAAATACAATGAGTCGTGAAAGAGTGGTGTGAAAGATGATTTTCTTAAAAATATAGAGAGAGGAACATTAAGATGGTTGGGACATACAGAGACGAATGGTCAAAATTAATTGTTGAAAGATTACTTATGGGAGAAGCGGGAAAAGTAATTAATTTTATCAAATCATGAGCACTACAATGTGTGAAAATTATGACAGGAAACATAAAACACACACTGCTGCTCCATACAGAAGTGAGATGGCTGTCTCGGGGTAAAACTTTAACCAGGCTATTCGAACTTAGAACCGAGTTACAAATGTTTACTTCTTATAACGAATGGCCGTTTGAATGATAAAACTTGCTTGTTCCGATTGTCTTTTATGGCAGATATTTTTCAAATACTGAACAAATTAAATTTATCATTGCAAGGTTTCACCAGTGTTCCAGGCCTACAATAAAAGAAAATACGTGAAGATGTCTATATAGCTATATGTTAGGGTTGTGAAATTTGCATTTCGGTATGGAAATGGTTTCATATACCGAAACAGTAAACGATGGTTTTTTATGACCAAATTAGCAAAATTGGCAATCTTTTAATATGCAAATCATATTTTTACTGTATAGTTTACTTTCTGCTTAAAATAGCACTCACCCATTTTTTCCCGCGTGGGAGTTGTACCAGGCGACTAAGGGGTTTTGCAAATATTTAATTAATTTATTGGCTAGATAGAAAAAATATACGTTCTTATAAAGGCGGGGGTTCGAAGTGAGAAGAATAAAAGAGCATGTATGAGAAGAATAATGAATGTAAGGGAAGCAAGAGAGGTTTGTCAAGATCGTACTAAGTGGCGATCGATAGTCTCTGCCTACCCCAATGGGAATAATAGGCGTGAGTATAAGTAAGTAAGAAAAAATATGTTAAGATGGTTAAAGCACATAGAGAAGATGTAAATGATAACGATTTGTAAAGATTGTAAATGTAACGTCAGTAGAAGGCGAACACGGAGGACATATTTAGATAAAATGGAAAATGTTTTCAAAAAGGCTTACGTCCAAAGTTTGATGAATAAAAGGGCATGTATGAAAAGATTAACGGATGTAACTGAAACTAGACAGATTTGCCAGGATCTTACAAAGTGGCGATCGGTAGTCTCTGCCTAACCTCTGGGAACTAATGGTGTGAGTCTATGTATGTATGTATGAGGCTGGAGACACATCACTAACCATTCTTAATTTTACAATATTTTGAATAAATTTTAACAGGCTTATGTATTTCAAATTTTAAGCTCAAACTACTTTTTTTGATGTAAGTTCGTACGTTCTACTTATGTTTTTTTTTATCTGTATCATAATGTATGTATGTATTTTGTAGAAGAACATTCTTAAAATTTAATCACGCTCTAATTTGGAGCTCTACTATATATGTTGATTTATGTAAAGCATTGTTAACATCGTATTAAAATGGCTTTTGATGTTAGAGCCACACCAAAGGATTACCGTCCTTCCCGTGTATATCCGGTCAAAACACCAGTTTAAGCTTCATCTGCTCCTTTTAATTTAGTATATTGGCTTGTATGTGCCGGTGTAATATATTTCAATTCAAGTTCAAGTGATAGCTCAGTGAGTAGAACGCCGCTTATCGTGCAGACGATGAGGGTTCAAATCCCGGGTCGGGGTCTACACTACTATATACAATTTGTATTTTCTAAATTCATATGTGTGTTTAGTTTATTATGGTTTTTAACGGTGAGGGAACGGTGAGGGAAAACATCGTGAGCAAACCCTGTACCTGTAATGGCTGTACTTTTTCATGTGACAGTGTATTCGTACAAAACGGCAACAGGTCTGTCCAATATCACGTGAGTACACTGTCCAAGCAAACTCAGGTACTCAGGTATTCAGTGGTGTTCAGAAATATTTGTACCTCTTCCAACTCCTTCGGGGATATAAGGCGTGAACGATTGATTTTGATATTTCAATTATAATGACCATCTGCCTCCTTTGTCCAACTGTAGAGCATTTGGTTCCCGATCCGGACTTCTCGGGATCGATAGCGGAGATGTTCTATTACAAATTCAATTTGTAAGATATTAGACCAGTTTGGCAGGATATTCAAAGCAGAAAAGTCTCCAAGCTCACACTATTACACCATAGAACTTTGGCCATACCACCCTATTCAAGGAAGCCGTGGTAGGGACATATACGGCCTGTGATTAATGAATATGAAATTTGAATGCAATAGTTATTTAATAACTACTTAATGAATTTGCAAATGTTTGTGTGGGTAAGCAGAGACTATCGATCGCCACTTAGCACTATCTTGACAAATCTCTCTCGCTTCCCTTACAATCATTATTCTTCTCATTTATGCTCTTTTGTTCTTCTCACTTCGGACCCTCGCCTTTATAAGAACGTTTTCTATCTAGTCTAGAAACGTTATACGAGGCCGTCCTCTACGAACAATACCATCCACATTGGCTCTATATATCTCTTTCGCTACTTTATGTTCATCTATCCTCGCTATGTATGTGATTGTTACTGTGCATTTAAGTATAACAATGAATAAATAATTTCTTTTCTAATTTTTCGTTTCTATACTATAGGTGCTTATTTAATAATCTTATGAAAGAGGTTTCTGAAGTTAATCGGATGATAGAAAACCGAGAAAAAATACGAATCAATTCCATTGTTATTATATTTGCTTTGTTCAGAAATGCTCTTACTTTGATTATAACGATTAATGGGAACAGTGTAGGGTCTGAATGAGACGGGTTCATTGTTGTACCGAGGCAAGATGTATTGTGTTTTAGAAGACCCGATCCATACTAACACAATAAAGATAGAGGCTGAAAATCTTTCTGTGCTCTGCAAATATGCCGTACGTTGATTCTTGGTAAAAAAAAAAGTGTTTTTCTTCACTTGATCCAACCAAAAAGATAAGTTTTGATATTACAATACTGGAAACAAGAACTCATTTTACTGTCAAAGTTTTAATTAGGGCTTGAAGAAAAGCTCTGGCTACCCCTTTTAGAGATTTAAAGCCGTGAGTGTATGTTTGTATGTATGTATTTATAACCGAAAGGTTGTTCGCCGACCTTAGAATCACTTGCGTAAAGATGGCACATATTAAAAGTTAATTATTTATCATTATCCTATTATATTAGCCTATAAATATGGCATTACTATGTTTTTGTTAGTTTTATAAGTTATTTTAACTAGAAAGTTGTATGAATATCCACTATAAAATGTAGAGCATTATGATAAATTGATGTCATGAAGGAATACAACAACAGTTTGTTATGTTGATATTGCGTTTATTTCTATCTTGAGTTTTCTTTCTTTGCACATCAATCATTCCAGATCATGTGGAATTCCAAAATTTGTTCTAGAACTGGCTCACACAAAACTTACGCTAACAGAACACAATTTATGATGTATGCGATCTGTGTTTTTAGTAGTTGCAGTAGTATTTTAAGACACGTTTAAATAATATCAATGTAAAATCTAACCAAGCGATAGAATATTTTAATTTGGAAGGCTTTTGTATATTTGGTTGAATAATGGTTGATTAGTTACGAAAACAGCAGGACATAGAAATTCTTTGTCAGTTGCCAGTTCGAGTTTGCTATATTTTTCTCTTTAATTTTACCTTACACAACAATTATTATGTTGTTCACATATACACATTTACTAATGTTACGTTAATGTAATTGCCAGAAATTGCGTTGAAGTAAAGAAGAAAATAATAATAATACAGATATAAAATCCAAATACAGCACATAATATAAAAATAACAAACATTTATTGAACGAACTGAACATTTCACAAAATAAATGAAACGAGGTTAATATATTTTCATAAACTAAAATGTATTTAGTAACTGCACAAAATCAAACTATTCGGCGATGTATTTGAATTGATTGATAATGTAATTGAAGAGCAACATTTGTAAAGGGTACTTTTAGGTTTTAGTGGCATCAAATCTTTTTAACTAGTTGGCTTAAGAACATTTCAGAGTCTTTCTCACCATGCCAGTAATATCAAGGAAATTTTTCATGAACCATTATGCTTTCGCAATAAATAAAATTGATAAAATAAATACGAAGTACCTTTTTAGCTCCAAAACCACAAATTATACAAAAATTACATCTACATAATTGATCTAACTGACTATTCACAACACAACTTCAAGGTCTTCAAAAATATCATAACTAGAAAACAATTCAAATACGCAAGAGTAATGAACACACTGTATATACACTTTCTAAAATCACTTGTTTTTTTTAATTTAATGTCAATTCAAATTGCGTGACATTGTATTCGATATTTAAACGTTCACAAATAGAATGTTTCTTTTTAATACAGTTTTAAACAAGTTGCGCGCGATGTAGGTTTGTACCAAGGAGGCTGTATAATGACAGCCAGTACGGTATGCAGACGCGGGTGAACTGAAGCCTCGTCGCCCGGGTCAACCCGCCCTTCTCAGCAAATGCGCCGTCACCCGCGGGATCCCTACAACTGGTACATACAACCGAAACACCTTTGGCTTTATTTATGTGGGCGGTTAATTTTACATGTATTCGGCTATCAAAAGCTTTGAATTATATTACTCTCTTGCGTTGGGTTTATCGCTTTTCGTATAATACTAAAATGAAGGAATAGAAAATTCTGATATATCATTTAATGACTTGTGTTTAGAGATGGGGTTTTAATTATTAGGTTATTGCTGAAAGGGTGGATTGCCATATACAGGCTTACTGGATGTCCACTCATGTACATAGTAATTATTTATTTAAGTTCTACTAACATAGATACTAAGTCTTGTTTACTAATAAATATAAATGTATGGATATTTTTAAGTCTGAAATTAAATTTTTTCATTCATTTTCATTCATTCATTCATTGAGCCGAGTTTTATGAAATAGCCATTTTCATTCCGAGTTTTTAGCCAAATCGCGAGTCAAAACTTTTGTGACGTCATTTTTGTCTTAAGATTGCATTAAATAGGTTTTGTTTTTTTGTAACAATTTAGTGTAAATTAGTGATAGGATTCTTAATAAACTAATTCTAGAAAAAAATTAAGTAATTAACGAGACCATTTCCTAACTAGTTTTCTAGTGTTTATACCCATTTTTATCTCTTCACTGAGTTTTTACCCGTTGAGTTTTTATGCGACCGCGCATCTCTAGTTTTGTTGCAAAATTTGGAATTCGATGTAGAGATGATAAAAATAAAGCTTTTTATTTATACAAATTGGACAGCCAAATTGCCATTTTGTAATAATGTGGGATGGAAATATTTATGTTAGTAGTATCACGAAACTATATAATTCTTAAGAAGTCGTATGAATGGTTAACGACTATGTAAATAGGGATACAAAAATCCCCACTGTTGCTTACATTTCACAATAGACAGCGAGTGATTTATTGAAAACTATCGAGTTAACTTTTCAATTCACTCTGAAAACATTAACTAGTTTGTACCAATGTATTAAATTTTGAATAATCTGGTTAAAATGGTCTGCCGAGATAGATTTCATAAAAGCTGTAAGGCTTCGCTAGCATTACTTAAAAAAATATTTTGTGTGTACTTGTGTTTAATTTAATGATCTATAATTTTCGCGCTGACTTTTTATTTTATCGTAATAGTTATTGAAGAATGATGAAAATCTCTCAGTAAATTTAACGTAGACAAAGTACAATAGCTTTAAGTTACAGAATGCTCTTAAGCAAACATACAAAAACGTACAAAATTATGATTTTTAATTCAGGTGTCAAAATTATTTTATGTTCCCATTCCCACCACTTCCTCATTCCTTCCACCTATTTGCATACGAAATAAAATTGACCAATGGCGAGTTCATAGACTCAAGGCCATAAACCCCTAAAAAGGGTAGCCAGTGCTTCAGAGCTAGAAACTCCTCAGCCACATTTGGAAGTTGATAGATAAGTCAGTAAAAATTAAGTATCGTTGTTGATGGGTCTCCAACCGCATCGCCCAAAAACTATCTAAAAAAGCCCCATGCTGTTAATCACCTATTACAACACCCGGTGGGTAGAAAAGGGTAGTGACATTCTAAGCAGGCATTACACGGCATTTAGTAGTGTTTGTATGAAATATATAATTTTGTTTGCAGTAATATTACTCACTTAAGAGCTTATTCCATTTGTCTGAATGAAGACGTCTGAAAGCCACAGAATCTGAATTCAGACTAGTGGAATAACGTTCAGAACGCTAGGCTTCTGAAAAGTAGACAAATTTGTGTAGTGGAATAACAAGCGTCTGCGGCAGTAACTTCGAAGGACGTCTGAATTCAGAAACGATAAAGTGTAATGGAATAAGCTAGTATTTTCTAAGATTTTCACGATTGCACATTATACTCGTAATTGAAATTACATTACAAAATACATTAGACAAAAACACCATTGATGTACTAAGTAAAGGTTTAAATTTCGCCGTAACTCCAAGAAGAATACCTTATGAAGACATAATTTGCAATGTAGAACATTGTCTAATTCAAAATAACGTTCATGAAGATGACAGGGAAGCAATTCGTCAGGACGTATCTTCGATACTACGGTTGAGCAAGCTTCCTAAACCTAACCTCACACGAGCTCAAAGATCTGCCCTTAAAAATTTAAAATCTAATGAAGACATAGTAGTTCTACGCGCGGATAAAGGTATTTCAACAGTAGTTATGGATACGTCTGAATATAAGAACAAAGTATCACAATTATTGTCAGATGACTCAACCTACCAAAAAGTCAAACGAGATCCCACGACTAAAATACTCAAACAAACATCTGATTTAATAAAAAGACATAGTGATACCCTAACGTTAGACTCGAAAGCCTTATTACCATCGTGTGTGAAACCTCCAAAACTGTATGGGTTACCCAAAATTCACAAAGTTGACCACCCGCTTCGTCCAATAGTAAGCCAAATTGACACACCAACATACAAATTGGCAAAACATGTGGCAAAGATACTATCACCACTTCGAGGAAAAACTGAAGCCTTTGTGAAGAATTCCTATCAATTCATTAATGACATCAAGAACTTAAGTCTTAGTGATGAGGACATTATGGTCAGCTTTGATGTTCAGTCTCTTTACACCAGTTTACCAATACAAGACTGTGTTGAAGTTGTCACAGAAAGGTTAACAAATGCTGACATACCTTTAGAATATGCAGAATTACTTAAGCACTGCCTTACAACTGGCTACTTACTTTGGGATAAGGAATTCTACATCCAGACTGATGGTGTGGCAATGGGATCCCCAGTCTCTCCTATTGTAGCCGATATATTCATGGAACGATTGGAGGAGATTGCACTAAAATCCTTCCCTGTCACTCCAAAGGTTTATAAGAGGTACGTAGATGATACTTTTGCAATCCTACCCAAAAACATAGTCTCTGCATTCTTAGACCATCTTAATTCCATTAACCCTAAGATCCAATTTACAATGGAATTAGAGACTAATAATAGTTTAGCCTTTCTAGATGTCCTCTTGATAAGGAATTCTGATAACTCAATTAGTCACACAGTTTATAGGAAACCCACCCACACTGATAGGTACCTCAATGGTGACTCACACCACCATCCATCTCAGTTAGCTACTGTTGGTAAAACTTTGTTTCAGAGAGCCAAACATCTTTGTGACGAACACCATCTTGCTGGAGAGCTCAGTCATGTGAAACAAGTTCTTCACAACAACAAGCTGAAATTGCCCCGCCAACGTCACCGCTCCTCCGATAAACCACCTACTGTTGAAAGACTCCCTGCAACTCTTCCTTTTGTAAAGGGTGTAACAGACAAAATTAGTACTGTGTTACAGCGTGCTTCCATTAAGACCTACTTCAAGCCGCACCAAAAGATAAGTCAGTTTCTAAGACCTATCAAATGTCAGATCCCTTTACAAGATGCAGGCGTTTATAAACTAGACTGTGAGTGTGGTCTTTCATACATCGGCCAAACAAAGCGTAGTGTAGCAACTCGCGTTAGAGAACATATTGCTGATATGAAGAATAGGCGTCCTGGAAGATCTGCTTTGTGTGAACACACCTTCGATAAGCCAAACCACCACATGCGTTTTGACAAACCTACAATTCTAGCAAAAGAGAATCGATTGATACCTAGAATGATACGCGAGTCTATTGAAATAAAGAAACATCCAAACTTCAATAGAGATGATGGTTGGCAATTACCACCTGCTTGGAACCCGATCATTAGCACAACCAAGCGAGGGAAGAACACTAGCAAGACTCCAGATAACATTAGCTCTTTTTGTACATAGCAAATATTAAACGCAAATGTAACTTAAAATTTTGTGAAGGTAGTTAGTATTAATAATTTTATAGTACTGTATAATGACAAATAACACCTCAGTCTTCCCGTGACCATGATAACTGAAAAGTTTTCGAAACGTCGGGCTTTAAAAATAATGTAATAATACGCGATTAAAATATCCGAAAATCAAAACTGGTTTCAATTATAATGGAATAAGCTCTTTATTCTCCGCCCATTGTTAGGCAGTGAGTATCGATCGCCACTTTGTAAGATCCTGCCAAATCTTTCTTGCTTCTCTCACATTCATTATTTTTCTTATACTTCTTTTTCATTCTTTTCACTTCGAACTTTCTTATTATAAGAATATTTTCAATTTGGTTTTCAAACGTCTTGCGCGGCCGTTCGCTACTAACAACACCATCCACAGTATTAAAAGTGTTATCGTATTTTAAATTTCTTAAGACTAGCTCAATAGAGAAAAAGATGTTATTAAAGGAAAGAAAAATTTCGACACTGGCGGGGTTCGAACCCGCGACCTTCGGGTATACGCCCCCGTCGCTCTTTTTCTTTCCTTTAATAACATCTTTTATTTATGAGTAATAATCCCCACATGAGGAATTCATGTCAAAAAACATTAAATTAGCTCAATAGAGGTTAAATGCAACGCATTAAATCATTAATTTCTAAATAAAATAGGTTTTATTGAGGAGTTGACAATTCAAGGAACAACAAAGTTGTACAAATTCAGTACTAATTTAGTACTCATTAGTTACTTATAACTAGGATTTCCATGGTAATTGTAAAAAGGGCGAAAATGATATTAATTTTATTAAAATATGCTAAGATTACAAAGATGCTAACTGTTATTATATATTTCTTTATCACAGATGAAATTACTACTAAATGCTCTAACAATTCCAATTAAACATTAGAATTGGACCAATATAATTAAAAAAATATATTTATACAATATAAAACCTAAATAAAAAAAATATAAAACTAAATAAACACTATAGATGGAAAATTTCATAAAATTCATCGCTCTCGCAGAACATTATCGTGCCTTAAATACTGGCCTCTTTGAATGGCTATACTAATTCGTTGGCCGAGGTAGGTTTTAGGAAACTTGTAAAATAACGAACTCACCTCAGGAAAATTGTAAGTGGGGATCATTTTTGACAAGTTTCCGAGTTTAAAATTCTGTATTTTAGGAACTTTACAAGTTTCCTGAATCCCGCTAGGAAAATTGTCAATGCAGCGCTGACGGCGCGGAGAGAGGGATGTTAGTGAATGCGGATTGGCTGCCGGCGGTCACGTGTCGTGACGCATTCGCGCGTCTTGTCAACTCGACAATCGAAACTAATATTTTCCTTGCTTTACTAATGCTAATCTATTAATTTGCTATTATTTGCTGTTACTGACATAAAATTAAAAAGTTTAAAGAGTATAAATATAAATTGTTTGAGTATATATCGTGATACTTTATTGTTATATAGCATGAATACCTTCTAGATCTTTATTTTAAAGAGCGTTTTAATACCGATCCATACATACCTATACTTGCGGCAATAAATCCCTAGATAGGGTGGGTAGCCTGACCGTCGGAATAAGAATTTTCTTAAGAGCTTATTCCATTTGTCTGAATTCAGACGTCTGAAAGCGCGTGCGTTAAGCTGGCGTACCATGAAGCTGTATCGAGCTGGTTACTATGTCAAAAAACTCTGCCTAAATAGTGAAAACGTACACAGTGAAAATGGTGTTTATTTTCTAAACTAAAGAGGCACTATTTTTTTAGTTTTACACTAATTAGGCACTATTTAGGCAGAGTTTTTTGACATAGTAACCAGCTCGATACAGCTTCATGGTACGCCAGCTTAACGCACGCGCTTTCAGACGTCTGAATTCAGACAAATGGAATAAGCTCTTTAGCTAGTTTTGGAAGCTAAAGGGGAAAATATTGTATTGTAATGTAAACATTATTGGCGATAGGTCTCCAACAGCATCGCCTCCAATGACATCCATTGTTATAGGTTACCGCCAGAAATATGTTAGTGCTATTCTTAACCGATGCTTGTTAAATTTTAAATTCTAACAAATTTACTGCATTTATAATATTTTATCCCGCGGTTGTCCTAAGAGGAAACCAAAGGTTATTAACCATTTATTTAAGTGATTGTTAGGTGAAAAGGCTGCATACCCAGCGCCACCTTCTGATTTTAGTAGTAATTCGCTACTGTAATGTGAGTGTCAAGTGCAAGTCAGAAGGTTGGTTGATTAACGAATGGCAACTAGTGTAAAAATCCGTCATCGTAATAAATTATTTGTAGTTAGGGCCAGGCAACCCTTCTTAGTCCAGTTCCTCATTTATATTTGAAAATATCAAAACATTGTCATTACCTGTATTTTTCTTGCTCATCCGTGCAGCGAATAAATGTCTCTCTTTCTTTCTTTCTCTTTCTATTACTTTAAATTCATGCTTTTTTCTTTACTCAACTCACATCTTAACCAATCATTATAAGTAACTGGTTCTATTAACAATTTCGCTAGCAGCCATTAGGAGGCTTACAAATTTCCTAAATTATAAATTCAAAACTAGGAAACTTGTCAAAAATGATCCCCACATACAATTTTCCTGAGGTGAGTTCGTTATTTTACAAGTTTCCTAAAACCTATCAGGTAAGATGTAAATTCACATGCTGTTTGACGGATTTCCGTCAACTTACAAGTTTTCTAGGAAACTTATAAGTTAACGAGTTTGACGATATTCCTGCGACATATATATATTTTAAATTTTATTCTATCTCTCCACAATTTCCATCTACCTATCAATTTTATTTACATATTTTCAATAGTTTCAGAAAAGTCACTCAGACATGGCGAAACTATTAGGATTTAAATTTTTCCATTCAGCTTTGGAATCCTTAAAGAGATAAACTCATGCATACTAAAGAAACTGATTATCTAAGTTTCCACTTGGTGAGTTCCCACTATTCATGTAATGGAAATGTGGCAAATGTATCTTGAAAACGGGTACTAGTATTAGAACTGTAACAAGTTTGCTGCTATGTTTTGAGAACAAACACATTGGCTTTGTTATGACCTCAAGTGCTTTGGAAATGAAAAATTGCAGTATTCAATTTATGACACGGCTGCCGTCAAAGGAATATTCTATCTCAGAGCTTTTTGAGTTTTAGAACAACGAAATGTTTAATTACGTTATACTTATAGCGTGTATCCTTTGATAATTAACATTTAACAAGTGAAGATGTGTATGTATCTATGTATGTACTAATTTGAAATGAGATGTAACATAACATAACATACATAAATATAAAGGTTCACGCCGAATATCCCCGAAGGGGTTGGCAGAGGTACTAATACTTCTGAACATCACGTGACTGTGTCACCTGGTGTTCAGAGTACCCACGTTTTGCATGGACAGTGTACTCACGTGATAGGGGGCAGGCCTATCGCCGTTTTGTACGAATACACTGTCACATGACTAAGTACAACTCAGCCATGTGGGTTTCCTCACGATGTTTTCCCTCACCGTTAACAACCATGATAAATTAACCACACATATGTCTTTAGAAAAGACAAATTGGTGTAGGCCCGACCCAGGATTTGAACACTAGTCGTTTGCACGATAACCGAGTGTTCTACCCACTGGGCTATCACGGTTACAATTGAGATGTATATGATGTATAGTGGGAATACAAAGTTTGCCTCTCAATATCTAAAATCTTACTTATATTTAATAATGATGTGCAATCTCTGCTTAACTCTTGTTTATTGTTTTATATCCTACCTTACTCAAAATGTAATCTCTCGGGTTCTACGTGGCAAAGACCCTAGTATTTTAGCTGTTTTTTTTACAAATTTTTACAATATTATTACCTAAACGTCGTGATAGCTCAATGGGTACAACACCGGTTAACGTGCAAGCGACTGGTGCTCAAATCCCGGGTCGGGCCTACACAAATTTGTCTTTTTTAAAGACATATGTGTGGTTAATTTATCATGGTAGTTTTAACGGCGGGGGAAAACATCGTGAGGAAACCCACATGGCTGAGTTGTACTTAGTCATGTGACAGTTTATTCGTACAAAACGGCGATAGGCCTGCCCCCTATCACTGCGGCTGAGAATAGCACTACGCCGTTTCTTTGCGTGGTTGTGCATAAGAGGCCACTAAGGGCTGAGTTTTAACACTACAAGGGTATTGCGGCTTATTACTGGATTTTTGGGCGATGCGGTTGGAGACCCATCACCAATAACCTTTATTTTACCATCTTTTTCCCACTAAACTTCCAAAAGTGGCTGAGGAAATTCTAATGCTTTAGCTCTGGCTACTCCTTCTTGGGATTTATAGCCGTGAGTATGATTTAATTTTTATAACCATTAAGTCAAGCTCTGTAGAGACTTTAACTTTCGACCTAAACAGTTTGTGTAACAAATTATACAGGAGATTTTTCCTTATATTAACTTGAAAGTCTGAATTAATAAAATTACTACATTGTTACTACTACACGGCGATAGGCCTGCCCCCTATCACGTGAGTACACTGTCCATGCTAAACGTGGGTACTCTGAACACCAGGTGACAAAGTCACGTGATGTTCAGAAGTATTAGTACCTCTGCCAACCCCTTCGGGGATATTCGGCGTGAACGTTTATGTTATGTTATGTGTATGTTACTACTACTTACTACTGAATAAAAGTTGGAGGCCGAGACCAAACGAGCGGCTAACATAAAAAAGGGAAACTTGGCTTTCCCATTATACGAGTCAACTAATCGAAAGCGAAACCTAATTCAATAATATTAAAGGGTACTGTAAAGCTTGTGTATGTGTATTAACAGTGTGTAAGTATAAAAGAAGGAAGCCATAGCCTTAAATACCCTTTGGACGATAAACGTAGGTTGTTAGCAATAAGTATTTTATGACACTTACCAACCTACTAGTTCAGTGAAAAAAATACAAATTTAAGTGGCATTTTATCTAATTTACATAAATACATACACATACTCACGGCTATAAATCTCAAAAATGAGTAGCCATAACTTTAGAATTGGAAAGTTATCAGCCATTTTTAAAAGTTGAATGGGAAAAAATTTAAAAGTATTTTAGTAAAAGAAATTTGTTCAAGAGCTTTCGTAAAATTATTTTTCAAAAATCCGAATATAGCCAAAAAATCCTCTTGTTGCAATCCACCCACCCATTTTGTTTATAACCGTAACTTCTCATACAAACACTATCGTCACATATTTCAATAAAAAACAATTCTAAAGCTCTCCCTAAAGGCATCCAAAAGGTATAAATTTATTCACGATGTTATGCGGTATATTAACTGGAAAATTTACTTTCCATTGTTGCGATGCAGACCCTTGTCTACATTAATAATATTAATGTTAGCAAAGTTACTGGCACATCTTAGTGGCTCTGTACTAGCAACATGTTAATTGTCATAATAAAGAATCGAAACATTGCAATTATTGCTTAGTGTTCAATATCACTTTTTTATATAATATAGATTCGCCGTGTAGTGTCGGCTTAGAATAGCACTACCCCGTTTCTACCGATCGCGATGGGTGCACGTAAGAGGCGACTAACGGTACTGGGGCTTTTAAGGGATTTTTGGGAGATGCGGTCGGAGACCCATCACCAACAACCTTTACTGTACCATCTTTTCCCCATTCAATTTTCTAAAAGTGGCTGAGGAATTTCTAATTCCTGAGCTCTGGCTACCCCTTCTAGGGATTTATAGCCGTGAGTATATGTTATATTATGTTATGTTATAAAATATAGATCTGTGTGCTTGTGATTCCATACATATCACGAGATAATTGCTCCAGAAATTACTGTTATATGGGGAGGATGTAGTGTTCAAACGACTGTTCCCACGAAATCGAATGGACGTGCCATTTGATTTGCTTTTTGACAGTTTTTTATCAGTTAAACTTGTGTTTACAACTACAATACTTACAACTCTACGCCTGAGAAGTCACTTGTTCAAAACAACGCTTTGTTAATTTAGCACCCAAAACAATACCGCAACATTTTTTTGCGTTAGACATATTTAATATGTCTGCGGGGCAAATAACTTGACTTCTTGGATGAAATCACTATGTTTCTGTCGTATTATCTTTATACGGATAGGAGAAACATGACCAAAATATTATTCTAACACGAACTGACACCACCGTGACAGAGTAACAAAGAGCTCCAATGTTTTGAAAACAAACACGTTGGCATGATATTATTTCGAATGAAATATTGCTGAATTCTATTTGTAACACGAGGAATATGAAGCGCTATACTCCACATTATGTATTTGAACGCTGAAAACGCTAACTGTATTTTATGAGAAAACGAACGCGTACGACCTTTGTCGCAACTTATTTCAATGATCAATTTTCAAGTTCAATGTGGCGCAACAATCTAGAAAAATTAAAGTTAAATAAAACATTGTATATTTGTGACAATAAAATATTCAAAATCGTGCACAGCTATTTTATTCTATTATTTTATTATTAACACGGTGGTGTCACTCAGGTTTGATTAAAACGTACCAAGAGAACCACTCTCTCTTCCTATTTTCGAAACGTTTACTCATAATCTATTTAAAATAATCTTATCTAAATGCCTAATGAAGTTATTTTTGTTGTTTAGTGTCGGCTTAAAATAGCACCACCCCGTTCTACCCGTGGGCGTTCGCAAGCGGAAACTAGGGAATTTGGGGCTTTTAAAGAAGTTATTGGGCGATGCGGTTGGAGATCAATCACCAACATTTGTTTTAGAATCTTTTCCCCAATCAAGTTCCAGAATGGCTGAGGATTTTTTTATTCTGAAGCTCTCGGTGCCAATCATATGTCTATTTGTAGGACTAATTGAGTATTAAAAGACATTTGTACTGTATTTAAGTTAAATAATTGTTGAGAACCAATGACGTGACTATATCATTTATGGATGGTACTTGTAAATCATAAAGAAAAAAGTTGTTCCATTTTATAGTTTGAATTGAAACCCTTATAGATTGGTCATATCAGTATGCCTGTCTTTCTATCCTTGTGCCAATGCCTTCGTGGTTGAAATTTATTAGGTAGACGTAAACTTTGGACAGATTAACAGTTTTAGGACTACGATATTAATTCGTAATGATACATTTACAATCAGTTTATTAAAGCCATATAAATAAATAATCCAGGTGCACTCCAAACATTATCAAAACATAAAGCAATTTCAGATCATAATTTTAACTTAATCCTAAGCAGCAAAGTGATACTGGTTGTAAAACAATAATTATCCGAGCCAGCAGACCTACTATTTAACTTGTTACTGCGCCGTAAATCCTTGTTAATACTCTAGCGTCAGTAAATGGCTGAGAGTTGGTATCGCAAAATCGTTGCATTACGTGGTTGTGTAAGGCGTACTCTATTTACGACTACTTTAATATATTGGATTGCTGGATAGTATTATTTTACTAATAAATAAAGAATAAATAAAGGAAAGAAAAATTTCGACACAGGCGGGATTCGAACCCGCGACCTCGGGTATACGCCCCCGTCGCTCTTGCCAATTGAGCTACCGTGTCAATGGCTGCCAGCGCGAAATTCTTCTATCCTTTATTGCTTTTACACGTTTTAGTAGTGTTTGCGTTTCCTACCTCCGAATTTTTTACTAATTCGGAAGGCCACTTGTCTATCTTTTCAGATAGAATGCAAATGTTGAAAACGCCTAACTTTCACATAATTTAAATCTTTTTGTTCATGAAAACCTCATGTGGGGATTATTACTAATAAGTATAGTATTATTTTGTGCCTATAGGTGGATGGACGCCTTGGTCCTGGTCGGGAGCAGCCGTTGGATAAAGGATGCAGGACCGTTTATGTTGGAAAAGTTTACGGGACGTCTATGTCTAGCCATGAACGTCTATTGGGTGAATGATGATGAAGATTGCCTTGTCAGCTAGCTGCGTAAAAAAACTTGCCGCTAAAAGCACAATCGCTTAAGATTTTTGTATAGAGCATGAGTTAATAACAATATTCAATGAAAATTACTGTTTCTCACACAATCCTTTCTTATTCGATAAAAACTTACGTTGAAGATTACAAAATCCTCAAAATTAGTTTTTGTGGATTTTGAGGACTTTCATTTCATGTGGATTATTTTAGATAATAAATGACTTTCCTCTACACGACAGAGACCCTTGTCGACATTAAATAATACAAAACTTGCAAATCAACAGTCACGTCTTCGCTGTTCTCTATTCCGTAACCTTAGCAGCGGTATCAAGAGTCGGGTTTTTCTTGGCATTGATTTTACTGTTGATGTAATTATTTTGGGATAAAAGAAAATGAACCTTTTTCTGTTTGTCTTTATCTCAACAATGAATTAGGGGTTGCAAGTTTGTATGAAGATTTACACATATCTGTATCTATAAACGTGTGACTTGGTAAAACAGTTTGTTTCATGGTTTTTATGACCATTGATTGAAATAGGAATTTATGTAATTCATCTCCTAAGGAGTCGAAATAGGAGATGAAATGTATCATAACGATTTTCTGTATTCAGAAAGTTAAAACCTTGGTGCAATGGTTTTTTTTTTACTATTGTTATGACCACTTAAAAAGGAATTTATGAAATTCAGCCCTTACAGGGGATGAAATAGGGTTTGAATGTTAGTATGCAGATTTTCTCATTTTTGTATCTACTTGGAACTTAGTGCAATTGATTGTTATATCTACTTAAAAAGGAATATAAATCCATGCCTAAATATTTTTTTCTCAATCAAAAATTTTACTCGAGCCTACAGAAGGATACCTAACGTTTCCAGGCGATAAGAATGCCATTAGCCGGGCCAGCAGAGCATGCTTAATAATTACTTAATTAAGTTACTGCTTTAATTAACAAGTGGCTACTTGTACATTGTTGAAAGTAGTTGTAACAAACTGAAGGCAATGCTTTAGTAGTAAATATAGTCATTAAAAATATTTCCGAACAATATGCAACACATTTTTCATTTAATTTATTGGGAGGTACAATCCTGGCAAACCTCTCTAGCTTCTTTAAGATATTGTATTGAATCAGGCGTTACTTTGCGGAAATCCATAGCAATACTTTATATTACGAGCTGACCACCGGGTACTCGGTGGTCAGCTGCCGAACTGTCTACTGCTCGACAATGACTCGTGTTGAGTCGAAACGCGTCGCATGTTTGTGGTTGCCTGTGGTTTTCGCTTGCGGGTGTGTGTGTGGTGCATTGTCTGCTTTTCAATTTCTTGTAAGTGGGAGGGCGGGCGGTGCACAGTGCATGTTGCATGAAAACTGCAGGTATTATTTAGCGGAATTAAGCGAAGAAATTTATTAATATTAGTACTCTCTAGCTTCGTTTACATGCATCAATTTTTTCAGACATGCTTTTTTAGTCTTCATATTTCAGACACCTGCCTTTTTGAGCACACTCTAAATTTGGTCCAAGTGTGTCCTCCGTGGTCGTCCTCTACTAACATTACCATCCACACTAGCTCTAAAGATTCCTTTTACATTTTCCTATCATCCATCATCTCTATGTGCCCATACCATCTCAACATTCCTTTTTCTATCTTTCTTTTAATATCATCTTTTACACCACATATTAACGAATCATAATATTTCTCAGTCAATCACAAAACTTAACATTACACATTTTTCTGAGGTATCTCATCTCTACTGCATTTACACTGCTCTCATGCTTCTTCTGCTACACCCATAATTACTGCCATGCATAAGTGTAGGAACAACAACACCATGCACAGCCATGCGGGACCCTCAGACATCAATTGACTATAATATTTGAGAATAGCTAATTTTTGTGACAGAGAATCCTATCGAACACACAACAAAAAACAACATGGTAATAACAATCACGAGACCAAATACTTTTTCTTTTTGTGCAAAAAAGAAACGATTGCAACGAGGAAATCCCAAATCCTCAAGTCACATATGCGTTGAGTTGCCACGTCTTCTTGGAAATCACAAAACTTGAAAAAAATCAGGAAAGTTGATTCGTTGCCATTTCTTTCATCAGTTATTTGAGCAAAATAAATACTTGTCGGAATATTATATTTTGTCACTCAGACGTAATGTCGCGACGCTACGCCCCATTGCGACATAGAGACGACCCAGCACAAATAGTAAGCTCTAACTTAATTGGAACTAATCGATATCTTATTGGCACATGCACAAATATTCCAGAGATTGTCGAGTCACCAGTCAAATTATGTGTTTTTTCGAAGAAACTTCTTATATCGTATCATTAATTTATTTAAATGCAATCAGAAGGATTTTAGCAGCTTAGTGTATTTGCATTGCATGCTTTCGCAGATTAAGACAAATTATCTTAGCAATTCATTATTATTTTTCAAAGTCTGTGTTCTTCTGTGTCTGAGAAAGAAAACTAAGATTTTGCTTAAAATATTTTACGTTCGTTACCTTTGATTAACACAAAATAGCGGAAGATATGTGACTCGCCTCTAGCGCGTGGATCTATTAAATCAGGCTAACGTTGCCTAATTGCGCTCAGTCGCAATCAACAAGTGACAGGAACAGGTGTGTGACTCGAAGAAACAGTTTTATTATTTTAAGCGAGATAGCGGTTACCAAAAATGCCTTCGTGTGCTTTTATGCGTTGTACAAACTATTCCAAAAGAAAAAACAAATTTCATGGAATCACTTTTCACTCGTAAGTACATAAAAACTTAAAAAGAATATGATATTTTTAAATTCACTTATTGCTTTGTTCGCTATTTTGCAGAGTGAGATAGAAATATACAATACCTTGATGTGCGACAAGTTAAGTATGATTCCGCTCGCGCTACTTTCGATGACAAGTTAAGTATGAAGACGCACGACAGCAGCATGCGCTTGTCTCGCTCGCGCCACTTTCGAATCAAATATGTTTGTCTCTGTCGTTCGGTAGCGTACAACGTTAAATAACAAATACAGTTGTGTGAGTGTGCGTGTTGTGTAGTTGTGAATATACCTCTTTTCAGTTGAAGATTATAAGTACGTGCCGTATCTTGTTGTTTTAATCAAAGTTCGTTACTACAAGAAGTATTGTTTTAAAAGAAAATTAATGAACAGGGTATTATTATTTTTACCTCACGCGTAGGCAAATGTAGCAAAATGGCCAAGCCTTATATTTTTACTAATGTGTAAAGTTTGTAAAGAAATCGGCCTTCAAAGATTAGGGAGTATTTTACAATCATTGATCCATTTAAATAAATTGGCTGAGGTATTTCTTATTCTGAAGCTACCCTCCTTTGGAATAAAATAATGATATCATAAAGATACTTAGTTCTTTTCTTTATAGAGGGGCAATTTTAAAGTTATATTAAATAAATTTATTTATTTCACACAGCGCCGCCTCAAAGCTATGAGGTTAAGAAAGTTTGAACTGGGCGTTTAGTCTATATAGCGCGTTGTGTAAAGTGGAGCGGGCGCATTGTTATAGTGCAGTTGCTACGGTTGCTTGTTAGAAAATTACGACCGACAATTTCGTTATATGCTGCTTTGGTTCTATAATTGAATAAAAACTTGAAGGTCAGTGGAAGTCAAGAATGTTTTCTGAATCGTATTGATAACGGTGAACACGCGGGCACACATCTTATTCCTGATCAAGAAAGAAAGGAAACAATTAAACATAGAGACCCCAACCAAACACTAATTATGACATACAGCGCAGAGAAGGGACCTCTTACAATGCCTCAAAAGAAGGTCAGAGGTACCCCATGGACAAAGAAGGGGGCTTTGCTTGGACTTAAAAATACTAAGCCAACTTTGATAGTTATTTATGGAAAAGATGGTAAAAAATATTGTTAGAGATTCGTTCAGCCACATCGCAAAACAACTACTTCAAAAATATTTTTAACAATATGAAAACAGACTTCAAAGTTGAAAAACAACCGAAAATAAACAATCAAGTACTAAAAAGTAAGAAATAAGTTTTTTTAAATTAAAGATGAGTACTGTGATAAACACCTTAGGAATTCCTTTATTCCACACGTGTCAGTTCAACCTACCTAAATCTTAAAATGCTTTTAAATTAATTTGTGAGTCGGTCGGTGTATGGTCTACAATTATACATCTTGACTAAAAAAGACTCAAACGTTCACGCTGAATATCCCCGAAGGGGGTTAGCAGGATACTAATACTTTTGAACATCGCGTGACATTGTCACCTGTTGTTCAGAGTACCCACGATTTGCTTGGGCAGTGTACTCACGTGATACAGGGCAGGCCTATCAGCGTTTAGAACAAATACACTGTCACATGATTGTGAGTTTCGACAGTCCCCTCGATTTCTTGGGATGCCATCATCAGATCCTGGTCTCATGGTACTTTCTCGGTAACAATAACATAAGAAAAGAAATGTTTATTGAATCTGTACTTCTCTTCATAAAAGCTACGAAGAGGAGTATAAATCTATATATTAATGTTGAAAGAACTATTTGAAACAGCATAACATTATGATTTCCAGAAGCAAATGCCAATATAACTTCAGAAAATATGTAAAACGCGGTACATGTGCCTATAAAATGTGAGGGTTCCCCTTGATTTTTCCAGGATCCTATCATCAGACCCTGGTATCCTCATCATGGTACTATTCCGGGAGTATCTTCTTTGTAATAAAAAAATAATAATCAAAATCGGTTCATAAATGGCGAAGTAATCGGCGTACAACATAAAAAAAAGGTCGAATTGAGAACACTCCTTTTTTGAAGTCGGTTAAAAAACCCCTAAAGAAAGAGGGTAGTTGTTTTCGAAACCGATTTATAGTTTTATTACAGCTTTATTTAAAGCCTGGCCTCATTTTAGGCAACACTTGAAATCATACAATATTATACCTCTAAAATATTCCTAGATCAGATTTATTTTGTATGACATATTATGATAATTTATTCACAAAAACTGTAAAATAAAAAAAAAATGTAAATACATTAATTACATATTTTTATTTAAAATCGTTTTTACTGTACTTTCCGCATGCCCTGGTTGAAAAGTAATTTGTGTAAATGTTATATTGTAAAAAGTTTGAAATCATGCGATTTCGACACATTTAATCGAAAGTGGGGAGAATTTATCTAGATATCTGTTTCTAATATGGATTCGGTATTGAAGATGAAGAGATAATAGCCAATCAGAGTAACATAATGTCAAGCCTTTGATTAACAGCAATAACAATATACTTGATTATGATCCCTTGTCTAATGTCACGTCTAAATGTACTTGTTACTGCTTGCAAAGCCACTTACTTATTTAGATAATAAAAGGAGATGTTCGAAAATGTTGCCACTATTTAGGCTCTAACCGCATCGCCCAAGAATCGGTTTAAGAGCCCTAATACCCTAAACTGATTATTACGACAACAGCAGGAAGAAATGAGTCAGTGTTTTTCTAAGCCGACGCTATACAGCCTTTATTTAAAATTAGTGTTATATTATACATCTATTTCTAACTCTAAACACTCACAAAAAAAATCTCACTTAATCAAATTAGTGAAACAATCCTTAGATATCAAAGTTTTAATTATAAATTAGATGCTTCGTAATTATGCTCCCACATGATGAAATTATAAGCGTGAAAAGCGCTCGACTTTGATTGTAATGTAATATGAATTCCAGCTTTAGTTCATTAATGTATGGTATATAATACCGTTATCAAAGTCTCCTTCCCGCTTACAGGAATTGTGTGTAAGAGAGACTTTTCAAAAGGCATCCGAACTCAAGATGAAAGATTAATGAAGCCGTTTCTGAGACTAGTTTCATGAATCATTATAATTAACACACGTCAGTCTTATACTGGTATTATTTTCTTAAGCTTATATTTTGTTATTGGCTAAGTGAGTATATGTATGTATACATTGTTAGTTTCAGAATCAGAAATTCATTAGCCACTTTTGGAAGTTAAGTTTAAATAAAGCTTGTTGGTGCTGTGTCTCCAACCGTATCGCATAATAATCACTAAAAAGCCACTTTTATCACTTTAGTATTATTGATGATATGTATGATGATGTATTCTAAGCCAAAATTACACAGCTTAATAATAAAATATGTAACAAACATATGTGAATAAATAACGTGCCTAAAACTACACAATAACAATTTAAACCAGCTACGAGTTCCCGATCATTCAAAACTCAATACTAAGAGTATATTTTCCTCGCAAGTCAAGAGTAAAGACAAACTTTAGTACAAGTCAGTCCCTGGCCAGCCGTCTCAAACCAATATTTACTTACCAACTCTTACTTTGGATTAAATCGTATTTGATGCCCTTTACAAATTCACGGTGCGAATCAATCGAGCTTTTGTTGCGAAGGAAATATTTCGGGATAAGGTTTTGTGTCTTTAAAATTAAAAGGATTAAATTACATTTTTTACTAAAGTATGAATTGTTTTTTAAATTAATAAAACTAAATTTTGCCTGCGTTGTCGTATGTATATGTAAAATTGAGTGGAAGGCAGTGTTGAGTCAAGTTAAAGTTAAATCAATCTTTAAACTACACTTGAAAATGAGTAAGGCACCGACTTCAACTAATCTTTGACTTCATTTCTTAGTATCTGAATTAGATTCTTAAGCAAACATATTAACGCGTTATTACCTTTCTTTAAACCGGTTTATTATGTAAAATTTGCGTTATTAATGCTTAAGATTAAACAAAATAAAAACAATTCTATTAGTTTTACAGAAACCAAAAACTTAGCCCGAACCAATTTCCTAGGAGCATAAGTTCAATTTAAAATCTATAAGTAAAATTTAAAACCTATTCAATATTTATGTTTTAATTACCCATTTTCATTATTTACAAAAAAACGGCGTTTTTTGTCAAAAAATGAGTTATCGGAATTATAATTGTGTTATAAAATTAAGAGGCTGGATTTCTGGATTTCTGGATGATCGTGATCAGCTAGAGAGACAGTATGTAGGATATTTACGTTATGATAGAAAAAGTGAATTGTATATTTTTTAATTACATAGTCTATAACTTTAAAAATAATAACGGTTATAGTAATGTGTGTGGGTTTGTTTGTTGTAAATTATCTTATCAATACAATAGTATTTTTATTTCCAGACTACAATGCAGTGTCAGTGGCAGTTGTGACAACCTACAGATCCACAATCATAACTTGGCCGGCGGCGACTCTGGTACTACTGTCGCCATTTTGAAATTTCGGCCTGTCATTGTCAGTTAGTTCTTAACTAAATAAAAATTATAGGGTGACCTACGTATATAATAAATTGTCACTTTCATAAATATTTTTTGTAGTGGAAACTTTTTTACAAAGACAATTATTTTTATGATGTATCTTTGCTTATTGATAAACGCTTTTATTTCCAGTATTCAATATAAAAATTCATGAAAATTATTATTTATATTGTTAAATTTTATCTAAGTAGGCTAACACCGTCCGAAAAGTTGTGCGCGCATCGATAGTCATGCGGTGAGGGTTACGGGAAGTGGGGAAATGCTCCTGAATAAGATTTCACTTCGTATACACTGATGCGTGGGACTCTGCCAAACCCCTTCGGGGGTATTCGGCGTAAACGTTTATGTTATGTTATATGTAACAAGGTTGTTAACAGCAATAAAAAAGTGCCCATAAATTCACTGACCCAGCAAAATGAATGACCCAAACGATATCTGATGTTTAGAATTATTTTTTCTGTGCTACCTTTTAGGGGGATCTATGTGTGAATATGAAATGTAAAAGACAGTACACGACAAGGTAAGCCTCTGATTTACAGGATTAAAAAAATGATTTTATGTAGTTACCCACTTATTAACTCTGAGTGTCACAAGTAACAAATCCTTGAGTATAAAATAATGAGTTTGCAGAGAAGAACCATTGGCAGTGTTATCGCTAAAAGCGATCTCTTCTAGACAACATTTGGGAGGTAAGATAAGCAACACAGTCATTCGGGTAGACATACCAGACAAGGGCAAAAATAAATAAATATAATTAGCTTACATTAAAACGAACTTGTTTACTTACAATAATAGTTATTACATACATATACTCATGGCTGTAAATCAAAGGGGTAGCCAGAGCTAAGGATATAGAAACTCCTCAGCCACTTTTGGAAAGTTGAGTGGGGTAAAGATGGGAAAATAAAGGTTATTGGTGATGGGTCTCCAACCGCATCGCCAATACCGTTAGTCGCCTCTTACGTACACCCACCGGCAGAAATGGGGTAGTGATATTCTAAGCCGACACTACATAGCAACTAGTTATTAATGAAATGAATATTATATAATCTGTTTTATTAAGACATTTCAATACTGTACTACATAAATTAGCCTGTTTGATGAAAAAATATTTCCCTTATAATGGTTAATTTTTATTTACTGGCAATACTAATATCGATGACAGCGACGCCCTTACCGGCCAAGATAAGATTGTGGATCTGTACTAAAGTTTTGACAAAGGAGGGGCCAGATTCAATAGAGACAGCATGAGTGTTATAAACGGTGAGTATTTACCTATGTCTGTTCCAACTGGAATATTGAAATGTCATCTGACAGGTCAAGTATGCGTTAGGTCCAGCATATTTGTGTTGGCTGCGGAAAAAGAATTTTTTATTCATATCAAATTGTAAGAAGTGGACTCTTAAACATCAAGTTTTGAAGTTTTAATGGCTAGTTTTATTTAAATACTTCAACTTATGCTTCATCTCATAAATAAAAGATGTTATTAAAGGAAAGAAAAATTTCGACACTGGCGGGGGCGTATACCCGAAGGTCGCGGGTTCGAACCCCGCCAGTGTCGAAATTTTTCTTTCCTTTAATAACATCTTTTATTTATGAGTAATAATCCCCACATGAGGAATTCATGTCAAAAAACATTAAAAAATTATGCTTCATCTATCCGAGTGTACGGGCTTTCCGTACATTTTGCTGAGGCAAACAATTTAGTTATAGTGTAATTTACTTAACAGTTGAGTTCGTATCGGTTCATCAAGACAATCGCGCGCGCTCATTATATCATATAACATTTATCATTATTTCGTATCATTTTAAAATAAACATTTTTTATATCTTAAATATATTATCATTTATTTATCATACCTATCACAAAAGCTGTACAAAACCCGTACACCGAGTATTTCATCTTTCGTAACTTCTTAAGATAAATCATAAGTTACATCTCACTCAAATTAACACTTCGCTAGTTGCCAAGAAAGGGCCGCTTTTATCAAGTCTCAATTTAAAGAAATCCGTTTTGAAACAGGTAAATCTACGAGTGGAATCAACGAAGAAATAATTTGGATAAGCATAAATTCACCCACTGAAGTGGCAATGGGCAGGGCACATTGCACGCGAACCGACGGCCGTTGGGGCTCGAAGGTTCTGGAGTAGCGACCACGTACCGGACGACGCAGTGTGGGTAGGCCTCCCACAAGGTGTACCAACGACTTGGGCAAGATCGCGGGAAGCCGATGGATGAGGGCAGCACAGGACCGGTCGTTGTGGAGATCTTTGGGGGAGGCTTATGTCCAGCAGTAGACGTCTATAGGCTGATGATGATAATGATATTCACCAGACGACAAGGAGTATTTCTACAATTTCTACTGATTCACGTACCTCGGAGACAGTTTCAAATTACCCCCCAAAGACTATCCTGTCACTGAAAAGGAAGAAATCTATATATCAGCGTGATAAATTTGAGTCTCACTCTCGTAGTCGTGTGTTACTATATCGTGAATATTAGATCTATGAATGAGTAGAAAAATTAGACGGAATTGATAACTTTAGTAACTAAAAAACCGTGTATACTAATATTCCTATTATTATATGTCTTTTGAGAATCTGAAAATGCAATTTGGAATTTAATGATAGTTGATATAGAATAGGGAATATTAATATGAAACGAGAGTTTGCATTACTACATTTCTCTGCACGAGTGCCGGCTCTGGGAATGGATGGAAATATTCTTGCAATCTTGACTATCTCAACACAATTATTATTCGGATTAATTCAAAATTTATATAATCTTTTATGTTTATTTATAACGTATACAATATCATATACCAATTTTATTAACAATGAATTTAATTGATTTAATTACACTTAACTTTATTTATTTTTAAAATTACGTATTAATCTGTATCACATTCCGTAACAAGGAAACCATTTTTATAAGGTTGCTTGGAATTCAAATTCAGTTTAATAATTGTGTATGGACTACTTAAAGGTGAAATCTTTGATCAAAGAAAGAACTGAGTTACTCTTGCCCACCGTTGGCTAAACATTTGAGGTGTATATTATGTTTACCTAATCTCAAGAGATTTAGTAAAAATATAATCCATTTCAATCTTTGATCATATCAACGTACAAAAGTGGACCGCGAGAATGACAAGACTGTTTGACAATTAAATATTTAAAGAATGTTACAGATGCACAATCTTTTCTTGGCCGGTAAGGGCTGTCGCTGTCATCGATATTAGTATTGCCAGCAAATAAAAAATAACCATTATAAGGGAAATAACTTTACATCATACAGGCTAATTTATTTATGTATTGAAATGTCTTAATACAACAATTTATATAATATTCATTTAATTAATAACTAGTTGCTGTGTAGTGTCGGCTTAAAATAGCACTACCCCATTTCTGCCGGTGGGCGTACGTAAGAGGTGACTAACGGTATTGGGGTTTTAAGAGGTTTTTGGGCGAAGTGGTTGGAGACCCATCACCAATAACCTTTATTTTACCATCTTTACCCCACTCAACTTTCCGAAAGTGGCTGAGGAGTTTCTAGTTCCTTAGCTCGGGCTACCCCTTCTAGGGATTTACAGCCTTGAGTATATGTATGTATGTATGTAATAGCTATTATTGTAAGTAAACAAGTTCGTTTTAATGTAAGCTAATTATATTTATTTATTTTTGCCCTTGTCTGGTATGTCTACCCGAATGACTGTGTATCCTAAATTTGATGATCTTACCTCCCAAATGTTGTCTGGAAGCTTTTAGCGATAACACTGCCAATTGTACTTTTCTGCAAGCTGTTTCATTATTTTATACTCAAGGATTTGTTATTTGTGACATTTAGAGTTAATAAGTGGGTAACTACTTAAAATCATTTTTTTAATCCTGTAAATTAGAGGCTTACCTTGTCGTGTACTGTCTTTTACATTTCATATTCACACATAGATCCCCCAAAAAGGTGGCGCAGAAAAAATAATTCTAAACATCAGATATCGTTTGGGTCATTCATTTTGCTGGGTCAGTGAATTTATGGGCACTTTTTTATTGCTGTTAACAACCTTGTTACATATAACATAACATAACATAAACGTTTACGCCGAATACCCCCGAAGGGATTTGGCAGAGGTACTAATACTTCTGAACATCACGTGACTTTGTCACCTGGTGTTCAGAGTACCCACGCTTTTCATGAACAGTATACTCACGTGATAGGGGGCAGGACTATCGCCGTTTTCCACGAATACACTGTCACATGACTAAGTACAACTCAGCCATGTGGGTTTCCTCACCGTTAACAACCGTGATAAATTAACCACACATATGACTTTAGAAAAGACAAATTGGTGTAGGCCCGATTCGGGATTTGAAGACTAGTGAGTTGCTTGCACCTTAACCGGTGTTCTACCCATTAAGCTATCACGTCGTATTTGCCTTGTATTTTTATATATATGTCAGACAGTTATGACTTAAGAAATGACACATTGGTACATCCCCGCATTAGGATTAGAACCCACGCATCAGTGTATACGAAGTGAAATCTTATTCAGGAGCATTTCCCAACTTCCCGTAACCCGCACCGCATGACTATCGATGCGCGCACAACTTTTCGGACGGTGTTAGCCTACTTAGATAAAATTTAACAATATAAATAATAATTTTCATGAATTTTTATATTGAATACTGGAAATAAAAGCGTTTATCAATAAGCAAAGATACATCATAAAAATAATTGTTTTTGAAAAAAAGTTTCCACTACAAAAAAATATTAATGAAAGTGATAATTTATTATATACGTAGGTCACCCTATAATTTTTATTTAGTTAAGAACTAACTGACAATGACAGGCCGAAATTTCAAAATGGCGACAGTAGTACCAGAGTCGCCGCCGGCCAAGTTATGATTGTGGATCTGTACTTGGTATGCCAAATCCCTTGAAATTTTGTCTCAGTATACGTACAAATACACTAGTTTTTGTCGTAGTCAAAAATACCAAGTAGTTTTGATTTTATACACAACCAAAGTTTCGAAAAATATCGAGTCCCGCTAATAGTCACGTGACCGCTTGTGACGCCACGTCACAACGCGCCGCGCGGGCCGTATCAAGTCGGTAACGCTGTAATAGGTGCAATAGCTTGCGCAGTATTTTGATGGGTTTTCGTCCGCGAAATACGTTAATAGTTCAATAATAGTAATTATTATTCGTTTAATAAAATGGATGAAGGATTCGGAAAAGGGCAATCGGATAATCTACCTAAAATAGATGGATTATTGGTTGCGCATTATTTATCAACAAATAGTAATTTCGTTGCCGCCAAAATGCGAGGAATAAAAAGTAAGTAAACTTTCCTTGCTTCTACCTACTCATGCTTAATAGTTTATCTGTTCTAATTCTTGTTTTATCAATCAAAATTATCAAACTAATATCGTAATGGAAGAATGCAACTCAAACAGTAAAAGTACTAGTTCGCCCAGATCCGTTCAGTATTTTTTGCGTGAAAGATAACAAACACACACACACTCACAAACTTTCGCATTTATAATATTAGTAGGAAGTAGGATAGGTACCTAGGATGTAGAAGTAGTGGGTTAAATGTTACAGACGTACTAAACATTTTTTTATTTGTATTTTTTTTCAATAAAATTCAAATAAAATCAATAAACACGCGATCAATCCGGTAAAAATTATTTCATTGTAAGATGAGAACAATAATTATTACTAATGTACCTTTATAAAATATGATCACTATACTGACGTCAAAATGGTCTTCACAACAATAAACTGTACTTTTATCTCCAAATGGATCTAATTAATGTCTTCATAGACTTAGACGATATTATCCATTTTGTTCTCATTTTAACGTCCTTTGGAACTATAAAAAACAACTTATCCGTCGAAAAAGTAGTTGTATTTTTACATTTAGGCACAACACATGATTTTCTGGTATATGAATTGGACATTTTTAAAAGTATTTAATTATAATTTCGATGGCGCTGCCGCTACAGTGGTACCGCCACCATACAAGGGCGGTCATAAATACCTTACTCTCTTAATTTGCATTTTTTTTTGGGTAAATCAATAAAATAACGTTAAAGATTGTATACTAATGATGTATTTAATTGTTAGAAGTAAATAAAGAAGTAAAAGTATACCACCACCATGATTTTTATACATTTAAAAAAAAAAATAGGTATAAATATATTAATTTATTTCTAATGATAACTACGAAATATCTACTTTTTGGTATTAATAAAATTGACAATTTACTATTTTTACCATAAAAAATACATTATAACTATTTTTATTTTAAACTTACAGCTAAGTATACATGCATCTCTTACTAAACTGAAAAAAAGTACTACAAATAAATTGGAATATATAAGCAAACTTTTAATAGATGTAACACTTCTTTAGACATAACACTTTTCTTCTGACGGGGGAGTTTTCGAAGGCCAGTAATAAATGGATCCAAACTGAGTAAAAGTCTATTTAGCAAATCCGAATTACTAACTTCTCTTGACATCTTGCGCGTGTGATCTCGTCTGAAGGACTTATACAATTTATTGTTTGATTCAACTGCCTCTATAGATAACTCCCCGAACAATACTAAAACGTGTTGCGCTACCTGAGCCCGTGAATGAGCACTTTGTGGACGGAAGCTGGAAGGTTCAGCCACGAATATTCATGAATCAAAAGACGCGCGGTTTCTAATTCATATTTCTCGAAAATTACTTAAAATATGTTTATGTTTCTGTGCAACTGTTCCGCCATGTTCCAATAGCCATACCTAAAATAAATGCATCCTTGTAAAGGTACATTTAATCGTATAACCTGGAAAGAAAAGTTAAAACTGTTGTATCAGGTTTTGGTAATTTGCTAATTTTGAGTCTACGCAGTAGTCTTTAAGAACTCGTAGAAGCTACATAGGCAGCTCTTGGCGGCTGAATGTTTTTTTATTCGAAAGAAGACACTTCAATCTTAAAATTGTACTATGTGAGAACCATTGACGATATCTGACATACTCTTAAAACTTTAGGATAAGTCAAAATAATGTTTATTTTTAAACAAAATATTGTGGTACATTAGAAGGGACAAACATGTTCTAATATGACAGATAACGGTTTAAAATGTACCTGAATTGTAATACATACCTTGTTTTTGGAAATCCATATCCCGGAAGTCACTCACAAACGATGCAATTCTGAGAATTCACTACCGCATAAACAATGTTCTAATGAGTCACTGATAACGGCGAGCATAAGGGTAAGATGCTTTCACTTTGAGGGTCAAAAGCAAATTGTTCTCAAATGAAAAGGGTGACATATTTATATTTTTTGGATAGCTTGTTTATCGGTTTATCGGTAAAAACAATAAAATGAATAGTATTTGATAGTCGACTTTACCGATTAATGGCCTATGGCGGTACCACTGTGCGCTGGCGCGCGATTATCTATATTGTAATCTGTGGCGATCGCTAGCGGACTGAGTGAGCCAGATTGAGCGTGTTGTGGTGTGACGTCACATCGTCACCGGGGGCCCAATTCTACACTTTTAAGAAACGTCACCGTTTTTATACAGTCTGTAGGTCAAATAAGTACAATACTGTATCTCTATTTTTAGTCGTTACAACGTAATCGGTTCTATTATCTTAGCTGCCGGAGCATGGTTTTGTCAATTTTGACATTCCAAACCAGTCATTTATTCATTCTTTAATAAGTCAAATAAGTGTTGTCATTTCAGTGATCTTAAAAATCTACCGCAATAACTGTACCTATTTCTGTACCATCGCCCAAGACTAAAGAAATATCATTTAAATTTTATGTACAGTTTATGAGTACTTTCTGCTAGAAGATTCGACCGAAATATTTTATTATAGGTTAATTCTTTACATGGGTGTCGTAAGAGGCGACTAAGGGTATGGAGCTTTTTAAAGTGACTTTTAGGCGATGCGGTTGAAGACCCATCACCAACGATACTTTATTTCTACCATCATCTCCCATATCAACTTCCAAATGTGGCTGAGGAGTTTTTGGCTCTAAAGCTGTGGCTACCCCTTTTTAGGGATTTATGGCCGTGAGTATATGTATAGCAAAATTAAAAACCTGTAACAATGTACCTACAAATACATTGTCACATGACAGGACTAAGTATAACTCAGCTATAATAGTTTCCTCACGATATTTTCCCTCACGGTTAACGTCCTAAATAAATAAAAAAGACATTGGTCAAGGCCCAACGAGAATTTAAACTCAAACCGATGAAGTGAAGTCTCACAAAAAAAGACTGAGTTTTGATTTCATCGTTATAAAAATTTAAAATTGTATTTGTACGTAAATGGTTAAATTTATGCGGGTACCTACTCCATGGCGATCGATAATCTCTGCCTACCCCAATGGGAACTAATGGCGTGAGTATATGTATTTATGTATGTATGTACCTACTCCGTAACTATCATTTATTTTAATGGAATGTCGTCTAGGCATGACATTATTACAGAAGCCGCCTGCCTTTTTGAGAAAACTCTCTATTTGGTCCGATTGTGTCCTCCGTAGTCGTCCTCTACTAACACCACTTTCCAGTGCCTTCAACATTGGGTTTTTATTTAATATTTATATAATTTACCTATTCATCCTTATCATGCCCAAACCGTCTTAAAAATATTATTGCCTTAGTATTAGTATATGGAAAAATACTAGTTTTCATTGAAACAAACCTGTCCCAAATTTTTTATTGATGTACAAGCGCGAATTTTTAAGGCTGTTTTCAATGTTAGTAAAAAAATTGTCTTTTCTTTTCCTCAAAGTCTCTACAGGTACCCTGCTTTTTGAAAATGACACCTCTCTTTTGCTCTGTTTTATATTCTACAGATAAGTTAGTAGTGAATTGTTATAATTGTGCCAGTGACAAATTGGTCAAATAAACAAAATAAATACATTTAAATTTTTCACACAACCTGTCAGACGTCCGAAGTGTAAAGAATAAAAAAGCATGTATAAAAGATTCATTAAACTAGAAGAAGCTAGATAAGTTAGCCAGGGTCGTACAAATCCAACAAAATTATTAGTTTCTGCCTACACCGATAGGAACTAATCTCGTGAGTTTACGCAAGTAGGTTTGTATCATTTTCTTTTATATTATTTTTATTTTGATAGAGAAAATCTTGAAATTATTATTTTTATTGAATTATTTATCTTTAATTAATGATGAAATAAATAATTGTGTGTTTTGTTTCAAGACCTTTTTTTTTCTGAAATATTAGACTTTTTAAGTTTGCCTTATGTTTGTTTGTCGTGATTATAAGATAAGATTTTTGCGGTCTGTTCAAAGTAAAGTCAAACTTTTTCTTACAAACTCATTACGCAAATTCTTGGCCAAACACGAACTCGCTTTAAGAAAAAAAACTTTTTCCAACTGTCATAATTTGACATAAAACAGTCAAAATTCTGTCACATGTCACTAAACGTCACAATGCAAACTTAATAGAACTTTTTAATGGGTATTCACAATCTTTTTAAGATGTATCTTAGGTGTATGTCTCTGGTATGGTGATCCAAATTTGACGTTTTAGCCCAGTTTCTTGCTCATTCGGTCATTGAGTTGAATGATTTTAAATCCAGTATTGCCATTTTTATTCTAATATTGATATTGCAAATACCTACCACTTTATTTATTATGTACCCTATGCTCTTAATCTAGAATCATCCCCGATTTTGTAACTAGATCTCAATTATTTCTTCAAAATTTAATGAGAGGTTTTCCTTTTTTTCTTTTTTTCTTCTTCCCTGTTCTCAGGATAGATGGCGCCAGACTTGCTATGTTACTGGTAAGAACGGAACGTCACACCGTTTTTCACACTTGGATGTAATAATATCGTAGAACGGAACGTACATAAAAACGTCCTGATTTGAAAGTCTAAATAAATATCAGTTTACGCCAAGATAGCTTAAAAGTAAATAAACAAAGACGGTATTTATATTTAACATTCTTTTTGTTGTTTTTACTCGCCAAAAAGTTACTCTATGGTGATGTGACACATGTTTTTAAAGTTGACATTGGCGAAATTGTTGTGGCAACACGATTGAGGCCAAGAAGAAAAATTTAAGTAAGTAACGTAGTTACATCAACGCCATCTACAGAGCTCTAGAAAACTATGTTGTTTTTTTATTTCTCAAAAAGAAAACCTCTCATTGTAAATGATTTAAAATATGTTTCCAATGTTTACCATCATACTTAATTGTCAGGTTATTAAATAAATTATATTTAAATTGAGCCAAAAAGGCTGCTTGTAAATATACCCAAAGCTAAAAAGAAAAAAAATAGAAGAAAGATAATTTTAGGAAAATAACAATAAGCATGACATAATTAGTTGGGATTTGCGATAGTGGGATTTCATTATTATTTTTTCTTTAATTTTATGTTCTTCCCAAAATATAAATAACTCTTAACTTAGTCTTTACTTAACCATTGATTAAATACCTTCAAGATCTAATTGTTTAATAATTTCATTCATTATACATAATTTTTTTTTCGCTTTAATGATAAAAATCCTTACAACTAAAATTCACATGCGAGACTAAATCACGCTGTTTGTGGCGAAATTGCTGAAAAAATATTCGGCAGATACCGCCAATAACAAAAAAAATAAAAAAAACAATAAACAAACAAAAAAATTATAATTAGTCAATTTCAATTTTCATTATCACATATTTTGAAAACTAATGAATAAATTTCTTATACCGAATAATTAATTTAACGGACTGGTTAATATCAAACATTATTTGTTTGCGGAACTATTCGTACAATACGAACTTAACGATGAATATGCTATCAGTGATTTTGGTACCAATTATTCGTGACGATGAAGCTTAATTAAAGTTTTCAAACTGGAACATTCATATGGTGTCTCTATTTTATAAGAATTCCTTGCGGATGATATCAACCAACTGAAAATTACCCAAGAATATATATTTATATTTCAAATCATGTAGGAGAAGCTAACAAATAATAAAGCGTATATTTATCATACCAAAACTTGTATTAAAAGTTCTTTGCTCGTCTTAGTGATTATACTTTAGTTACAAATGTATAATAAATAATATGTTCTTGATACTTGTTTCTTTATTAATTTACTAGTGGACCATTTCGGATTTGCACGAGTATTGTTATACTTTGAATATACGCCTGTGTTTCTTAGGGCCAATATTTACTGGCATGAAAACTGTGATAATTTAATTAGGAATAACTTTTTTAGAGGGCTAACGGCAACGTTAATAACTATAAAACGAAAAGCTTAACTGTTTTCGCTTAGACTTTATATAGTCGTTACCTAGCATAATTTACAATGCATACGTTTAGTACATAGGCAACCTATAATGTTTTCGGTTTTCGTAGTGTGGCCGCACATGATCCTGACTTTTATTTTACCTTAAGCCTATTAATATATACATATATATACAAAGTATATATACACTGTAGTATATATATAGTGTAGTGTATCGATACTGTGTAGTGTATATTTGCTGTGTAGTGTCGGCTTAGAATAGCACTTCCCCATTTCTTCCGATGGGTGTACGTAAGAGGCGACTAACTGTATTGGAGCTTTTAAGAGATTTTTGGGCGATGTATTCGAAAACCCATCACCAACAACCTTTATCTCACCATCTTTTCCCCACTCAACTTTCAAAAAGTGGCTTAGGAATTTCCAATTCCTTAGCTCTGGCTACCCCTTCTAGGGATTTATAGCCGTGAGTATATGTATGTATATATATCCGACTGTACACTAATCAGCCAATCATCTCAAAATCTCTTGTCTATAATATCAAATTTCCAAAAGGAGAGATATTTGTTTGTATGTATAGGTTCCCAATTCCCCAATAGCTCAACCGATATAAAAAATATTTTTTTAAATTAAACGTTGGAATTATTCAAAAGTAACGTAGCCTATATATCATCACACGAAATATCATTGGGGTGTTGGTGATGAAACTGACATGCATACATATAAGCTGGTTTCCCATAATACAGACCTAGCCTAGTTTGGGAACCTCTGCTTAGGTCTGTACTACTGTAAATGCCTTAAAGGCTTTGGAATGAGAAATTCCTGAGTCACTTTTGGAAGTTGAGTGGTGAAAAGATGGTATTAATAAATAATTGTTGGTGCCGGGCTCTCTAACCATATCGACCAAAAATCACTAGAAATTCCACGCGAAATCAGTTAGGGTAACCCATACACTCCTATTATTATGACCACCCACCGGTAGGAATGAGGTAGTGTTATTCTGCTGTTTTGCTATAAAAACATAAACATAACATAAACGTTCACGCCGTTTATCCCCGAAGGGGTTGGCAGAGGTACCAATACTTCTGAACTCGCATGGCAAGCGCCATCTAGTTTCCAGAGAAGGTACCCACGTTTTGCTTAGACAGTGTACTCACGTGATAGGGGGCAGGCCTATCGCCGTTTTGTACGAATACACTGTCACATGACTAAGTACAACTCAGCCATGTGGGTTTCCTCACGATGTTTTCCCTCACCGTTAATAACCATGATAATTTAAAAACATATTTATCTTATATCTACTTTGACTGGGACCTCATAATGAGTTAACGTTTTCTTGAATAAGTGTAACTGCATTTATCATATCGATTTTCATTGAGCCACATTGAAACGAAATCTACTTCGATACATTTGAAATATTTTCGAACTTTGAATAAGATATTTTTATCAGAAAAAATATTGTTATAAAAAACGCATATTGTAGGATAGCAGGCTGTTGTGCGCCTGCTGCTCGATCACAAAGTTGACCCACGTTGTAAGGGCCTTGAAGAATGTGGCGTAGAAGAAATAACACGGCAACTTGTTCGATTTGCGTTTATTACGAATTTATTTGAAACTGTTACAGCTGTATTAGGGTTTATGCTATATAAACTTTAATTGTACAATGACTTCGCGTCTTCTGTGTCTTCTTGCTTGAAATAATGTGATGAAAGGAAAGAAAAATGCAGCCGTCATCCGGGTTTTATAGACGAAACTGTTTGTCTCTTTTTTGATGGCGCTTGACGTGACTGACGCGCCTCTGGATTGTTATGTTTTGAGCCCGTTAAAGCACTTGGATTCAAGTGGCTTTAACATACTGGGGGGCCATTGAAGACGAGTCTTCAATCTTCTTCTACAAGTAGGCACAAGCGATTTATGGCTCGCCTTACTGTCGATTGCATGGTCTTTGATATCGGCCACTCTCGGGACACCATCTGCTCCTGGATATAGTTTAGTGACTCGCCCTCTTCGCCATAACAGAGGTGGAGAGTTATCTTCGCTTATTAGGACAAGATCACCCATGCGCAAGTCTCTACATCTTACTCGCCATTGAGTTCGCTGTTGTAGCTCTGATAAATATTCTCTGTGCCATCTCCTCCAAAATGTTTGCCGTAGCTGCTCCAACAGTTGAATGCGATCCAATCTCTTCGTCGGTAAGTCTGCCAGATCCGGTGATGGAAGAGCCGTGAGTGACCTGCCGAGGAGAAAGTGTCCCGGTGTGAGAACTGCCAAATCATTTGGGGAGGAGGAAAGGGGAGCGATGGGTCTACTGTTGAGGATAGCCTCAACCTGGGCAAAAAGAAAAGATAATTCCTCGAATGTGAGGTGGGTGTTACCCATGATGCGTTTAATGTGAAACTTAGCAAGCTTAATGCCAGCTTCCGCGCTTCCGTTGAAATTAGGGGCGTAAACCGGGCAAAATCTAAAGTTAATATTTTGAACATTAGCAAACTGCACAAATGAGTCTTTATTGTCGTTAAAAATGAATTTAATTCCTTAGCTGCGGCAACGAAATTTCGCCCATTGTCACAAAATATTTCCGTGGGTTTTCCCCTGGCGAAAATAAAAGCATAAAGAAATTATGATGATGACCACCGTTGATGATGATGATAATCATGGTGATTTATCATCGCTCTGATTCAAATACATTTGATAAATGAATCTAAAAATATATGTATATGCTAGAGTTCAAAGTCGATGAACTTGTAAGGTCAACTACCTCGATGTCAATGACCTTTAGGTAGTCAGCTGTTTACTGTATCTAGAAGGAAAGACATAATAAAATAGCAAATAATGATTGATCCATGTGTAGGATGATGTAAAGTGTATAAGTATTGTATAAAGTAAAATATTTGTATATAAATGTAAATTAAAAGTAAACCATAAACAATTGTTGAATGTTTGTTGTGTATGAATTCATTCAACTTAGGTTATTAATAACCAATTGGCTTTGGTAAGGTGTAAGTGTCACCAAGACGGTAATCTGCTGCCTTGAGTGGGCTGAGAGGACAGAAACGTCTAGTTTTTAGTCTATGAGTTCTAGTTAACTTGGTAGAAGAACTGCTACTAACAAAATTACAAGTTTGTGAATTTTGTGGTAATGAATGGGAAATCTTGCCAGCTATAATCCAGCCTAGCTGTGAATGATGCAGCATGGGTAGGCCTGGACCTAAGGTGAGCCTTTCGGAGCCAAGTAGATCCCAGAATAGATCGCCTCCAATCATAATATCAACCTTTAGTGGTTGATTGAATTGAGGATCAGCTAATGTGATAGCTGAGGGAAGAGTGATGTTTGAAACATCAATGGCTTCATTAGAATGCCTTTTTGCTATGGAAGGCAACACCAAAAAGGTGTGAAGATGTGAGTATGTGCCAGTGCGGGCACGAATTAACGCTGAGCACTGATGTGGTCTCAGGTTAAGAAAGGTGTTCCCAACGCCTGCAACACTGTTGTGTATTGAGGGTGTGGAAACTAACTTAAGGCGATTCCTTAAGTCAGCGGAAAGAAAAGAGTAGTCAGAGCCGCTATCTAGCAAGCATCTGACTGTCTCCACCTTACCATTTTGGGGATTGATGATGTCAATCATGGCGGTGGAGCGAATGATCCCTGAAGGGGAAACTGGAGGACTGAGAGAAAGCGACTGAGGCATTGAAGGGACAGGATGTGATGATGGAGCAACATCATTTCGAAGAAGGGGAGAGCTGTGTAGCAGAGTGTGATGGCGTCCACCACACTTACGACAGTCTCCATAGGGACACTTGGCAACCATATGGTCAGACCGAAGGCAATTTGTGCAAACCTTAAGCCCAGTGACCCTACTCCGTCTGTCAGCCAATGTGAGCTTTCTGAAACGTAAGCATCGGAACAGTAAATGTTTACCCTTGCAAAGGGGGCACTTGAAATTAGTATTGGTTGTAACTGTTAATGCTAGGGGGGCATTGGGTAAACGTGAGGGCAATTGAAGATTGCTAGCCTCACCGCTTACATTACCTGAAGTTGAAACAATAAATGCTTGAGGTGGATTTATTGTTTGTTTAATATGATTGTTACTATGATAGTGTTTTAAATCATGACTATTATTATTATTATGACTGTTGTTTGAACCCTGTGATGTGTTAGCCCTTACCTTACTTTGAGGTAATGTCTCTAAAATGTCAGCTCTTATCTTTAAAAATTCTTTTAAGTCATTAAATGTTGGCAACTCTGAATGAAGATTGCCTTTGTATTCTTCCCATTTGACATTGGTATTTAGATCAAACTTTGAGGAAGCTAAATAAATTAAAATAGAATCCCAGTGTTGAACTGGTTGACCTAAAGTCTGTAAAGCCCTAACATTCTTGGTGATGTGATCACTTAAAAACCTAAGAGACTTGTCTGATTCACTCTGCATAACCTTGAGATTAAAAAGTGCACTAAGGTGATTATTAACTAATTGTTTTGTATTGTTATACCTTTCACATAATATATTCCATGCTTCTACATAATTGAAATCAGATACCTCGAGGTTTGCTATAACCCTGGCTGCTTCACCTTGTAGGTATGAGCAGAGGTAATGAAATTTATGAATAGGTTTAATGTGATTATTATTGTGAATTAATGATTCAAATGTATCTCTGAATTCAAGCCATTTGAAGTATGAACCATCAAACTTAGGTATAGTGATTTCAGGTAGCCTAAACCCCATTGTGCCTTGACCATTACAGTGGCATGGATGGGAGGCCTTTGACCCTTCAGTGGCATCTTGGAATTGGTCTGCAGGTTTGTTGACACCGAGCAGATTTCGAGCCTTCACAATACAAGAACAGAATTCATTTGATATGAGTTCTCTTTCATCTAATTCATAATCTAAGTTACTAAAATTAAGAGCTTCCATTTGTGATTGCAGGTGTTCAAATTGAGAGTTTAACTCCAAGAACTTATCTAGCTTTAATGATAACATCTGTTCATCCCTTGATGACAATGGATGGGATTCACACAATTCTAATAGATTAAATAAATATTTTTTAAAGTGGGTTATTTGCCCTTTGATGGAACTGCGTTTATACTTAAGCACAGTATATTCATCGCTTGCCATTTTGGCAGGGCTTGAGCTTCGACTGGCATGAGCAGTGTTTGTTTTTACTGATAATTCACTGTCAGTCATATTGAAAAGGAAATTAATAATTAATAATTAATAAGTAACTAGTTAAGTGAAAGGTTCTGTATATAGATAAATTTCTGGAGTTAATTGTTATAGTAAAGGGTGTGGCAAGAATGTAAAATTAAAGTAAATTGTAAACCGGTTTACGCTCCTTGTGAAGGTGACGCCGCTGGAGACAACAGGCAGCAGCTGAATGATGCAGGCCTGCGTTCCTCGGTGAAGTTCACGTTCACTGAAATTGTTTGAAACAGTAGTAAGTATATATCCCTGAATCGTTTGGTAGAGCGGAAACTGGCATGAAACTAACCAATATTAAGTTTGTATATTGAAATTAATTGAATTAAGTGAAGAGTTGATTGATATGCTGCTAGAGTTGCCGGCACATGTGAGGTATGAGTACCTTAACTGCTGCCTTTACTTAATTGAGTGAATGTATATAAGCAAAGTGAGTCAATGATTCACATGTGCACTTGATGGCTGTAGAAAATATATGGTTGATTAACCTAAGTGAAGAGCATGTGGTTTTGTAAAATTAGTTATGTTGCTCACTAGTTTTACAAAAACACTAAAATGCCAAAGTGAAGTTAAAATATTGAAAACTAAGTAATTAATGCAAGACAAGGCTGAAATTCTGATATTGATATGATTAAGAAACTATTTAAGTTGACATGTGGTATGAAACATAACCTGGATGTCCTTAATAGAGTGCGCTGATTCCACTTGGTGAGGCGTTGGAGCCTGTTAGATGAATTGCTGTAAGGTTAAGTTGCAATTATCTTTGTAAATGTTATGCGCTAACTCTGTAGCACATGGGAGGCCTATGTCATACACTGGATCACAGAAACCAGCGGCTGTGGCTCAGAAATAGCTGAGTGGTGATTGCCTTGTGCAATCAGTTCAACTTTAATTTCATCATGTGGACCATGCCGTTGAGAATCTATTCTAACCTCAAAATTTTTAAGAAATAAATGGGAAGTAATGTGCTTTCTAGGTAATTAAATAGATTTATGATAAGATTGATGTAAAATACAAAGGGATTGCTGAGATATTAATGGATGTAAATTGATTATCTATTGATTATCTTGACTAATTTGCCCGTGGTGAGGGGTTTTAAGGTGAGGAAAAGAAAGGAATGATTGGCTCACGATACTCTCCTCGGTAAGATGCTGGCAGGTGGGATGGCTGCTGTGTCCAACCCTTGGACCTGGCTTCTTCACCGGCGGCTTGGCGTGGCGTGGCGTGGTCCTCCTTTTCTCTCGTTCTTCGTCGTGGTGCCTCTGCTGCGTAGGCTGAAGTTTCTGTTCGGGCGCCAAATGTAGGATAGCAGGCTGTTGTGCGCCTGCTGCTCGATCACAAAGTTGACCCACGTTGTAAGGGCCTTGAAGAATGTGGCGTAGAAGAAATAACACGGCAACTTGTTCGATTTGCGTTTATTACGAATTTATTTGAAACTGTTACAGCTGTATTAGGGTTTATGCTATATAAACTTTAATTGTACAATGACTTCGCGTCTTCTGTGTCTTCTTGCTTGAAATAATGTGATGAAAGGAAAGAAAAATGCAGCCGTCATCCGGGTTTTATAGACGAAACTGTTTGTCTCTTTTTTGATGGCGCTTGACGTGACTGACGCGCCTCTGGATTGTTATGTTTTGAGCCCGTTAAAGCACTTGGATTCAAGTGGCTTTAACACATATTTTATTGATATCTTTAAATTTTCAGTAAAATGTAAATAAAATCCAATAAAATATGTGTAAATACATTCAAATAAATAGTCATAATCATTTTCCACAAAAAAAAAATTTTTCGAATGTATGAAACAATACACAAAAAGCTACTGTTGTTTTTTAGGAGAAAAACTGTAGCATTATGGTGGATTGTAGCTTCAGACAGCTGTCAAAAGAACTCTTAAAAACGCTTAGAATACCGATTTGGTGAATCATTCGTTCAATCATCATAACGCTGAAAAAAATCGTTAATTTGCAGAATACCAAATACGTCAATGTGTCAAAAAGTGACGTAAAATGGCCTTGTAGAATAGCAAATAAGATCTTAGCTGTCTCACTATTGTGACAGTGACACAAATGACATTTGTCAATTTTGCTTCGAGAATGCCAAAACCACAGTTTTGATACACCTAAGACCGACATACAGAAAAGATGGTCGTGTAGAATTGGGCCCCAGGCGTTTACAACTTGTTTTACTTCTAATCGAAAACTAATTGACGTATCGAAGAAATTTTTGCACTAGTATTTTTATTTTTGACGGAGAATATGGAGTGCTAATAATTAAAATTATTTAACATTCTTCATTATCGAACTAACCGCATTTCTTAAGACCTATTATTTATTGCAAGATCTAGCACGCGACTGTCAGTGAAACAGTGCTTACCATATAAAAAAGTATTGTTTGGCCGGGTCATTTTTCGTGCTTTGTTAGTTTATCTTTAAAAAAAAAAAAAAAAAATTTTATTTGATAAGGCATATTTACAGTACAGATTTGAACAGGGGTTCCCAAACTAGGCAAGACTGTATTTTGGGAAACCAGTTGACAGTTTGTATTTCCACTGTTAATTTAATTTAATTACACAAAATAATACTTTGGTACATAACATCGAAGATTTCCATGTATAAATATAAATTGCAAATTTCGTCGATGCGCCCGTGTATAGTAAGTGCCGTGTAGTAAGACAGTATAGTAATGACTAAGCAATGTAAATTAAATTAATATTATTTTCTAGATTAATAATAAACATTATTTTAATATCGCTTTTTTATCTTGATTTAATTTATATACTTACAATAACCGTTAGTTTAAAAACAGTTCTTCCACCAAATAGTCTTTATGATCAATTTAAGGTGTACTTTAAAATGTTTATGGTACTTAATAACCGACAACCTTGTCATTCCCTATTTCTAGAAGTAAAAGTTACTTTATACTTTTATAACAGACATCATATTCAGGGCAAGGAAATTATTCCGCAAACACAAAAATATATCCGTAACGATAAGAGAGCTCTTACCCTTTAAATGAGAACTTTATTCATATGAGCTTACTTATAACATAACGATTCTTTTACGTATACTTCACAAGTGGATACAAATGGTATCAGAATTTCCTCTCATGTTTTTGTAAAGTTTCCCCAACATCTTAGGTCGCAGGCAAAAATCCCATTAGTTTTGATGTTAAGTCTGAAAAGTGACAGAAAGCTAAAGTGCCTTCAAGGTTTCAATTTTCCTCAATTCAGCTTATATTTCGGCTGTATCCTGTATATTCTTGAAACGTAGTAAATAGAAGAACCAGAATAACCACACTTATCGACATATTTTATTTGTCTATAAAATTGGGTAGCTAGAGCATTAGAACCGATTAGTAATAACTATTTTCGGATGTTATTACGCGCAAGTATTGTGTATTTAAAAGGACCTAAACTAAATATTAGAAATTTCTTCGCGGTCGAATGTTCCAGTCTGGTGAACAAGCCGCCAACGCTTTTAAAACAGCCATATTTTACACACCCAATTTGTTGTGGAATAAATGTTTTAGTAACTAGTTCGAGAAAAAGGGTATAAATATATGGTTCAATTTGCTTTTTTCTTCTAAAAACTTCTCTACTCAAACGTTCACGCCGAATATCCCCCAAGGATCCCTCGGGGGATATTCGGTGAGACTACTGTGACTACTAGGAATGAGTACGTTTGAACATCTCGTAACATTGTAACCTGGTTTTCAGAGCACCCACAGCCTTGCTTGGACAGTATAGACTATAGCCGTTTTGTACGAATACACTGTCACATGAATAAGTACAACACAGCCATGTTGGTTTCCGACCGAAGTTTTCCCTCACCGTTTACAACCAACCATGATAAATTAACCACACAGACGTCTTTAGAAAAGACGAATTGGTGTAGGCCTACCCGGGAACCCTGCATGACGGACTCTTATCTATTAAACTATCACGGCTTTTTCTCTTTTAAAGACAAAACTCAAAAGGCATGGTTTGTAACAAGCAATTGTGTTTCAATCAGCTTCCTTAACGTTCAAAAACACATACATACATACATCTACTCACGCCATTAGTTCCCAATGAGGTAGGCAGAGACTATTGATCGCCACTTTGTACGATCCTGACAAACCTTCGCTTCGTAAGCTTCGTTTACATCCATCAATCTTTTCATACATGCTCTTTTATTCTTCATGCTTCGGACGCCAGCCTTTTTGAACACACTCTCAATTTGGTCCAAGTGTGTTCTCCGTGGTCGTCCTCTACTAACATTACCATCCACACTAGCTCTATAGATCCCTTTTACCAATTTTCTATCATCCATTCTCTCTATGTGCCCAAACCATCTCAACATTCCTTTTTCTATCTTTCTTACTATATCGTCTTTCACACCACACTTTTCACGAATAACACTATTTCTCACTCGGTCACATAATCTAACATTACAAATTTTTCTGAGGGACCTCATCTCTACTGCATTCACTCTGCTCTCTTCAATTTATTTGGTATTACACTTTTGTTTGACGCCATTGTTGATCAAACTCCTTAAACGGATTTTGCTTCAGAGAATCTATATAAACTCAGAATCTATGTATAACTTCTACAAACTGAAGTACTGGAGAATAAGTACTAAGAAGTTAATTACGTTTTTAGAAAATTTAATTTAATCCTCTAAATTTGAATTCACATTTTTAAACAACTGAACCTAGAAAATTAAGTTTAAAAGCATAAAAAAACAGTGATTTGTGTATGGAACAGCTTAAGTTTTAAAAGAGGTTATACTTAAAAACTTATAGCTGGATAAATTTTTCCTTGTTATTAATGTATCTTTTTTCAAATACCGAATTTGGTTAAAAATGCTATAAAATCTAGCGCTAGTCGAGATTCGGAATTTTCTATTTTGTCGTTTCTATTCAAACGGCACCAAATGCAACATACGAATATTTGCCAATATTTTTATAGCTTCTTTCCAAAGCAAGTAGAGATACTATTTGTTTCTCAACAGAACGCAGTAGAAAATAGTCGGAAGTGGAAGTGTAGTAGTGTGAGTGAACAATGCTCAATGGCCGCTGCACAAGATCTCTTCTCAGAACTAGGTCACTGCCACGCGGCTACTTACCAACACCGCGCCCGCCGCCGCCGCCCGCCCTGCTCTGTAGCTGAAGACTCTTCGACAAGCTATCTACATCCTTTAGGTATATATATCCATTGACTAGTTTTTATACCCTAAGATATTAACTTACAATTTGCTCAGTGGTTTTTTAACTGTTTTTTAACTTACCGTGAAGTTATTAAAGAGATACTTCTAATTATCAAGTGTAAGTAATTATGCAGTAACAGCTTATCTTTTTGACTACAAAATGTCGTAGTTCAAAACGGCTAACTATTTCACACTTCCAAATCATTGTATATCTTTGTTCGTTCTACTACATGAAATATTTTTGAGTTTTTTCTTTCACATAGTTAATACGAATTATGTGACAGGATCAAGTTTGTATAATTACATACATAATGTTGACAAAATATAAAATTACAATATGGTTAGGTTAAAGTTAATAAAGAATTATAGAATATTGTAAATCGCTCAGTAAAGCGTTTATCGGAAATCTAATAAAGAATCGGTTTTTGCGCTCCTATTGACATCAAGGAAACATTTTAATGATTTGTTGGCTCTTATTTTTCATTTGTTTAAGAGCTTTATTTATAACATTTGAAGTATCTTTATTCTTTATAGAAATAATTTCAATTGTTCAATTGTCTAAATAGGAAGCTTTATTTTATCTTGGATTGAGTTCCGGTATCGCAGATTCGATCTTAGCTAAGAATAAATAACTACATACATACATACATATACTCACGGCTATAAATCCCTAGAAGGGGTAGCCAGAGCTAACGAATTAGAAATTCCTCAGCCACTTTTGGAAGTTGCGTGGGGAAAAGATGGTAAAATGAAGGTTGTTGGTGATGGGTCTCCAACCGCATCGCCCAAAAATCCCTTAAAAAGCCCTAATACCGTTAGTCGCCTCTTACGTACACCCACCGGAAGAAAAGGGGTAGTGCTATTCTAAGCCGACACTACACAGCAACTAAATAAATAACTGTGTGATAAATATACTCGTAGAGTTTTATTTCTTTGAGTTTCAAGTATATGTTGCAGTCAACTGGTTAAATAAAAAAATAACTAAATAATCCGTTCATGAAAGACTAGCTTTATATTGAAGTGCTTAATTCAGTCATGCATTCACTCACATAATATTTGTGATAAAAACAAGACTCGCATCGCAACCCAGTTCTTCTACCGTAAAAAGTAATAACATTTGCATAATTCCAAGTACCATATTAATTGATGTAGGGACTAATATTTTACTAGAACTTTATCTTACTAGAACCAAGGGCTGCTTTAAAATAGTAGCCTCTAAATGCTGGAACGACATCCCACCACCTATCAAAAATGTTCAATCAATTCAGTGTTTTCGGAAAAAACTTCGCACATGGTTAATTACATCACAGTATAACGAATTCGCTGTACAGTATGGTTGTGCTTCAACTAGGAAATTCGAATGAGGGCTTACTCTGTTTAGCGCTATACACTTATCTATGTATTACATTTTTATATTTTTCTTATATATTTTATTTAAAAAATATTTTTATTTTATGTTTTTATCAATAAAAATTTAGTTTTCTATCCATAATATGTATATCTATCAATTTATTGATTTATTCTTTATAATTATTATATTCTATTAATTTATTTACATATTTAATCTTTATTTAAATTCAAATACATATGTGATTGTGTGTGTGTGTGTATGTAGAATGCTTGCATGAATGCATGTATGTGTAAGGATTGATGTATCTGTGTATGTGTGTGCATCTGTGTTCGTGCACTTAGTCTTAAGTTAGTTTTAAGTTAGCTTTAAGTCATGGTCAGAGCTGAAAATCGGCGCTATCCGCTTACAGTGAATAGACCGAGCTCTAAACCATTTTGTCTTTTTGTTTTTTTCTCATGTTGTTTATGTAGTTATGTATTTAAAAGAGGCAAATAAAATCTCATTATTAATATATTTTCAAGCACATAACCTAGCAAAATCTTATAATGACAATGTATTACTTGTATATTAATTGTGTTTTCAATTTATTATTTAGTTAAAACTATGGCATCTGAATGATATTTAATTTAATAAAATGTAGTCACAATAGACTATGATAAGGTACATCAAATTGTTATTATGTAACAACTTGAGAGAGAAGGTCCCTTGACAACATCAGCCATAATAATCAGGATAATTAATCAATCAGATGGATGGTTAGAAGTTCAGTCACGTTCATTATTGGCGTTTACTGAAAGGAATAGACTTCCAATTAATTGGGTGACTGTGTTATGTATACATACATACATATACTCACGGCTATAAATCCCTAGATGGGTTAGCCAGAGCTAAGGAATGAGAAATACCTCAGCCACTTTTGGAAGTTGAGTGGGGAAAAGATAGTAATAATAAATGTTTTTGGTGACGGGTCTCCAACCACATCGCCCAAAAATCACTTATAAAGCCCCTGTACCCTTAGTCGCCTCTTACGATCACCCACGGGTAGAAATGTTATATATATATATACCAAATGTATTGAATTCGATAAAAGCCGATACTAGTCCTTTTCCAATACTTATTATTTTAATTTCCAAGGGCTAACTGAAATACATACATACATACATATACTCAGGGCTATAAATCCCTAGATGGGGTAGCCAGAGCTAAGGAATTAGAAATACCTCAGCCATTTTTGGAAAGTTTAGTTGGGAAAGGATGGTAAAATAAAGGTTGTTGGTGATGGGTCTCCTACCTCATCGCCCAAAAATCCCTTAGAAGCCCCAATACCGTTAGTCACCTCTTACGTACACCCACCGGAAGAATTGGGGTAGTGCTATTCTAAGCCGACACTACACAGCACTACTCAGCCGACAATACACGGCACTGAAACTGCTTAGTTATTAATACAATACTAAAAGAAACTAATGGTGATGGACCTCGTTTATTTCCGCTAGGTCCTACTTGAATATATTTTCCGGTGGGTTAGACAAATATTAATTTTGTATTGCCATTGTATTGCACATTCGTGAAATTGCTAAGTGTGACATAATTTGCCGTCGGGTTGGTTATGCTTCCAATGTGATCCTTTTTAATTTTAATCGGGTTTAGTTTCATTCTAGAAATATCAAAATGCATACATGGACAACTCTCATATAATTAGAATGATTTGTTCATGAAAACATAATTTATTAATTTAATAGTGGACAACTCTGTTTATCAAAATTTGTATGAAAAATTAGGTTTTCGTTAAACATCGAACCTATTTTATTCGTTCGTCAAAGCTATTTAAGTTTAAAATTTTGTTAAAAAAGTTTTTTTATTGTTCCTACGTCTTTAACATGGACACACATTACATTGACGCATAGAACCATAATCTAAACAAGCAACGAAAACAAAATCTGCAAATATAATGAAAAAATGTTCAATTGCATTACTAGATGCTATATCGTACAGTGCGTGTAAAGATTAAACAATTTGAAAAACATCATTTTACCCCCAATGCACTCAAGTTCATATTCTAGAATAAAGCTGTTGGATAGAGAAAGTACTCGAATTCAATCATTTACGAATAAAAAAATATATACATATAAATACTTCACAAAAGTTTTGTGTTTGTAGTGATCGTTATAAAAGTTTATAATGTTGCTTACAAATAAAACAATAATTTATTAAATTTTGATGGCCCTATTTATTACATCAAATCACATTGCATTCAAAATGTGAAATAAGAGTTCACCACTTTAATTTTTAACAGTACATAAATAGTTTTAATGTGGGATGCAACGACTATACAAAATAAATATTTTTGGGACCCAACGGCAATATAGAGAATTATGGATATAAACGTGAGACCCAACGAAAATAAACGATAGGCCTGCCCCCCTATCACGTTAGTGCTCTCTCTAAGCAAAATGTGAGAATTCTTAACATTAATTTTTTGTGAAGTTGAAAATCCTCTACGATTCCTTCGGAAATTTACGGCGTGAGTGTTTGAGTTTTAATAAAAAGAACAAAAACATATTTTACTGAAAAAAGAGGCTAGGTGAGTCACAATGAAGACAGAAGTAAAAAAATATAGTTTAACTTAGACTAGAGCGTGGCTAAGTACCGGACGCGCAGAGTATATAGAGCTCTTACATTTATTATGGACGCTACAGTGGAAAGGGGTAGAACACCGAGGGGTCGACCTGATTGAGACGGTGTCTAATGGCTAAACGTGCTTAGTTTCATAATTATTTATAGTCGTATAAGTCTTGTTTGTACTTGTCGCGTTTGTAATAAGTTCATAGTTATCACTTTTTCCTACAAAACGAGTCTGTGTATCGTGTTAAACTCTATATCATTCCCGTAAACAGTCAGCAGCAGGCTTGGCAGCACAACTCAGATAATAACCCTCTAGGCATGAAACGACAAATGAATGCCAAGCAGACCTTATTTATTTTTGGCCGCAATTAAGCAGAGACCGTGATGATCTAAATATGACATTCATTATTCATTGTGTATATCCACGTTAGAAGGCGGCACGATATAATTAAATAGGAACTGTTCATATGTCACATACAATTACCTTTTACACACAAATAAGCGGTTCGCTAATACTTACTGAATTTCAGAAATTAATTATAAAATTTTATAATATCTTAATATTATATGATGTGATGGAGTAAGAATAAGCTTGATTCGTGAAAGGTGCGGCGTGAAAGATAAATGTTAAGATGATTTTGGCGTATAGAGAGGAGAGAAATTGTAAATTGGTAAGAGATCTATAGAAACAATGTGGAAGATAATATTAGAGGACCACCACTGAGGACACATTTGCACCAAATAGAGTGTGCTCAATAAGGTAAGCGTCCGAACTATGAAGAATAAAATAGCATGTATGAAAAGATAAATACATTTAAACAACATTCGATAGGGTTGCGAGGATCGTGCAAATGGGTGATCGATAGTCTCTGCCTACCCCAATGGGAACTAATGGCTACACATGAATGCGTATATATATATATATATATGTTTGTATGCAATTTTCGTTACTTAAGAGGCCTTTAAGAGGATTACAATACAATGTGACGCGATTTATTACGAAAGTTAGGGCAGTCGGGAAACGATTGTGTTACATAAACATGATCCAGCCCGGACAAACCGAGGTTAAATGGCAATGAGAATGCATTCAACAGTGGTTAGACATTTCAGTGAGCGTATTATGATCATGAAAGTCCAGGGCGGCAAGTGATCGCGAATTTTATGTTAGGTTATACACGTTTTTCTAGTCTTACCTAACATCGCATGTATCTCTCAAATTTAAACGCTCTACATCAATCATTATCATCAGCTCTAATGAGGAGATCTCATCTAGGAGATCTCAGGAATTATAAATTCCTCAGCCACTTTTGGATGTTGCGTGGGGAAAAGATGGTGAAATAAAGATTGTTGGTGATGGGTCTCCGACCGCATCGCCCAAAAATCCCTTAAAAGCCCCAATACCGTTAGTCGCCTCTTACGATCACCCACGGGTAGAAATGGGGTAGTGTTATTCTAAGCCGACACTAAACGGCAATTCATAATAAAAAAACTCTCTCCTTAAGCCGGTGTCAGTTCAAATGTTTAAACTATTGTTATGTTTTAATGGTATTTGTCAAGTATTAAGCTAAAATTGACTAGATATTCAGATTTTTTGAAAGAATTGCCATGAAATATACCCGTGCGGACTATACCCGTGTATATATACAGTACAAGTAACCCAGTCAGCGCATCATTTTACTTCAAAACAACCAGAACCTATAATTAATTTATTTTTCTCAGTGTCAGTCGGTTTAAAAAAACTCAACCATTAGTTCCCATTGGTGTAGGCAGAGACCATCGATCGCCACTTTGTACGATCCTGACAAACATCCATCAATCTTTTCATACATAAAAAAATTAAATATAATTAATGTTTTTAAAAAATATTGTCAAATAAGCTAATTCGGTATGCAAAGTTTTTTTTTGGTATTTATTAAATATTTTTATTCGATAGTAAACACGAAAATAAAAGACTAATTTGAATATTTTCCATTTAAAATGAGTAATTGTAAAGTTATGATTTTTTAAAGATTGTTCAACTTTTGTACTTTATGACGTCATCGATCGATAAAATCACGTAGCGACATGCAAATGAAGCGAAATGTTTTATAAAAATGTTGCTGATTGCAAAACATAATACGAATTTGTGATGTCAAATGAAATTATTACGATATTATACTAAACAAACCTATGATTTTCGATATTTTATTAATAAAATGCAAAACCGTATGTCTTTGAAACAACATTGAAGGTCAAACACTGTTACAGTTTTTTGATAAAATAACAGTCATCTTAGCTTCAATTGATATAATTTCAAGAAAATATTGTTTATAACCAAAATATCTCGAAATGGTTTTGTAATCAGCATCACTTTAGTAAAACTTTGCATACCGAATTGTTTGTTTGTTCACAAAAAAATATACAATCCATTCAGTTTTATTTATATCATACGTACATGCTCAATGAGTATTTAGGCACTTTTGGATGTTGAGTGTAAAAATGATTGTAAAACAAAGGATCATTGGTCTCCGGCCACATCGCCCCACAATCACTTAAAAGCCTCAAACCAAAATTCGCCTCGTACGACATCCGCAGGGTGAAATAGAATATGGCTTTTCTAAGCCGGTACTAAACAACTTGTATTGTATACATAATTTTCTGCCAAACCGAGACTAAGTTATCTCTAGTTTTTTTACGTAAATGTAAATACATACATAGTAATGGCACCAGAATCGTTAAAAGACTGATCCTTTATTAAGCACTGGCAGCTCTGCACAAACGTAATACCTTTTGAGAACACTCAACAGTTAAAGCAACCAATCTTCTAATTAATTCTCAACTCCAAAACTCTGTCCAACAAACAACTTTCCAAGGCTTTAGCAATTTTACCTTTTATAAATTCTGTAACCAACACTTTCAGTAATTGAGGAAAATCCGCCACGCCGCGCTTCCACTGTGACATTTATATTTTTATTTTTTCTATAAACTCAACTGAAACGTTCACTTATATGTACGCTTATATTCCCGAAGGGGTTCGTAGAGTTACTAACACTTCTGAATGTCACGTGACATTGTCACCTGGTTTTCAGAGTACCCCCGTTTTGCTTGAACTGTGTACTCATGTGACAGGGGGAAGGTCTATCGCCGTTTTTTACGAAAGCACTGTCATATGAGTAAGTAAAACTCGGCCATGTAGGTTTCCTCACAATGTTTTCCCTCGCCGTTAACAACCATGATTAATTAACCACACCTATCTTTTTAGAAAAGACAAATTGGTGTAGGCCCTGGGTTTTGAGCCCACATCGTCTGGATAAGCGGTGTGCTACCCACTGAGCTATCACAGTTACAACTATGACTATCCTTTTAAAAAGATTCGCCAAATACAAGGAACCTCTACGATATTTTACGCCGCGTCATAACATATTAACAAATACAGCTGTGTAGTGTCGGCTAAGATATTTCGTGGCTTCCTCAAACAGCGCAAAAAACTGAAATCATCAATCACAAAGTTATGAAGAAAATAAAAAAAATATAAGAAAACCAGAGACTGGAATAGTAATATTAATACGAATATATATATTTGCTGTGTAGTGTCGGCTTGGAATAGCACTACCCCATTTCTTCCGGTGGGTGTACGTAAGAGGCGACTAACGGTTTTGGGGCTTTTAAGAGATTTTTGGGCGATGCGGTTGGAGACCCATCATCTACAACCTTTATTTTTACCATCTTTTCCCCACTCTACTTTCCAAAAGTGGCCGAGGAACTTCTAGTTCCTCAGCTCTGGCTACCCCTTGTAGGGATTTACAGCCGTGAGTATATGTATGTACGTATGTAAGAATATATGTATGATAGGTAAATATGTGTGTGAATGAATTTAACTAAATAATAACTATTAGTGTAATGAATTGAAATAAAAGTTGTTCAGTAAACTTTACTTGACCATTTAATATTAAATATAATTATAATGAAGGGGTTAAATTGGTTTTAGCAGTCCTCTCTTAGAACAAGTTGTAGTGGCTCAATAGAAAAAGCCAACAACGCAATGAAATGTTAAAAAAATTTACAATTAAACCATGTTTTTTAAGCGATTCTATTTGAATCAGAGAACTTTAAGAATCAATTATTATTGGTTTTAAATATGGATCTTTTATTTTTGAGGTAAAATGAATATTACATTTACTTTCTATTTTTTTTCCTAAATCATAATGCTACAAATTGTCCAATACTGAAATTGCGCACAAAAATTAAAATCAAATATAAATTTGCATAAAGCTATTTCATGAATTTACTTCATGAAACCAACGGCTGCTTTTTTTGTTGAACTTCGAAAATATGCTAATATATAAAAGACCACAATTCAGTCGGCAGGGTAATTTGTACAATGCTCTTTAAACAGTCATCTAAACAATATTCATTTACGTATCACTGAAAAGGGATAAAAATTCTGATTTTAACATATAATATACTGCGAATAAAAGTTGTGATGGAAAAGACGGATTGACTTTTTATTACGTTTAAAACTTGTCGTCTTTCACATTGTTGCTAAAACACTCCAGTTTGTTGTTCTGTGTATTTGAAAATTGGCTAAAATGTTAGGCCTGTTTTGCTTATCATTTTTAGTTTAACAGCGCGATATTATATCCCGATATTATATCCCGGCATTATATCATAACTTATATAAAACATTCATTTTATTCGTGCAGGAGAAAGCAAATTAAGTTAATTTAAATCTTTTTGTTCATGAAAACCTCATGTGGGGATTATTACTAATAAATAAAGAATAAATAAAGGAAAGAAAAATTTCGACACAGGCGGGGATCGAACCCGCGACCTCGGGTAATCGCCCCGACGCTCTGCCAACTGAGCTACCGTGTCAATTGGCTGCCAGTGCGATTAAGTGCAAATTAAGTTGTCAGATTTAACGGCATATCCATTTCCTTACCAATTTAACCATATACTTGCCCTCTGTCACTCTTATATCCACAATAATTATCGTATTAAATTTCAATGTAAATTACAGGTTTTCTGAAAATCAACTAAGTAGTTATGGATGTTCGAAAATCTTTACAACGTTAATGCTACGTTTTTGTCTTTGGCACTTATTAGAAATAAAAAAAAAATGAACTTGAAACAACTAGTCTGTTATCAATTTAGTTTTGATTTCAAACATCTTGTTTCAAATACAGTTTATTATGAACCATTTATGTTAGCAGCTGTGTTCACAATTCTGTTCAGTTCCAGAATTAATACAAGCATCAACTGGGAACGTCATAGCACTTAAAGAGCTTATTCCATTACACTTTGTCGTTGCTGAATTCAGACGTCCTTCACAGTGACTGCCGCAAACGCTTGTTATTCCACTACAAAAATTTCAGTTGCTGAATCATTCGAGAGCGCGCGATGATTGCGAGCGGTCGTACGAAATTGCTACCGCCTCTTTTTAAAGCGCTCTCTATCGGACTCTCTTATGGACTATCCCACTCTTATTCAATAAACAACGACACATTGCGTCTATATATCCCTTTCGCTACTATACTTATATATATCCTATTCATGTACACAACCTTTTCCAAATATTTTTACGTTATATTTCACACAAAATATTAAATAAGCGGAAAGTCCTATATGATATGAAAAGAAAAGCATATTTATTCAAAAGTTTGCCGGGGTCGTACGAAGTGGCGATCGATAGTGTCAGCCTACCCCAATGAGAAATAATGACGTGAGTATTTGTATGTAATTAATCGTATCTGCCTACTCCAATGAGAGGTAATGGCGTTAGTATGTGTATGCATATATGTGATTAAACGTATTTGCTTACCCCAATGGGAAATAATGGCGTGAGTATATGTATGCATATATGTAATTATACGCCTGTGCCTACCCCCTCGGGAAGTGATGGCGTGAGTATATGTATACATATTTGGAACAATACGTATATGCCTACCCCAAAGGGAAATAATGGCGGGAGTTTAAGTATGTTAAATTATCTGCTTACCACAATCGGAAGTAATGGCGTGAGTATATGTGTGAATGTATGCAATTAAACGTATCTGCCTTCTCCGATGGAAAGTAATGGCGTGAATATTTATATTATAATAAAATTTGCATGTAAGTGATAAAACGTATTTGCCTACCCCAATTCGCAAATAATGGCGTGGGTATAGGTATGTATGTTATTATTACGTACGTTACGTCTCGTAGTGATACGTATTTGCCTACCCCCATGGGAAGTGATGGCGTGAGTATATGTATGCATATTGAAACAATACGTATCTGCCTACCCCAATCGGAAATAATAAGGTGAATATCGAATTTGAATATAATTATACATATCTGCCTACCCCTATGGGAAGTGATGGCGTGAATTTATATTATATAATTTGCATGCATGAGATTAAACGTATCTGCCTTCCCCTATGGGAAGTAATGGCGTGAGTATGGGTATATATTAAACTTATCTGTCTACCACTTTGGGAAGTAATGGCGTGAGCATATGTATATCTGTTATAAAACTTTTTTTTGTTAACGTAATTTGCGCAACGCGAGACGACTGAAGTGTCTGAACTGAACGTTATTCCACCTTCCTGAGACGGAGCTACTAAAAATTTTGTGAGCTAGGAGCCAAAATTTGTCTACTTTTCAGAAGCCTAGCGTTCTTAACGTTATTCCACTAGTCTGCATGGAGATGCTGTGACTTTCAGACGTCTCCATGCAGTCAAATGGAATAAGCTCTTTTTTATTGTTGTCAATTTCAAAATATGTTCTGATTGTTCCCAAGTTTAAGAAGTTATTTAGTTTAGTTTTAATTATGGTTTTCAAATGCAAAAGCGTCTAACTTATAAAACAAGGAAGTAGGAGACTATGGGTTAAAGCACGTTATTACTCTCGATTTAACCATTTAAAGGAAAGGAAATTTGTACTTATTACAATGTGTTTTGTCTATTCCAATACTTGGTACTACTGAACCATTGTCGGAGACATTTGTTTTATTTGCCCCGCTCTGTGTCAAACTAAATAACTATTGATTCTGTTGTTTCAACTCATTTTGTTGATGCCGAAATGTAGTTTAATAATCAATTTATGAATGGATATCGGTGCCTTGACCGAAATATTAACAAATAAATCAATATTTAACATTAAACATAGAGTAGTAAATCTGTCTCATTATAAAAAATATATGTTATTCAGAAAGTACTTTGACTTTGTGTTTATATAACTTATTAAGAATTTGTCACTCTTATCAGTTTTATATAAATGTTTTGTCAAATCTAGATCAAGTCTACCAAACATCCGATTTGTGTAATTTCATTGACATCCGCTAGGTCTATATGTACATTAAAGAATACACACTACGGTCACGAAAATCCTTCCATTGAATCAATATGTACTGTTAGCTCTGTACAAATGTAAATTCATTTTTAGAACACTCAACGAGTTAAGAATCTAATCTTTTAATTAATTCTCAACCCCAACACTGTTTCCAACAAACAACTTTCCAACTTTGCTGTGTAGTGTCGGCATAGAATAGCACTACCCCATCTCTTCCCGTGGGTGTCGTAGAAGTCGACTAAGGGAAAAGGGCTTTTTCATCTTCGCCCCTACACCAATCCAAGGTCTGCCGTGCCGAGGGATGCGTGGCCAGGGGTGAGCCTGGTCGTTAGCGTGCCGCCGTCCCGGAGCCTGGTGAACTCCGGGTACTAAATAACCTTACCTAGTCAAGCGGGGCTCTGGCTAGGCGGACAATATATTTCCATTGCTTTTCGTGGGGCCAAAATGTGTTCATCTACAAATAAACACGGAGGCGGCGATGTAGCTCGCCACTCATCACGCCGTGGTTCCTCACGGGGCGAAAAGTGGGCTAAAGAGACCCGCTTTGGTACGATGAATGTGTGTGGAGGGATGCATGAAAAATTAGATGAAGTATGTTTGATTATGGAAGAAAGAAAACTAGATTTTCTGTGTGTGAATGAAACGAAGCGCAAGGAAAAAGAGGTTTCACAACTTGGTCCATTTACAGCTATCTGGTCGGGAGTTGCCGAGAGTGACAGAGCTTGCCAAGGCGTGGGACTTCTAATATCTGAAAGGATGGCTAAGTGCATGAAAGATTATGCGTGTGTGAGTCCAAGGCTCCTATGGATAAAGGTGAAGGTAGGGCTTGTCCGGATGCGCATAATTTGCGTGTATGCTCCGGACATGTCCAGATCACTATCCGAGAGGGAGGAGTTTTGGAATCTGTTAGACGATGTTGCGAATGGGTGTGATGAAAATGAGAAAATTGTTATGTTAGGAGATTTTAATGGTTGGGTTGGTGTGTCACGCAATGGTTGTGAAAGAGTTTTAGGAAAGTTTGGTGATAAAAGAGTGAACGAGAATGGTGAGAAAGTGATTGATGTATGTTTGGAGAGGAATCTTTGTGTTCAACGAACACGTTGTTTGAACACAAAGATATCCATATGTATACTAGACAGAGGGGAAGCGAGAGAAGTATGATAGATTTTGTGATAGTGGATGAAAGGCTAAGAGCAAAGGTTGTTGACACCAGAGTCCATATAGGCATTAACGTTGGCACAGACCACTCTTTCTCGTGATATCACGATTGAGGGGACTGTGCACGCGTTGGCGTCACAGGGCCAAAGTGTCGACAACTGAATTTGCTAGAATAAAAGTGGAAAAATTGGAAGAGGATGAAAATATTAGAGATGAATATATGAAGAAATTGGACGACAGGCTAAGTTGCGTGGAGATGAAGGATGATTTGGAAATAGAAGAAGTATGGGATGTGCTCAAATCGTCAATGGTTGAATGTGCGACGGAAGTATGTGGATTGAGTAAAAGAACAAATAGACCACCAACAAGTTGGTGGGATAAAGATGTGAAAGAGGCAGTTGGAGATAAGAAGAAAGCTTGGTTAGATTTACTAGCGATTAAAGCTAGTAAACGAATGGATGCGAGAGTAACAGATGATGTAGTGAAGAATAGTGAAGATGAATATAAGAGAGTTAAGAATGAGGTTAAGAAGAAAATAGAAAAGAAAAAGCGTGATCTGATAGAATGGTGTGAGAGGAAACTCTCTGATAATTTCCGGAATAACCAAAAGTTGTTCTGGAAATATATCCGGAAAGAAAAGGGAGTTTCCCAAAACACGAGAGTGAATGTTGTGAGAGATGAACAGGGTGAATTGGCGACGGATGAAAGTAGTATAAGACGAGTATGGAAGAACTATTTTGAGGGACTCTTAGAAAAAGAGGATACATCAATTTCTTCGCCAATCGGCAGTAATGTTGATTGGAACGACGTTATGGGTGACTTTAGTGACAGTGAGATCAGTATGGAAGAAATAATGAAAGCAATGAAAAGTATGAAACTAGGGAAAGCGGCAGGGTATGACAGGATAAACACTGAAATGCTGAGGGCTGGTAAAGGGGTGGTGGCTTCCTGGCTGTACTTCCTTTTCCAAAAATGCTGGTCGAGTGGCAAAGTGCCACAAGATTGGTGCAAAGGGGTAATTGTGCCTTTATATAAAGGAAAGGGGTCACACCAGGAGGCTAGAAACTACCGTGGAATTAGCCTACTCAGCATTGTCGGTAAATTGTATGCAAAGGTTTTGATTGAAAGAGCGATGAATGAAACGGATGATAAAATTTGGGATGTGCAAGCAGGATTTAGAAAGGGAATGGGATGTATGGACCAAATCTTCTCTTTAAGGAGCATCACCGAAAAGTTCTTAGCTAAGAACCGAAAGGTGTATTGCTCCTTCATTGATTTAGAGAAGGCGTATGATAGGGTGGTAAGAAAGTGTTTATGGGAGGTGTTATCCAAGTTCGGTTTGGGGAGTCGACTTATACGTGCACTGGTATCACTCTATGAGGATTCCAGTGCATGTGTGAGAGTAAACGGGGAAAATACTGACTGGTTCGGGATCTCTCGGGGTGTCCGACAGGGTTGTGTAGCTTCCCCGTGGCTCTTCAATTTGTTCATGGATGACTGTTTAACAGAGTTGCGTGAAAGTGATTATGGATTGAGAATGGGTGGATTCATCATTAAATGCCTCTTATATGCCGACGATCAAGTGCTACTTGCATCATCGGTGGAAAAGCTGCAAGAGATGATGAATATTGCATGTGCGTCTTTTGAAAAAAAGGGAATGAGGGTGAATGTGGATAAAACAAAAACTATGGTTTTTGAGAGAGAGGTGAATATGACCGAATGCGTGATTGAGATTAATGGTAAGAAAGTGGAACAAGTGAAAGAGTTTGTATATTTGGGAAGTTTGTTTACTAGGGATGGAAAGTGTGATGAAGATATCGAGAGAAGAGTGAAAAAGGGTAATGCGGTAAATGGAGCACTGGATAGTCTAATGTCTAGTCAGTCGGTGTCTGAAAAGGCCCGAATGGCTGTGCATGATGCTGTCCTCGTTCCTACGCTTATGTATGGCAGTGAATGTTGGGTGTGGCAGAAGAAGCATGAAAGTAGAGTGAATGCAGTAGAAATGAGATCCCTCAGAAAAGTGTGTAATGTAAGGTTATGTGATCGTGTGAGGAATGATGTGATTCGTGAAAGGTGTGGTGTAAAAGATGATATTGTAAGAAAGATAGAAAAAGGAATGTTGAGATGGTTTGGGCACATAGAGAGGATGGATGACAGTAAATTGGTGAAAGAGATATATAGAGCCAATGTGGAAGGTAATGTTAGTAGAGGACGACCTCGGAGGACACATTTGGATCAAATAGAAAATGTGCTCAAAAAGGCAGGCGTCCGCAGTATGAAGAATAAAAGAGCATGTATGAAAAGATTGATGGATGTAAACGAAGCCAGAGAGGTTTGCCAGGATCGTACAAGGTGGCGATCGATAGTCTCTGCCTACCCCAATGGGAACTAACGGCGTGAGAATATGTATGTATGTATGTATGTAACTTTCCAAGGCTTTAGCAATTTTGCTTTCTAACAATTCTGAAACCAACACTTTCAGTAATTGAGGGAAATCCGCCGCGCTCTGCTGAGTCATTTCTATTTTTTGCTATATAAGTATATAAAAGAATCGCTATTATAAGAAATCTCTGTTTATTTACAGCTTAGCCATTTGTAAGATAGATTTTGGGTTTGAGGGGTTACATAATTAGAATGCTTTGTTCATGAAAACCTCCGGTGGGGATTATTATAAATCAATCAAGATATCAATTGAGGGGTTATTTAAATGATTGCTGGGTTAAACGGCTGGAGAACAGTTAATTTGTTTTTTGTGTACTATTTACAAATATGTGGATTGTAATGTCTGAGGACACATTGAGGTCTGATGAATAATGTTACTGCAGACAGTTTACAGATAGATATACAGCGTAGTCTTAGTAATTGGATCCTGATTTTACCTTTTAGATACGGAAATCTACAAACGGAGTAAAACTGGATGAATCACAATTAGTTTCGTTTTAGGAACATCAACTTCTAAATCTGATTAACAAAAGATTCTTCTTACACTATTAATTCAAATCGTAAAGAATATTGGATTCTGACAATCCACCGATGACGACAGGATAAAATATATTACGAAGTCAAGGAATATTAACGGATATTTATTTTTTTATTGTCAGAACTTTTTACTACTGTAATGAGTATTTTTATTAAGCGCGTTCTTGACACATTAACGTCTCAAAGGGTTTCCACTCAACCTGAATTAGGTCTAGACCTAACGTTTCTCAAATTAATCAACCCCATCCCTCGCTTTACCAGTAGTTGTAAACCACACGCAATTGGTTTCTCTTAGACCTTAAATGGAAGCTTTATGTTAGGACAGAAGATAAGGTAATAAAACTAAATAGTCCATTACATGCTACACCTACGCCTTCATATAATTTATGTTATCTTAGGTCTCACTTAGCTATTCTATCAAACTTTTAAATAAATTATCGCGTTATGTGAAAACTTTCTCAATATCGGTTTGATTTTAGTGAGAATAGCATTGTTAATATTCACATATTAGTCCGTGGAAAGCCGATGGTAATGGTGATGGTGTTTTGTTAAATTTGACGCTGTATTGTATTAGTGGTTGTATATTTACTGTGACCGCTAAGGAATATAATTTATTTCATATATTTTAGTAACAATAGTTAGTACCAGCAATTTTTGTTTTAATTTACTGTTTTTCCTAGATCCATACCCAAGATCCTCTCTAATTTGTTGAGTTTACCATAACTATCATTTTTATTTTTAATCTACATGAATAAAACCCAATAGAAGAAAACAAAACTCAAAACATTACAAAATATATATTTTAATAAAATATGGTAACATTTCAAGTTTTGTTTTTAACAATAACCAGTTTATTAAATTAATGATTCGAAAATTACGATTTATGAAGATAAATTAATTAAATCTAAAATTTACGCGATTAATTAATTAATTTATTTATTTATTTGGCACACAAACAGTATTATGACATAGCATTGGTATACAAAATTTAAAAAATAATACAAATTCGGACATAATACCAAAAAACTGTGTACACAGCATGATATTAAATAATCAGTTGAGATGACAAATTAAAAAATATATTAGTATAGTTATTTTTTTTTTTTTGATATTTGATTAACATAAAGTTTATAAATGAATATGCACACGAGTAACGAAAAAAACTGTTTAACCTATCAAACATGAAAACTGTGAAGCCCAATTTTAATGCCTTATTGTTTTATTGAAGGCTGAGGTAGTGTTAATAGTATAGTAGAGGTAATTATTGTCAATACTAATATTTATAAGTCTCTCCGAGACTCGGTGGTCAGCTGCCATACTGTTTACTGCTCGACAATGACTCGTGTTGAGTAGAAACAGGTCGCATATTTGTGATTGCCTGTGGTTTTCGCTTGCGGGTGTGTGTGTGGTGCATTGTCTGCTTTTTGATTTCATGTAAGTGGGAGGGCGGGCGGTGCACAGTGCATGTTGCATGAAGACTTCAGGTATTTAGCGGAATTAAGCGAAGAAACTTATTAATATTAGCACTACTATGGATTTCCGCAAAGTAACGCCTAATTCAATCCAATATAGTAATTATTATCATTACTGTAACATTTGACCCAAGTTCACTGTGACAGCGAAAACCTATCAAAATTATTCAAACAAACAAAGGTACCGTACCGTAGGTAGTATCAGTCACCAAATAAATAATTTTAACAAAATTGAAACGATTTACTTTCGGAAATCCTAAATGGCCGGAAATTTACATCACATATGCGTCGAGTCCCCATCCTCTTAAACTTTGATCTGAAAAGTTGCTTGGGATCCATTTTTCCATCAGTTATTTAAGTGAGATGTTACTTGTTGGAATATGATACGTGATCACTGTGCTGTCGCGACGACCATTACCACTGTAACATATTGGATCTTTATCTTTGGGCTACTGAATCATATTGATAAATCTAAGACTAATCTCGTGTGATAATTGTAGACATGACGAGATGAAACTGATTCCTGTTTTAGAAATAAAAATCACTGTTTTCTCGAGGACACAAACAATAAAATAAAACAGAGACGTAAATAACATTTATAATATACTAGAAAAAGAAGAGAAAACACACAGAAATTTATCTCACACGTCAGTCGGCTATTATTAAAGACCCATATATTCTCGGCAAAGATTCTGCAGAGTCAGAACACAATGATCTTGGACAATACAGTAAATTTTGAGCATAAATTGGTTAATTAACTTATTAATAGTTCTCATATTTAGATAAGAAAATAAACCCATTTATTTTTCCAAAAATAAAAAAGATTAAATAATAAAAAAGAAAAACAAAAACTTCAAATTAAAAACTAAACGGAAAAAAAACAAATATTGTTACTTATAACTATATTATTATTTTTTATTTAAAAAAAAACCGCCTTCAAAAATCCAACTGAAAAGAATAAAATAATTTTTAATTATTTTATTATGTACACCTCTATTCAACTTCTGCTTTTTGAAAGCAGAACTTCTCAACCTAACACCAGTAACCTTCTTGCAGAAAACTAATGGCTGAGTAAATATAAAAACTTATTATCTGACAATAAACAAAATTGTCAATATATGGTTATTTTCGAGAAAAATCTTAAACCCTTCTTCGACATGCCATGTACCCTCAGAACCACTCGGGTCCTCCAAGAGGTATACCAAAGGGAAAAACTTCTCATTTACATAACAAAAAATACACATTACAAACTTTACATACATACTTATAGGTCAAACTAAGAACCTCCTTTTTTTCGAGTCGGTTAAAGAACTTAAACCTTCTCCTGAATGTTATAACATAAACTGATAACTCTTTGTCTAATAATAACTAAGAACCTTCAAACTTACATAGATACTTATAGGTGAAACTCAGAAACTCCTTTTTTTTGAGACGGTTAGATCACTAAAACCTTCTCCTGAAAGTAACAAGTACTTTTCTGAAAGCCGCATCCAAATAGCTTAAGCGAAACGCGAGATAATCGCCGACCAACATACATACATACAGGTCAAATACAGAACCTCCTTTCTTTTAGAGTCGGTTAAAGCACTAAACCCATCTCCCACATGTAACGAATACTTTTCTGAAAACCGCATCCAAATAGCTTAAGCCAAACGTGAGATAATCGCCGACCAACATACATACATACAGGTTAAACACAGAACCTCCTTTTTTTAGAGTCGGTTAAAGCACTAAAACCTTCTCCTAAATGTAACGAATACTTTCCTGAAAACCGCATCCAAATAGCTTTAGCCAAACGCGAGATAATCGCGGACAATTATACATACATACATCCTTTTTTGAAGTCGGTTAAAAATAAAACAGAATAATGGGCGTGAGCATAAGTAAGTAAGTAAGTAATTTGGAGAATTCAACTTTTAAATTTTATTTTATTATGGTTTGTGGTCCCTTTCCAGACACAATTTTAGTTTTTAAGGACAAGAACAGATAATTTATTAGAAATAGATTGAATTTAATATTAACGCTTTAAATTTTCCCTTATAAGTATTGTTGCAAAATTAAAAAATCTTGTTCATTCTCGTTTTATAAGCTACGAATATATTCATCCATAATATACAAAAAAATATGAGCGGTTTATTTTTTTAACTTTACTACTAAATATTTTATTCCAATCCCAATCCATAAATATAAATTATTCCTGTCCTTATTGAAGGTGAACCAACGACTTACTATACACCGCCAATATGTGTAGCAGCTCTATGTCCCTATATCCGATAAGCTTACCTCGTGAATCCAAATGTAATAGATAACTTTGGTGTTGATCTGTGTGCAGAAACCTATGTTAAAGTTCTATCGGATTTATGTGCTTTGCGAAATCAATAGTAAAGTTTAATAGATAAAGGAAACAAGGAGTATGTTCAACACCATGTTAAATTGTTATTATTTTCGTTTTTTCAATCAATTCCCCAAGCAACAGATACCGGAACCAAAACTTACAATATTGCAAAAGTTATATTCTATGTTTATTCAAATAGACTTTTTAAAATGTTAAAGCTTCTTTTGCTTTTTAATCGCGCTCGCGTTTTAATCGAGGGTAAACAAATAGACTTAAATTACTTTCGCTCCTGAAATAACAATGAGCTTTCAGCTCTTGTATTTAAATTTTCAGTCCGTGTTTTATTTTAGCAAAGCATTAAAGTAAATATTTTATTTGTGTATAAGCTTAATGATATTTTCGTTTTCAAAAAAGGTCAAATAAATGAAAAACCGAAACGTTTTAATTTTGGGATTTAAAACCGTGAGCTCATGTTAGTATGTATGGTGCTTTGGAATAAGTTACCTTCATTTACATCACTACTCTAATTGAGTTCATAATGGCTTTTAGCGACTTAAGTCTTTGTTAGGATAATACAAAACATAAGCTGTTAGTGATGATAGCTGCTGGCACAGAGCCAAAGAGGCTGACAAATTGATTCACCGTTTTTCCGCCTAATTGCTTCTTTGCCACTCAACAGTTTCAAGTTGTGTCAAGAAGCAACGAAGTGACTGCCAAGTTATATTAAACCTGACATCTCTTCTTATATATAAAATTCATGTGTCACAGTATTTGTCACCAAATACCTCCGAAACGGCTGAACCGATTTCAATGAAATTTTGCATACACATTTGCTAGGTCTGAGAATAGGTGTATAATTTTTATACTCTTAAGTGAAAAGTGTTGTCCATCCTTTACATTTTATTTTTATTATAGAGACTAGAAATTCCCTAGAAATTCCATAGCTTGCGGTGCACTGTGCGATGATGCGCGCCGTACATGTTCGATCGTCTGTAGGCTAGAGCGCACCGCACAGTTCGTGGTGCGCGCCGTACATGTTCGATCGTCTATTAGCACTTTAAGCCGGCTCTGCGCGGCAATCTCAGCCGACACTACACAGCAAATTACCTGGCTTTAAATTTTAATAATATAGTAATAACATCATTTTTTTAGTTTATTGCATGTATTGCGGTTATATATAGTTCCAAATATAAGTACAGTCTTAACAATAATTGCATTTGAAATCAAAAAGCAATTCATAAATGTTTCACGCTATATCCTAATTCACAGCCCATAAACGTATACACTGTGTTTCACTGAATTTGGTGATTAGGCTATAGTTTACGCCTAGTGCGGTTTGGCAGACTAATGATGACTCCCGTGATAGCAGCCAGGGAAAGTAGAAATAGAATAATTTATACTTAAGTCATGAGTGTCATTAAACAAACCTTAAATTATTTTGAAATAAATAATATTTTTTTTTATATTTTATGAGTTTGAGTTGAATTTGAGATTATATAAGTATAAAGACAAATTGATATTTTGCTTACAATACGATGTAATTTTGGGAACTTTTCCCTTTCAAATTACTTTAAACTTATTTTGTTCAATTTTTTTTATTACTTTTACTGCGTCAATTACCTTTGATGTTCCATGCGTTCTGGTAATATTTTCCTTATTTTGTGTTCCAAAAACTCGCCGTTCTTATATTTATGATATTAAATAGACCGTTTGCTTGGCGCCTACAGCCTGGAGGCTTGGCTAGCAATTACGTGTTAGTATACTCGATGTTCGCGTAGCCAAAAATATTCCTTCGATATGCTTTAGAAAAGAAGTAGGTTAGATTTGTGTAGCAAACTAGGTTGAAACTCGGAGCCAAGTATACCGAAGTGGAGTGAGGCTTTATTAAATCTAAAAAATATGATATAATATTCGCCGTGTAGTGTCGGCTTAGAATAGCACTACCCCGTTTCTACCGATGGGTGTACGTAAAAGGCGACTAACGGTATTAGGGCTTTTAAGGGATTTTTGGGCGATGCGGTTGGAGACCCATCACCAACAACCTTTACTTTACCATCTTTTCCCCACTCAGTTTTCCAAAAGTGGCTGAGGGATTTCTAATTCATTAGCTCTGGCTTCCCCTTCTAGGGATTTATAGCTGTGAGTATATGTATGTATGTAAAAAATATGAAACACATACACGTACAGACATAAGTGTGATCATAGTCAGTATTCTTACTATTTTTTACATTTTAACCTCTGGTAACATAAACATTTAATAGATGATGTGCGTGTTTATGATGTGATATATCGAATTTTGCACTTTAATTAACTTAAAAGTTTCCGTGCACATTAACGTGTTTTGCACTTTTACCTGAATATATATTTAATTACAATTTCTTTAAAAAATAACGTCCATATCTGTTAATTAAAGTAATTTAAATTTGAAAAGCTAGCATTTATAATATATATAAATAATGCCTTTTATTTCTAAATATGTAGACGTGGTGTTTGGGGCACCCGCTGTGTGCTGCCTCGCGCTTAGAGGCACATAATAATTACAGAAATATCATTGAATTATAATTTGATTTACTTGTCCTCACCGTTAACGATTATAATTCACATGTATAAAAATAAAGAAATAACTAATAAATCAAGGATTTTTAATGCCTATTCCATTTGAGGTTAAGTACTTTCGATTTACTTTGTTCAAGATAAAAGCGTACTGCAGAATGTGAACTATATCCCAACTCCCCATCCACAAACCTGATTGTTGATAAAAAAATATATATTTGATGTATTTATTTTATTTAATATTTCAAAACGTTCAGTAAGTATTTATTGTTGTAATTCAATACAACTTTTGTTGATATGAGGTTAAAAAGCAGCAATCGAGCTCACTGTAACTTAAAAAGCAAACCGTATTTTGTTGAGTTACCTACTAAACGTTTCAACCCTATAATGTACGAACACCGAGACTGATTCATATTGGTCCAATAATGCTTAGTTCATCAATATTCTCATTCGGAGATTTCAAGTAGCTCGATGTTTCTAAATTCAAGGGCTTAATTCATGATTCTAAATGAAATTGAAAGTTCTGCATGAGAATTCGAATTGAGCATGTAAAATTCTGTTTGAACGTTTTGGTTGTAGAGAATTTGTGCGCTGTACAAAATATTAATATATGCAAAAATAATAATAATACAATAACTACTTCCCCGCGGACGTTAATAGTAAAATATAAAATTTAGTAACTAAAATATACCAAGTAAACTGCTATTTGTAGTTGTTTGGCGATATGAATGGAGACCCATCACCAACGATACTTTATCTTTTAACATCTTTTTCCTCAAATAACTTCCAAAGTTAGTTGAGGATTGTTAAGTCCTAACAAAGCCCCTTCTTTTCCCGTTGGGTGACTTTGAGCCTTCTCCTTCTTGTAAAGGCCACGTTGCCAACTCACATTGGTCAATCGAGACACTGTGGAATCTTGGATTAGTACTTGTAATTACAATTTTGACTGAGAACCAAAGGAGCATATACCGAAACATTTGGTTGTATTTTCTATTTCAGTATATTTTTGTAAGCAACAAGCAACCAACCACAGAGCGCCTTGGTCTATAACTGCACCATAACAACGCACCCGCCCACTCGAAACTTTCCAAACCTTTGAGTCTGCACTCATATTATCTCATGTTTCTCTCATGGCTCTATAATATTTTACTAAACTCCGTTAACAAAGAAACGAACTTAGTGTGTTTATAATATTTTTAAATTTTGTTATCTTTTTCCTAAGTCTACCCTCTAAAGAATAAAAAAAATCCTCAGCCAATTTATTTGAATCGGTCTAAGGTTGTAAAATAAGCCCTGATTCTGGAAGGCCTACCTTAAAAACTCTACAGTTTAGTAAAAATAGGAGACTTGGCCATTTTGCTACATTTGCATCATCATTACTTTTCTTTTAAAACAATACTTCTCATAATAACAAAGGTAATATTTTCAACCGAAACACAGTTTATTCCTCATAATATATATTATAATTAAGTACTCAGAATGTGAAAAATAACAATGGATTCCGAAGATAATTTGTCTTAATCTGCATCGATGAATATACATAAAGCTACTAAAATCGTTCTGATCTCATTTAGATATATTAAAAGCCTTATACACGATCGGTTTCCGACCACCGACCATAGTGTCCTTGGTTGAGTTGTGTAGTTGATCCCAACCACCGACCGTGTAGAACGAATACAAAAATCTATTGTTCCGACCAAGGACACAGGACCAAGGACACAAACTTAAACTTTTTAATGATCCGATATAAGAAGTTTCTTCGATAGGCATAGATATACTAAAAAACGTTAGATAGGTTATTTACGAGGAAATCGGCGCTTACAAATGGCACCGATTGCGCCAGATGTACGCACATCACTAGAAATATATCCAAACAATACACCAAGAAATACATTTGAAATGTAGGCGAGATAGCACATCTCATAGCAAGCGCTAAAAAGAGATAAACACTAAGACGACCGTTTGAAACAGAATAATTTAGATCTATACACACAATACACCTAATTTATTTTGAATTATAATTAAGACGTTGTAAATTTACAATAATAACGAATGATAAGTAATCCCATCATTCAAAATCTCATTCATCTCTCTCACACGACGGCATTTATTTGTGGTTTGACGGCCGTCGTAGCTTAGTGGGAAGATCATTAGACGCGAAGCGGGTGGCTCTGGGTTCGATTCCCGGTCAGGGTAGACATTGATATGGTGAATATCGATGTTTATTTTCGGGTTTGGGTGAGTGAGAGTGTATGTATGTTTCGGGCACCCTAAATACAGAAACAAAAACTTATTCGCTAAAACCGACGAATTACATATGTAGAGCTAGAACGAGAACTAGGAATTGGATCAGCAGCAATGCAAACCATAATTCACGAACACCGTTCTCTCCGTAGACGTTGTTCGAGATGGCTGCTGCACAAACTTACCGATGAGCAGAAAGACCGTCGGGTGGATTGGTGCCTATTCATGATAGATAAATTCACAAATTCAAAATTTAACTTTCAAAAAATGGAAATTTATCTTGTTACTTATTCACACATTACATTATTAAACATTCTTCTATATTTTAATATTAAGCTACTCCAAAATGACGCGTAGCATTTACTAGTCTATCGCTATCTTTTTCGTTTTCACCGACAAATAGCATGCGCGCTCTCTTGTTCATTCAACCCACAAACTATACACAGCTGCAATGCTGTGTCCTCTTCTATCGCATGGGATAGTTTGCTGGGACCTCGCTGTCGCACGTACTCACTCGCAGCAATATTTTACTTTTTAAAATTCGACAACCGCAATTCAGGACTGATTTTTTGCAGACAACCCTATACCACCGTGTTCGTAATAAAATTATCTTTATTATTATTTTAGTTTAATTCATTAACCGGACCGGTGCAAGTTACTAGTATCGATTTACCTGTTTATACCTGCCAACCCAAGAGTTGTGACGGGAAATAAATAGACAACCTAACGTTTGTATATTCTATAGGTTTCATATTTTCGATTGGAATAGAATTTGTTCATTAACCAAGCCAGTGTAATTGAAAAAAAAAATGATTTTTTAATTATTAATTAATCATACTCTGGACTGAAATTTTTCAGACAACCCATTCGCAATATATTTATTGACATATTTTATTTAATAAAAAATATCTTTCATACATTAACCAGCCCGGTGAAGGTCGTCTTATAGCGGGATCCTATACTATAAGGATTTGGATAACTTGATGAAACTGACAGTCTAAAGTTCTTCAGCGGATAAAATGAATGTTTTATGTAAGACAAAATAATTTATTTGTTGCATATTACATTGAAAATGCTTTGCAAAAACTGGCTGGCTTAGAAGTACGTAGAACGAACTTTAATTGTTTGTAATCATGATACTAGGAAACGACCTACTCGTATAATTCTAGCTCATTTACAAATGAACAAACAAAACGGCAAACTAGAACGTTTTAGTAACAAACGTAAATTTTATAACGCAATAAAACGTTAAATATGTTGTAAAAACTTTTATTCTCACTATATTATCTGCTGAGTTTCTTTGATATTTCCAAAGTGGTTATACGTAAACGAATATTGTTCAGCTGACCGTCATCAGCTAAGATTTCTGTATGCAAATGGGTACTAGATTTTTTAGCACTTTATAGAATTAAGATTTGGACAAAAATATAGATCAATTTTTATTTAACATATACGATAATACAGAACTAAGTATAATACAAATTTCAGTTGAAAATGTTTACCACTTGATACTCCGGAGTTTGATACTCGCAATTATTTAGTTATAGTTTTTGATTTTTTTTTTTTTAATGAAATAATATTTATTTGCATGGCACATGGAATCAGATCTTAAAGGTAATTAATTATAGTACATGTTCCGTCAAGACACTTGACATACAAATCTAAAATTAATTATGTTTTTTTTTTTAATTAAACACACACACATTAATAAAATCTATACCTAATCAATTTAAATTGTAAAATGTCATACATTTTAAAGAAGCTAAAATTAAAACAATAGTAATCAACTCAATGAAAAAAAAATAATAATATAAAGGACCAATTTATATCAATGTCAAGTTACTCACTTAATAAATTATAATAATATATTTTTATAACACATCTTTAAAATTGAAATATTCATTTACGGAGTAAAAACACATTACAGTTAACCATCGTTTCAAATTTTTATGAAATAAATTATTATTCATATATTTTATGTGCTGGGGGACCTTATTATAAATTGAAATGCACATTGAATAGCAATTTTTTTTACACAGACTGGTCCTGATGAATGGTACTGCTAATCGTCCTGTATCACGAATGTTGACATTACATAAATCACATGCTTTTTTAAATTCATCTGGATATTTCCTAACAAATGAACAACTCTCATAAATATATATGCAGGCCAGAGTTAGTACATTTAGCTTTTTGAAAAGTGGTCTACAGGATTCATAAGGTCTTTTTCCGCAAATTGCACGTATACATTTTTTTTGTGCAATAAAAGCCCTGTCTACATTGGTGGAGTTTCCCCATATTACAACCCCATACCTTAATATGGAACTAACGTACCCATGGTATGCAGTTAATGCTGTATTTGTTCCAACTATTTTGCCCATACGATATAGTGGGTATACAAATTTATTTATTCTTTTGCAAAGATAGTCCACATGAGCTTTCCAGTTACAGTGTCTATCTAGAATTACACCTAAGAATTTATGTTCTGTGGATTCACTTATTTATTTGTTGCGACTCGAGATATTTAATACTTGTGGTACATTTTTGTAATTTAAAAATTGTATAAATGTTGTCTTTGAAAGATTGACTTTAAGATTATTTGACTCGAGCCACGATACAACTTTGTTGACGGTATTATTTACCTCTTTCTCGGTATCGTTTCTTTCTGTTATAATGATGGAAATATCATCAGCAAAAAGTATACAGTTGTTTTCTGTTATTTTTGGGAGATGATTTATGTATAATAAAAATAGCAAAGGGCCAAGTACACTTCCTTGTGGCACTCCACACTTATTAACATCGAAAGTAGAACGATAAGATATTATTTCATTGTTATTGTTTCTCCCTTCAATTGTCACGCATTGTAATCTATTTATAATATAGGATTCTAACCATTTCCAAGCAGGTCCTCTAATTCCGTATCTTTCACAACATGTAAGCAAATTCTTATGATCAGCAAAATCAAAGGCTTTAGTCATGTCAAAAAAAGTAACCACTGCTTGCTTTTGTTGATCTATATTATCTGTTATTAATTTTACTAATTTGAATACTGCTAATGCTGTTGATTTATTCTTTTGAAAGCCGTATTGATGTTGGCTTAAAATATTAAATTTTTCTAAAAAATTTACAAGTCTATTATAGAAAGCTCTTTCAAATATTTTTGCAATAATACTTATAAGTGATATAGGCCGATACGACGTCATACACATATTTTCACCTTTTTTATAAACTGGTTTTACAAGTGAGATTTTTAACTTATCAGGAAAGGTACCACTTTCAAATGATAAATTAATTAAATAAGACAGTATCTTCGACAACTCATACCTACATTCCTTGAGTATACTGGTGGGTAAATTATCATAACCAACAGCATTGGTTCTTTTTAAAGATGTTATTAATTTAATGGTCTCTGGTTCATCGCAAGGGTATAAATACATAGATTCATTAGTATGTGAAACTGTATTAAGTTTATTATTTTGTATTGATGTATTTTTTGTATTTGTTATGTTAAGATAAAATTTATTGAATTCATTTGCAATATCTGCCGGATTATTAATATATTTTTCATTTATTTTAATTAATTCAATACTTTTCTTGGTAGTAGGCTTTTTATTTGTAAGTTTACTAACAATATCCCATACAGCTTTACATTTGTTTTTAGAGTTGTTTATATGTTTTATGCTATTAAGACGTAATGCTTCGGTTATTGTTTTCCGTAGGCATTTACTATATCTTTGTAATTTAATTTTAATACTAGTTGACTTTGTCTTGTAGTATGCCTGTCGCATCCTTGACTTCATTCTGCATGACAATTTTAGACCCTTAGTTATCCAGTTTGATTTAGGCTTTTGATATTTAACAGGGATTTTTATTATTGGGAAACATAAGCCAAAAAATAACGATATTGTATCATGAAAAACATCGAAAGCTTCGTTGACATTTTTTATTAATAAAACTTCATTCCATGACATTGACTGTAGACATTCTTTAAATTTTGTTATATTTTCTTGGTAAAAAACTCTTTTAAATTTATAAGTTGTTTTATTTTTACTGACTAACTTATTTTCATGTATTGGTACCGTAAGTATTTGACCAGTGTTGTGGTCCGAAATATTTAATTCGAAAATTTCACTCTTTGTTCCCTCGATATTGGAAGCAAAAATATCTAAGCATGAGTTTAGACGAGTAGGTTTATCGATCTTAATCTTTAAGTTAAAATTATGCAGAATATTAATGAACTCAATTGTGTCTTTGCAACTTTTATTCATAAGATTTATATTAAAATCTCCTACGATAATTAATTCTCTATGATTGTTAATAACCAATTTATGTAGCAAAAGTTCTAGTTTTTGGAAGAAAATATTTATTGCCGATTTAGGTGTTCGGTATATACATACTACTACATATTTATCATTAAACTCAATCCCACAACATTCAAATACTTTTTCGCTCACAATCTTATCAGGAATAATTAGTGGAATATATTCAAAATTATCCTTAACCATTATACATACCCCCCCGCGGCTTACATCCGCACGGCCGAACCACGTTGCAAGTTTATATCCTTCTAAAAAATAATTGTCAACATCAGTTGACTTTATAAAAGTTTCGGTTAAGCAAATAATATCAATGTGAATATTTTTTTCAATGAATATGGCCAGGTTAATTTCCAACATGTCGCGCTTTGATCGGAAACTCGCAACATTCTGGTGAAATAAAGAGATAGTGTCTTCACCGAAAAAACTGTGCTAATGAATCATTTTTAAAATCATCTCCCGCCAATTTACAAATTGAACTGCTTCGTACATGTTCTTGCCTAGTTAGTCGTTGGAAATAATATGGTATGGTCCCTTTTAAAGGTATTTTAATTTTATTTGCGTTAGGTATACACCTTTTGAATATATACTTATTATTATAATCTAAAGAATCTATTTTAAAATTAATTAAATTACACAAACTTACTTTATTGACACCATCACATTTTATAAAATGACAGTTCTTAAAAATATTACATAAGAGTTGAAGTTCATAATTTAATTTTCTTTCGTTCAAAAAATTACTGTGTCGAACACTTAATACCAAGACATCTATATTCTTAAATGTTTTTAACACGTTATAAAGCTCTGCTAACATTATAGTTGGATTACAATCATTTTCACCAACACAAATTCCTAGTTTATCGTTTTTATCCAAACAAATATTATCACATGGTTTCAGTATTTCACTTATGGTCGCATTTGGTTTGATATCTCCAGTTATTTTATATTTTGTATAATTGGAATTTTGTCTTGAACGTATTAATGAAATTGCAAGACCTTTGCATTGTTGTGCACCAACGATCATAATTTTTGGTAAATCGGGCTTTTCTTGGATGTTCCTTTTATTCGTGTGTTTGTTTAAGCTTGATGTCTGTTTTGGAGTAGAATTATTGTTCTTTTTATTAATTATAGACTTTTCCATGTGAGTAATGTGTTCTAAATCCTTCATATTGCTCGTTTTTGTGTGTGATTCTGAATGAATTGGCAAAGTTATTTCATTAGTTTCATTTGTAGTTCTTTTTTTTGTCTTTGGTTTTACTGATGGACTCATACATATATCCTTAAGAGCAGTAACTTGCGCCTTGTGCCTGTTTACTTCCTTTTTTAACCGACTTCAAAAAAGGAGGTTCTCAGTTCAATTGTTTGTATGTATGTATGTATGTATGTATGTATAATTGTCCGCGATTATCTCGAGTTTGGCTTAAGCTATTTGGATGCGGTTTTCAGGAAAGTATTCGTTACATTTAGGAGAAGGTTTTAGTGCCTTAACCGACCAAAAAAAGAAAGGAGGTTCTGTGTTTGACCTGTATGTATGTCTGTTGGTCCGCGATTATCTCACGTTTGGCTTAAGCTATTTGGATGCGGTTTTCAGAAAAGTATTCGTTACATTTAGGAGAAGGTTTTAGTGCCTTAACCGACCAAAAAAAAAGGAGGGGTTGTGTTTGAACTGTATGTATGTCTGTTGGTCCGCGATTATCTCACGTTTGGCTTAAGCTATTTGGATGCGGTTTTCAGAAAAGTATTTGTTACATTTAGGAGAAGGTTTTAGTGCCTTAACCGACCAAAAAAACAAAGGAGGTTCTGTGTTTGACCTGTATGTATGTGTGTTGGTCCGCGATTATCTCACGTTTGGCTTAAGCTATTTGGATGCGGTTTTCAGAAAAGTATTCGTTACATTTAGAAGATGGGTTAAAGTTCTTTAGCCGACTCGAAAAAAAGGAAGTTTCTTAGTTTGAAATATAAGTATGTATGTAAAGTTATCAATACTAGACAGAAATTTATCAATATATGTTAATAAAGTTTTTTTATTAGTAATAAACAGAGTTACTAAATTATTAAACAAAAAAGTATATGAAAACATGAATAAATTACTCTTAATTATAATAAACAAAAAAATATATATTGCAACATCATGTTTTTCATCCTGGTCATTTTAATCAAGGCGCTTTCGTCATGGGGAATTTCGCGCTTTCGGAATGGTCTTAACCATTTAAGTAATTTCTTTGAATCCATATCACTTAAAGCCATCTCATCAAGGGATTTTACTCGACTCAACGCTACATATATATAAGAGTGTTTTTTCGCATTTGTGATAGGTGAACTTCTCTTTGCTCATCTGTTTCGGCAGCAATAGCAGCACGCTGACGATCTCTCTCATTCTGAAGGGCAAGCACGAGTTATCGACACGATAACGGTTAGAATGAGATGGCAGTATACGATACTAAGTACTCGTAAGTGCGTAAAAGATGGCTGCTTTATCCCACGCGGTAACTTGTTTAAATACGGCTCGTGCTTGCCCTGCTGAAGTCAATGTTTTTTTTTTTTACCGATGGGTGTTTCGTTCTCCCTTACGCGACTTTTCCTTAAAGCATCCTTTGCTTTTCTATCTAGGCCCGCAGGTAAACAAAATAGTAACAAGTAGGCTAAAGTCATAATAACAAATATTATAACTACCTGTTAAAAAAACTATAAAATAAACGGACAGTAAAACTTATCTCTCAAAAACTATCACTAATTCACTAAAAAAACTCAGAGTGATTTAAGAACTTATCACTAAAAAGTATAAAATAAAAAAGAAAAACAAAAACTTCAAATTAAAAACTAAACAGAAAAATTAAATATTATTATTTTTTATTTAAAAAAGAACCGCCTTCAAAAATCCAACTGAAAAGTATAAAATAATTTTTATTTATTTTATTATGTACAACTCTATTCAACTTCTTCTTTTTGAAGTCGGTGCCAAACAGACAAATCCAAAATGAAAATTGCTACATAGAGAAAACCATACGAATAATAAATCAATCGATAGTGCCTCAACAACAGTAGGTAACACAATCGCGCTCAAAAATCAAGAAATTTCTTCCGCTCGCAACGACGTCGCTTTATATAGGATGGAATTGGGGGACAGTGAGCGGTGCTTAGCCTGGTGTGCATGCGTCGCACTCCGCAGAGAAATTATCATAATATACATGTCACCGTAAAACTGTAAATACTAGTAAATTATAATTTTAGATAGATAGCGAGATAGTAAACTAACGTTAGGTTAAGTTATGTAAGATTATCAGGTTTCAAACTAACAGAATTAACAATACGACAGAGACATGCATGCACCGAGTTGGCACAACCAATACTTCTAACACTTTGTAAAAAGACGATCGAGAATCTAAATCACTACATAGTATAAAACAAAGTCGCTTTCTCTCTCCCTGTCTGGGATATACGGACATCCTTATGTATACTTTAATCTGTAAAACTACGAAATGAATTATGATGCGATTTTTTTTATTAATTGATTAAAAAGGAAGGTTTATAAGGATGACATACGCTGATGGGGTGGAAAACTCACTCAACTTGGGCGGGCGGGCCACTAATATTCGTTCTTCTTTGTCATGAAAATTGGTTTGGCACCGACTTCAAAAAGAAGAAGTTGAATAGAGTTGTACATAATAAAATAAATAAAAATTATTTTATACTTTTCAGTTGGATTTTTGAAGGCGGTTCTTTTTTAAATAAAAAATAATAATATTTAATTTTTCTGTTTAGTTTTTAATTTGAAGTTTTTGTTTTTATTTTATCGACTAGAAATAATTTATACGGCAAACCTTTGCCGGTTCAGATAGTATTTTAAAGCCCAATATTCATTTCAGTATTATTAATACTTTGCATTTTTAATTAATAAATACTTTGGTTTTATTATAGTTACTTCCATTCCATTTAATATCGTTAACGAACATACGGTTCTACATTATTTATAAGATTGTAGGTACTTTTACATGGTTCGGCGATATAGGCCTGTCCTCTATCACGTGGTTGATCCAATCAAAACATGGGTAATATGAACACTCATCATCATCATCATCATGTAGTCCTGTTATCCCTCATCAGGGACATAGGGCCCGACGAAGAGATCTCCACTTTCTCGATTTTGTGCGGAAGCTTCCAGGTCCTTCCAGCTGAGTTCAGTTGATGCAGCCTCTTTTTCAACTGAGCGCCTCTAGGTGGTACGGGGGCGACCCGGCCTTCTTTTGCCATACGCTTGCCACTTTAACCCTTGTTTGAATAGAAGAGTGTCTGGTCTTCTCAGTAAATGTCCAATCCAACGCCATTTCCTCATAAGGATCTGAACACTAGGTAACAAAAATGTCACGTGTTCAGAAGTAGTAGTATCCTCGCCACCCCTTTGAGGATTTATGGCGCCATGCTGAGATCGGTGTAAAAATATTAATAAACCAATCAAACTAAGTTTAATTAAACCATGACGAATGCTTTCATTAATTCTTCACGTTGAATACAAACCGGTTTTTATAAGAGCTTCTAATCAAAGAAAATTAAACTGTTGTTTATTGACAAACAGTAGAGTAGCGTACAATGCTTCATTAAGAACAATCGCTTATCAAAAATGAGTTAAAACATTGGATGTTTTGAAATAATTTTGTACACTTCAGCAGTATATAACATACAGATTAACAAGAATGCCCTATTGCGTATCAGCATCGGTGGTTCAGTGGTAGAATGCTCGCCTGCCACGCGGGCGGCCCGGGTTCGATTCCCGGCCGATGCAGTTCTTTTTGTGGGTACAGATATACCTTTTTAACCGGTGTTTCTGTCCCATGATAATATTGAAATGGGTATCTTTTTTATTGTTAAAGGTTAAATCTGCTGCGAAGTGTCGATTTAGATAAAACTTATCTATTTATTTACCCGGTTGTTTTAACTTAATTTTGAAAACGACTGTGACTATTCCTGGTGACTATTTTGATCCAATATATAAAGATTAGCTTCAAAGCGTTACCAAACACTACTATAGAGATACAAAAAAAACAAAAACAAAAACTTCAAATTAAAAACTAAACAGAAAAATTAAATATTATTATTTTTTATTTAAAAAAGAACCGCCTTCAAAAATCCAACTGAAAAGTATAAAATAATTTTTATTTATTTTATTATGTACAACTCTATTCAACTTCTTCTTTTTGAAGTCGGTGCCAAACCAATTTTCATGACAAAGAAGAACGAATATTAGTGGCCCGCCCAAGTTGAGTGAGTTCTCCACCCTATCAGCGTATGTCATCCTTATAAACCTTCCTTTTTATTCAATTAATAAAAAAAATCGCATTAAAATTCATTTCGTAGTTTTACAGATTAAAGTATGCATAAGGATGTCCGTATATCCCAGACAGGGAGAGAGAAAGCGACTTTGTTTTATACTATGTAGTGATTTAGATTCTCGATCGTCTTTTTATAAAGTGTTAGAAGTATTGGTTGTGCCAACTCGGTGCATGCATGTCTCTGTCGAATTGTTAATTCCGTTAGTTTGAAATCTGATAAGCTTACATAACCTAACCTAACGTTAGTTTACTATCTCGCTATCTATCTAAAATTATAATTTACTAGTATTTACAGTTTTACGGTGACATGTATATTATGATATTTTCTCTGCGGAGTGCGACGCATGCACACCAGGCTAAGCACCGCTCACTGTCCCCCCATTCCATCCTTTATAAAGCGACGTCGTTGCGAGCGGAAGAAATTTGATTTTTGAGCGCGATTGTGTTACCTACTGTTGTTGAGGCACTATCGATTGATTTATTATTCGTATGGTTTTCTCTATGTAGCAATTTTCATTTTGGATTTGTCTGTTTGGCACCGACTTCAAAAAGAAGAAGTTGAATAGAGTTGTACATAATAAAATAAATAAAAATTATTTTATACTTTTCAGTTGGATTTTTGAAGGCGGTTCTTTTTTAAATAAAAAATAATAATATTTAATTTTTCTGTTTAGTTTTTAATTTGAAGTTTTTGTTTTTGTTTTTTTTAGTGAATCATTTTCGAGTAACAAACTTTCGATTTCATTGTGAGCCGATTCTAATTGTCGCTTAAGATTGTCAATTTCATTTCTTAATTCTTTTGCAGGTGTATTCGGGGGTCTAGTAGATAAGTCCAAACTTCTCATACATATTGATGTCTCCGATGTGTTTGAAAAGTATTCATCATCTGTATTTCCCATTTCAATGATACTCGTATCAGTTTTTAACTTTCTATGATTTCTGTTTTTATAACGAAGAGTCATAGTTGTGCCTTCCATAGCAAATCAAAATACAATGCTGTTTGACTTTTATAGCTGAAAGTATGATTCTCCAAAAATATTTTTTGTGTGTAATGGAACGTAAATCTGGTTTGAGAGCGTTATGTGACAGTAAGGTAAAGTCAAATGACAGATGACAACTCAGTGAATTGTCAGTGTCAGATTGTCAGAGCCCTTGTGTTAATGTTTACAAAACTGCTATTTACCTTTGATTTATATTTAAATCTACAATTTTTCTTCTTTGTTTGGATTAAAATTTAATCTTACCTTGTAATAGAGTAACGGTTTTCTTTGTTGTTTACGGTGGGTTTTTCCAATGGTAACTCAAATAACCTGGACCGCAGCGCAGTGAATGTTTCTAGTCACGTATGGTGTTATTTTCACCTGTATGTTTTCTTCTAGTTGTTTTGGTGAGCACAACGATCACAATGGTTTTCTTTATTTTCGTTATTTCACCAAGATAATTGATTGAATCACTGAGATAACAATTCCTTATAAGAAGCGGCACGAGACCGATCAAATGCACTAATTCACACCTACTTATCGCCAACAGGATTAAAGAAAAGGTTTTATTTATCAAGACCGATTGTTTACTTTTTAAATTCAAGGTAGGTAGTGTTACAATTAAATATAGAACAAACGTGTCAGCCTATGTGTTACAAAGCGGGTATTATATCCCATGCACAAGGAGTAACTGAACTGAAACTTATTTGCTTGTATTTCATATTGAACGGGAGCAGCACTGCACTGCTCCACGTCCACGAAGTTGGTTCCGCCTCGTAGGAGCCTCTCAGATGATGGATGATGATGGTTGCAGTTGAAATAATAACAGATCTTGTTGCGACTTGTTTTATTGAATTTACTGCTGTTACTGTATTACAAGTATAAATAATATATGTGAAAATGACTAAACAATATAAAACGTCTTCTTGTCTTCTCCGTGTCTTCTAATGTAAATGATATGAAAAAAAGGGGATAAATTAGGCTTGTGTCGGCCTTTTATACAAAAATGCATTGACAGCTGATACGTTGTTGTTTCATGGCTCTTGAAGTGACGCGTCTCTGGCTTCTCCAATGTTTTCAGCCAGTGTCAGCGTGCTTCTGTTGAAACGCTTCAAAAATCTAAATGAACAAACTATAAGAAAATGTCTTGGAACTACTCGTATTTATTCAATTTGAAACACTTTAATAATAAATAAAGGAAAGAAAAATTTCGACACTAGCGGGGATCGAACCCGCGACCACCGGGTATACGCCCCCATCGCTTTGCCAATGAGAGGTTTTCCTTTTTTTCTTTTTTTCTTCTTCCCTGTTCTCAGGATAGATGGCGCCGCACTTGCTATGTTACTGATAGTAACGGAACGTCACACCGTTTTTCACACTTGGATGTAATGATATCGTAAAACGGAACGTACATAAAAGCGTTCTGATTTGAAAGTCTAAATAAACATCAGTTTAAGCCAAGATAGCTTAAAAGTAAATAAGCAAAGACGGTATTTATATTTAACATTCTTTTTGTTGTTTTTACTCGCCAAAAAGTTACTCTATGGTGATGTGACACATGTTTTTAAAGTTGACATTGGCGAAATTATTGTGGCAACACGATTGAGGCCACGAAGAAAAAATTTAAGTGAGTAAGGTACTTTGACTATGAACACTATAGACAGAGTCATAATGCAACGGGAGAGTACCTCTTTTAGATAGCAATATTTTTCCCTGTAATGTTGCGATCACTAGAAAACAATTACCCCAAAATACTATAATCACCATTCTAAAAGCTACTTTTTAATTTAAAATTGATTACGTCAATTTATTGTTACGTCGTTTTATTTATTGTAAAGGTTTACTGTTTACTATATTATTTCCTGCATTCATATAATTATACATACTTGCTCCTAGTATTATACAATCGTTTTTGTTTAATTTTACCATTTATACTGATGTTTAATACACCGTGAAATCTAAAGCATTGTACTAACTATCAGGGATGAATCTTCCCATGATTACGAATAAATTTTTGTACGGGACTAATTTTGTTACTGGACAAAAAAAACAGCTGTTCCATAAGTGCAAGTTATATATATAAATATCATACGGGTCATCATGGGTATGTTTGTATTTTGAAAAATAAAAGACAGCACTATTTTGTACATGAGTTTTATTGCATTATTTACTATTGACCTTTAAACAAAATCGGTTTCGTGTGAAAATTTCGAAATCATTCGTCTATTTCAGTCACATTTTTCAAAAGATGATGTATTCGTACATCTAAGTATTTTATATTTGGTTGATTTCCAATTGCATCTTCCAGTGGCCGCAATCCATTTTTCTCGTAGATTCGGGTCTTTAGGAAAACTGTAATGAACATCAGGTGACAAAGTCACGTGATGTTCAGAAATATTAGTACCTCTGCCAACCCCTTCGGGGATATTCGGCGTGAACGTTAATGTTATGTTATGTTATAACAAATTTATTACTTACTAATTCCGTAGATAACAATTGGAAATCATTCAGCGTCGCTATAGCGCGACGAAATTCATAATTTACTCACTCATTAACATCAGTTTACTAATTTGAAAATTTTAGCCTAACGACAGGGTAGGATAAAAACGTGAATTATGGGAGCACTGAAATACTGCATATTTTTAGGTTATGCTATTAAAAAATTGCTCAAAATAACTAAAGAAAATGCTAGTAATCTAGTTCAACGTAATTAACATTTGAATCACTTTTTTTCTGATCGCGCAATGTATTTATTATGTATTTATCTGTAGAAAAACATTAAAAAACTCACTCACTTGTGGAAAGTCAATCCTCGATGTGTTTTTCGCTGTGGCTTCCGCAGCCAAGCACGCTACACCCAACCATACCTCACTAAACAATAACTTAATTAATGGAGTCTCTTATTTCACAATAACAATATACAAATGAATAAAATCTTTCTCAAAATCAAAAGAAAACTAAAATCGCTCACAAGTCGACGCTTTGTTTGTCACAATTTAAAAGTGTGACATCAACAAAACGGGTTACGCGATAGAGATGACAATAAAGTTTTGTGTCTCTTTTTAACATATAAGAACTTAAATAAGGGCTTCTCTTTTTAAAATGGATGACGTAACATCGCTTTGTCTATAGTGTTCATAGTCAAAGGTAACGTAGTTACATCAACGCCATCTACAGAGCTCTAGGAAACTATGTTGTTTTTTTATTTCTCGAAAAGAAAACCTCTCATTGAGCTATAATGTCAAGTGGCTACTAGTATAGTAGTGGCTATAATAAGTTTCCTGATAGTGTGCAGTTCCTTTCCGTTCCTTTCCGTTCCTTTCCGTTCCTTTCCGTTCCTTTCCGTTCCACTCCAAACCGTCTATTATATTTTCATCTCTTTATGTATAACTGACATACAGCACCCTAAAATTAAAAAAAATATCGAACTTGTTTACTTGGGGCCATTATTTTATTTATTAGATATTCATAAAGAACGTGTCACAAGAGAATAATTAAACTTGAAGCTATAATCGGCACATTCAATTATCTAGCTTTACCCAGCACCTTTATTTGATCGTATCTTCTCCAAATTGTCTCATTATCTTAAGCGAGGAACCAAGGTGAACGTTTGTTTCTGGATATTTTTTTAATGGTACAAGAACGCACCTTCTCAGAATGACCCTCAATGCAGGTGGCTCGAGAGTCATTCAAACACACAATTGAAAATTAAATTGTATGCATACATTCACACTGCATACATCAAGACGCACGGCAGTGCGTCAAGCCAAGCCAAGGCGGCGAGCGCGCACCGTATGTGTATATTACACGAACCATTTGGAGCGACTTTTTACACCATCATAACTCAAAATCTAATCAACATAAACCAACCAAATTTGGCTCATTTGTTGATATTAAGGATACAAACTAGTAGCCTAATTTCCATAAATACATAACAAAGGGTTATTAAGATATAAACGTCCAAAAATCGCGATTTTTTTAGTGACTCACTGACATATAGATCAAAAAGCTAACCCACTTCCAGATATCCCAGGAAGCTGAAATTCGGCATCCAGGTCGGTGATCAAATATCAACAAAGAAAAAAATCTGAAAACAAAGAATTTTTAAGATTTTTCAATATTTCCCTCACAAGAACATTTTGTATAGAAATCATAATAAATTCCATGATGTTTACGCCTGATCCGCGTGTATAGGCAATCCGCAGGCGCGGCGGCGCGGCGGCGGCGCGGCGGCGCACAGTGATTCGCGTAGAACAAGCTAGATGGACAAAATTATTTTTCGACTCGAATGGCTCTATTTGTGCTTAATCATACGTATTCTGTACTTTTTTTTACATTTCATGACTTAAGGTAAATGGGAGGGGGGTAGTGTAAATAAAAATACAAAAAATGAAATATATATATATATATATATATATATATATATATATATATATATATATATATTAAAATAAATGCAAAAATCATGATTTCTTCCACATTAAACATTTTTCTAAACCGAAAACTAATATGAAAAACAAATGTTTACAAGTCAGTTACTTAAAGCAACCGTGATAGCCCAGTGGGTAGAACACTCGGTTATCGTGCAAACGACTAGTGTTCAAATCCTGGGTCGGGCCTACACCAATTTGTCTTTTCTAAAGACATATGTGTGGTTAATTTATCATGGTTGTTAACGGTGAGGGAAAACATCGTGAGGAAACCCACATGGCTGAGTTGTACTTAGTCATGTGACAGTCTATTAGCACAAAACGGCGATAGGCCTGCCCCCTATCACGTGAGTACACTGTCCATGCAAAACGTGGGTACTCTGAACACCAGGTGACAAAGTCGCGTGATGTTCAGAAGTATTAGTACCTCTGCCAACCCCTTCGGGGATATTCGGCGTGAACGTTTATGTTTATGTTATGTTACTTAAAAAATAATATTCTATATATGTTACAATCATTCCCTATCACTATCATCATCTGAAGAATTCGACTCTATGTAATCATTTTCATTACGAGGGATATTTACATAAGGTCGCGAAATGGGCGAACGAATTTTGTGGAAGCACACTTCTTATATCTTCTTTCTGTGTTTTTACTAATCTCTCAGCAGTTTTGTCTAAAATCGATTGTAGCTTAATTTCTGCACGTGTTTCCGTTACAGAAATGTGCTCCGAAGGGGGATAACAGGATAAAAAACACTTAAGTATACTATAGTATGATGGTAACACTTTATGTCCTGCCTTCATTTCCCACTTCCTCGTAGCTTTGTTCGTGTGACTTGTACACTTAGCGTCCATATAATATAGTCCGGTCAATTTAGGCCTAAAATAAGGAGGAAGGTTACATAAATTCATAAGAAGCTGAAAATTGGCACAATTGTTCAAAACATGAATATAAATGAAACCTCAAAAGTCCCCATCGTTCCGAGGTGTGCTAAAAATTTTACATGGGGTCAAAGGTCAAAAAAATTAGTTTTTTGCGATTTTAAGCGAAACGGTGAGTTTTTCGCAAAATCTTTCCAGTACAAAATTGTAGATCAGAAGATTTTCTACAAAAAAGATATCAATATTTTTTTTCCTAAAAGCCACCATTTTGAAGATATAACGCGTTGAAAAGTTCGATCATTGGTAATCTTCATACTTTGCACACGTTTCCACGCCACCTATGAGGTAGTGTACTTAGCGCGTTTTATTTTAACGTGGTATCTCCTGTAGGCCTATTCCACGGGTCTGCATTGATTTTATTTGTTTTAAAACTATTGTAAAATATTATTGTACATATCGGTTGGTTAAAATAATGGCGGTGTAATTGAAAATGAAATGATTAATATTCCTCGTCTGATTCGTAATTTTCCAGGATTACTGTTTCTTGTCCTTCGTCTTCTTCTTGTTCTTCTTCCTGTGTTTCTTCTTCTTTTTCTTCTATTTCACAGATCAACTGTCCCACTAGCGATTCCTCATTGGTATCATATGAGTCTTCTAGATTAGCTGACTCAACATTAGAGCACGATCGGCCTTGGCAGTTTGTGCATGCCAGGGAATAAAACAGTCCAACTTTTCTGCATCCACATTTAGCATTACAACCTTTTTTACAGTTACAAAATATTGAGTTGAGAAGTTTCTCAGGTGCTGGTGGAAGTAAAGTTAGAACTGGCTCTAATGTATTGTCGACCAACTTCCAACCCCAGTCTTTAGGGTCCAGGTGATTACCAAGACACACTTGAACTTGGTAATATACCCGAAATAAATGTTGGTGAGCAGCTACTGAGGTTTAAGTTATAACACCTTATAAGTGATGTTCATACGTGGCGTACATTTGCAAAGTATGAAGATTACCAATGATCGAACTTTTCAACGCGTTATATCTTCAAAATGGTGGCTTTTAGGAAAAAAAATATTATAATCTTTTTTGTAGAGAATCTTCTGATCTACAATTTTGTACTGGAAAGATTTTGCGAAAAACTCACCGTTTCGCTTAAAATCGCAAAAAACTAATTTTTTTGACCTTTGACCCCGTGTAAAATTTTTAGCATACCTCGGAACGATGGGGACTTTTGAGGTTTCATTTATAATCATGTTTTGAACAATTGTGCCAATTTTCAGCTTCTTATGAATTTATGTAACCTTGAATGTATAAATTGACCGGACTAATAGGCACACGCTTCAATATTGGTGAGAAGTCTTCCATTAGGGCAGGCTACATTTTGCTCAACACTTCTTTCATCACTCGCTCGTTTTATAGCTTGGGCAACGTTCCGCTTGCCTTCCGATCTACTAGCTACTTCTGCAGCAATTGCCAACTCTTTTGCACTCCATTCAGAAACGATGCCGTCCACACGTCGTTTTTTTGTTTTATATGATGACTCCTCAAAGCTCTTTTGAGGTCTTCCCGGTCACTGAGCACCCTCAGTAGAAATGGTGGCAACTGGAGGGTTAACAGACACCTTGAAATGAAAGTCTGTGCCTTCCAGCCATGTTTTATGCATAGAGAGAAACCTTTCCCTAATGCGACTAGCACTATTCCATTTCTGGGCTATTTTCGTGCTACTAGCAGCGATGCTCTTGGTGATTTCACGCAAGGATACTTCGGTTATATTTGAGAGATCAAATTTAACCGAAAGAAAATCGAAAATGCGTGAATTTCTGTTTTCTTTATCGTGTTTGATCCACTCTTCGAAAAATACAATTTTCGAAACACTAAGCACTTGCTCTGTAAAAAAAATAAAAAAAATGTTAGAGCAAAAAAGGAGCATGGAAAGTGATGTTTAATATTAAGTTTAGGCTTAGATCTACGACATATATAAAATCTAACCCGGAGACATGTGGAGACAAAAAGTTGCAGTCTATAAAACATTAAAAAATAATAATTTTTCTTTGTGTTTTTCCCACTATCTTTTAGACCGTAAAATTTTATTGGATTTAGTGACCTAGGAGTAAGATTTCTATAAAAATATAATGTTCTTACCTGTACTAATAGGATCCATAGCACACAACACTGATTCGTTTACTGCACAAGCCATGAGGTGTTGTCGAATATGTGGCAAAATTGCAACTGAGACGATTACAAATTAGTAATAATCGTCATTACTTACCTTTAACACCTCATTAGCAAGCCATAACGGGACTTTGCACAATCAATTTTTGGAAATGAGATAATAGGGTTGTTCTTGACAACATAAAACGATCAATTCCAGGAAATTGGACAATGACTTTTGTCCACCTAGCTTGTTCTACGCGAATCACTGTGCGGCGCGGAGATCGCTGGCGGGAGAACGCACTACGCAACCAACCACCGTCGACTTAACATACATATTGTAAATGTAATAACTGTCTTATTTAAAAGTAAATGTTTTATTGGCAAGTCTTCGTCTTTATTATTCCTTGCATTAACATTTGGCGACAGTCACAGGAAAACCTGCCTCCACTTCAATGGCGCCTTGGACATGTGTCACGCCTCTATCCAGGAGCGGACGTGTTAGCCGGGTTGCTGATGTAACCACATCAAAAGGGGTCTTACGTAGAGCAGTAAAAAGGCTTTGTTTACTACCCCACGAGAATATTAAAAGCTAACTACATCAAGCTTTCAACGTCCCGGAGGATGTTTACGCCTGATCCGTGTGTATAGGCAATCCGCAGGCGCGGCGGCGCGGAGATCGCTGGCGGGAGAACGCACTACGCAACCAACCACCGTCGACTTAACATACATATTGTAAATGTAATACTGTCTTATTTAAAAGTAAATGTTTTATTGGCAAGTCTTCGTCTTTATTATTCCTTGCCTTAACACATGATGAAATGTTGTTGACGCTAATATAAAGTTCTGAATAGGTTTAGGTATGCTATGCATACTTACTTGATCATTCATTAAACTTCGACGCTAAAGTTATTTGCAATTACAAAACTCAAACTATGAGTATAGGTACTAACTGTACTAGCACAGCCCGGTTGGTTGCGAACAATAGCAATACATTTCTTCAATATATAAAAACTCAGATTCGATTCCTGTCGTACTAATTAATAGGTATCATAACACCTAGTACCTATCTCATGTCAGCAGAACGGCGACCACTGTATGAGTCATACAGTATGAGTATGACACAACATCGGATAGCGTTTTCATAATACATAGATACCTACTAATCATTAAACCTAAGGAAATTAAATAAAATTATTTGATTTTGTGTAATGTCAGCGCTCATAATCATATTTAATAACATAATACTATTTATGATTGTAATAATGATAATTACATACATGAAATAACATAAACTAACATAAACTTAGTCGCTACCACGTCTCGCTACAAGCGTGGGGCCACAGGAGATCACAGGGCAAGACGCGCGGGGTGAGGGGCAGGGGCGGGGCATGACGGGATCTGCGAACGTACCAAAGCGAAGCGAGCGCCAGCCGCGCTCATACGCGCGAGCGACCCCATGCTGTTCGGTTGTCTAGCGAAATCCCGCCTATAAGGTTGAGTTTTATGCTTCGTCGTCGTATGAGTTACAGCTGGTAACGGTGTTGTAAATTCTGCTTTTTTTCTTGCTGATTGTTTTTAGATTGGGTTGTTTGTAGGTTTGTTTCTTTTGCCAAATTCATTGATTTGTTTGATTAAAATAGTAGATAGATAGTAAGGTAGGTATAAAATCAAACGCAGAAAAAAAAATACCAACTTATTTCTTAACAAAAAGTAATGATATCCCACCAAAAACATTTTAAATGTAAAAAATGTTAGCCAAGCAAATAAGCAAATACAATACAAAAATTTATAATATGTTAACTAAAAGACTTCGCAGACAAAAGGATTGATATCTGAATGGTTGCCAAGCACTGCAGATAATCCTGAAATACAAAGTAGATAACAAGTTAAATTAAAGTTTTGATTTAATTTGGCTAGTTTTCACCACAAAATTAAATTAAAATGTACCTAGCAGATAAGTTGATTATCATGATAACTCGTATGTGGAAACGAGCCAAGTTAAATCAAAATTTTAATTTAACTTGTTATCTACTTTGTATTTCAGGATTATCTGCAGTGCTTGGCAACCATTCAGATATCAATCCTTTTGTCTGCGAAGTCTTTTAGTTAACATATTATAAATTTTTGTATTGTATTTGCTTGGCTAACATTTTTTACATTTAAAATGTTTTTGGTGGTGCATTCTACATGCAACACTCGAAAGGTTGTGTGATAGAGAACTACGAGATAACGCTCTCAAAACGATACCGCTCCATCCCAACCAGCACGCCTACAGCGTTGGTAAAGGCACGGAATCAGCCTTACATGCAGTAACATGTGTTGCAGAGGAAGCCATTAAAGATAAAAACATCTGTCTAGGAAGCTTCCTAGACATCGAAGGAGCCTTTGATTATACAAATTTTGATAGCATTCACGAAGCCTTAAACAGGCACCAAGTCCCACCAATGCTATCAACCTGGATAGGAAACATGCTTGAAAGCCGTGTGATAGTGTCGGAAGACCAGACTAAGGTTCAAGTAGTGAAAGGTTGTCCGCAGGGTGGCGTACTCTCTCCGCTGCTCTGGAACCTGGTGGCGAACGACCTTATCTCAGAACTCAACAGTAGACATTTCTACACGATAAATAGGATATGCTGATGATATTACTATTCTGATAACTGGTAAATATGCAAGCATAGTCTGTGACGTAACGCAATCAGCCTTGCGAATAGTAGAGAGGTGGTGCATAAGGCACGGGCTGACAGTGAATCCGGACAAAACCGAGCTTGTAATGTTCACCAATAAGCGAAAAATAGAAAACTACAACTTACCTAAGCTTTTCAACAAGAGACTGCGCTCTCACCGACTGTAAAATACCTGGGAGTAATCCTTGACAGCAAATTAAACTGGAGCTGCCACATTGAGAGCAGACTCAAGAAGGCCAGCATAGCATTCTGGCAATGCAGAAGCATGATAGGAAAACGATGGGGTCTAAACCCAAAAATAATCATATGGTTGTATACAGCTGTGATACGACCAATACTCTGCTACGGCGCTGTTGCCTGGTGGCAACGAATAGAGCTAAGTACAGTGCAAAGCAAACTACAAAGCTTTCAGAGACTGGTGTGCGGAGCGGCTACGGGATGTATGAGAACCGCCCCTACCGCCGCCCTTGAAATAATGCTAAACTTAACTCCACTGCACCTGTTCATCAAGCAAGAAGCTACTGCCTCAGCTGTGAGGCTAAATGCAAACAAACTATGGAAATCCAACAAAGTCCCTCACGCCGAAATCCTTACCAGGATGGTAAAAGAGGCACCTAGAATATCAGCTGTGAAAGTCAGGATTCCCAAACTATACCTCTTTGACAAGAAGTACAAAATACAGCTGACAGAAAATCCGAACGAAGGCCTCAATGAAAGGGAAGTGAGGATATTTACAGATGGCTCTAAAACTAAATCTGGCACAGGAGCGGGGCTATTCTCCGAAGACTTGCAGATAAAAATAGCTAGACCAATGGGCACCTGGAATTCGATATTTCAGGCAGAATGCTTCGCAATCATACTCGCCGCCCAAGCACCAAGCAGTAACAGCGAGGAAAATCAGAGAACTTCCAATTCGTATTCTTTCGGACAGCAAATCAGTCCTTTAAGCCCTAATGAGCTACGAGTGCAAATCAGGGCTCATATATGAATGTCACAAAGCCCTAACGGCGATAGGGCAAACCAATGAAACTACCATACAATGGATCAAAGGACACAGCGGATCACGCGGCAATGATGCAGCAGACGAATTGGCCAGAAGAGGATCAGATACCCCGTTTACAGGCCCAGAACCATGTCTGCCTCTACAAAACGACTAGTTAAAAACTATAGTCCGTAAGGCCATACGAGGTAAGTGGGACGCATGTTGGTCCTCGGAGAGCGGCTGCAGTCAAGCCAAAACAGCTTTACCCAGGTTCAACAAGAAACTTACTAACAAACTATTTAAACTTAACAAAAAGCAAATTAGTTGGATCACAGCCACCCTCACGGGGCATGGCCCTTTTAACAAACACTTGTTTACTTTAGGTGTTACAGATAGCCCTCTGTGCAGAGCATGCATGGAGAAGGAGGAAACAGCTGCGCACGTGCTCCTCGAGTGTACAGGCGTAGCGGATTACAGGGTAACACACCTGGGTGACGCCAGGTCGCTCCCTGAGGTGTTCAAGGATATTAGGGGGATCCTGAACTTCCTTGGTGAGCTGGGATGGCTAGAGTAGTGCCATCCCTTCATCACGCAAAACAGGCGCACAGAAGACGTCGACTTGCGGAAATTACCCGTTCAAATACAAATACAAATACATGCATACATTTGAGGCAATTTAAATCTCAAACTTATACAAAATGCTTGTGTATCGTTGTTTTTGACTGAATAATTAAAACAGAGACGGTTATTGATTTGAAGCATATTTTTATATTTTTTTATTGTTGGGAATAGTATAAATTAAAATTAGTCTCATGACTAAAACATTATGTATTACAAAAGAGGCCAGCATCGATGACTAGCACACGGTTAATATTTAACGAGTTTCAAGCATTCAGAATACGAGTAATTAAGCTATATAAAATTGCAAAAGAATGTACTCACGCCAAACTTACTCCTAAAGTTTTATTGAAAGAATTCTACTATCAAAGTTATGTTATCCTCCAGTATTAATCAATCGCTTTATGCTTTCAAGCCTCTTGTTTCCAGAGGTAGTATATTGTGAACAATTTATTTTGGCAGCTGTGTTAACAATTTTATCCAGTTTCAGAATTTATAGCAACCGAGAGCGTCCCTCTTAATAACTTAGTATTCTCGGAAAATGAGAAATGAGTTCTGATTGTTTTCGAGTTTAAGAACTAATTTAGTTTCTTTAATTGTTTTTACAAAGGCGTTTTAGTTATTAAAACTTGGTTGGCATTGCAGGAAATAAAATAACAGAATATTTCATATAGATAATCCGTAATAAAAATAGTAAATAACATTACATTATAATAATATAAATGTAAAAAACATCGTCAAAATGTATAATAAGTGAAACAATGTGTACGGAGAAGAACCAAAGTAAAATGTTCTTTGCTTTAATATTTCCGTCGCCTAATAGCCACTTCTCAAATGCATACAGAACTATGTTCATAACAACTTAGCCTTCTCTTGAGAGGCGAGAAATGAGAATGAGTTCTGATTCTTTTGAGTTGAAGAACTTGTAGAGTATCACTCTTTTTTTTTTTAAAATGAGAAGCTTATAAACTAGTTTGAACATCAAAGAAAATGATTTTTAGCTTATCATGCTAAATAAAAAACACAAATCTACATTTCTTTAATGTATGCTATTAGCAATAATATAACATACATAATAACATAACATAAACATTCACGCCGAATATCCCCGAAGGGGTTGGCAGAGGTACTAATACTTCTGAACATCACGTGACTTTGTCACCTGGTGTTCAGAGTACCCACGTTTTGCATGGACAGTGTACTCACGTGATAGGGGGCAGGCCTATCGCCGTTTTGTACGAATACACTGTCACATGACTAAGTACAAACTCAGCCATGTGGGTTTCCTCACGATGTTTTCCCTCACCGTTAACAACCATGATAAATTAACCACACATATGACTTTAGAAAAAACAAATTGGTGTAGGCCCGACCCAGGATTGGAACTCACGCCCTTCTGTTTTCGGGCGGGTGTTCTATCCACTGGACTATCATGTCGTCAATAATATAAATAAAACGTTTTTCTATAGTTTGCTTTGTTTTATTGATTATATGGTTTTCCTAAACTTTCCCTACCAGATATAGTAGTGCATAATCCTACCAGGTGTTGTGACACTGACCATTTCCCGGAATTCCCAGAATAGCCAGATTTTTTTCATTATTTTTCCAATGATATTAAGGATATAAACGACAACATATTACGATGATCTGAGATGTAAAATAGTTTCAGGAGTATCTGGATTAATGGGGAGAAAGATAGTAAAGGTAAAGTAACCGTGGTGATGGGTCTCCAGCCACATCGCTCAGCAGCCACTTAAGAAGCCCCATACCTTTAGTCGCCTCTTACGTACACCCACGAGGAATAGGGTAGTTCTATTCCAAGCCGGCACTTCACAGCAATAGCTCATAGTGGATATAATATGAAAAAGTAGATTTATTATTCGACTTACGTTTACTTTTCATGAGAATTCAAATTAAAAATAATTAATGTGTCGCATAGAGCGACTTAAGGTTCTGGAACGGGACGTTTGGAGCCAACGATTGGGTGAATACCGACCAATCGCTAACCAATATTTTCTTCCACTGAGCCTCCAAATTTGACTGAAGCTCTGACACCCCTATTTTTATAATTTATAGGTGTATGTGTGTCTGGGTGTATATATATTCTATGTAAACCCTGAGCTTTTGTCACACAAGATATGCGTGTTTGGCTTACGTCAATACGATACAAATGTATTCCAATACAAGCAGATTTCACTAAAAGGGCTCTTGAGACAGTTTACTTTGTGGATATTCAAATCAAACCGGAACAATAAGAAGCTTTACTAACATTTGATAAGTTTTATTTAAGAACATTGCTTTCGTTTTGTATGACCAATTATGTGACAGAAAATTTGAAGCTGTGTTATGTCGGCTTAGAATAGCTCTCCCCCATTTCCAGTCGTAAGTATTCGCAAAAGGCGACTAAGTATATTGAGGCTTTTAAAGTCGTTTTTTTGCGATGCGGTTGGAGACCAATCACCAAAAATCTTTGCTTTACAACCTTTTCCCCACTCAAATTTAAGAGTGGTTGAGGAATTTCTTATTCCTTAGCTCTCGCTACGCCTTCTAGGGATTTATAGTCGTGAGTATATGTATGCATGTAAAATATTAACGTTAACTTTTAATTACCTTTTGCCTAGATCATATATCAACGATTTAATAGTTACTCATTGGATTTATCTAAAAATGTAATCTATATCTATACTAATATTATAAAGAGGAAAGGTTTGGTTTTTTGTTTGTTTGTTTGTTTGAATTGAATAGGCTCCAAAACTACTGGACGGATTTGAAAAATTCTTTCACTGTTTTGATGCTACACTATTCCCGAGTGACATAGGCTATATTTTATTTTCAAAAAAATTAGGGATCCTTACGTAAACTTCAAAAATGTAACCCAAGGTGTTAAAGAAATACCAAAAAAAACCTTACATCGCGTGCGCTGCGAAAACTATTGACAATAGAATAAAATTATGGACTACAATTTTATAGAACACATCATTATCTAAAAAAAATCCCCGACAGCATGTCTCTAACTATTATAGTTATCTCACAACAAGCGTCATTATATAAAATTTATTTAAAAATTAAATTAAAATCCTGCTTTAGAAAAGGCTCTTTATTTGTACCTATCTAATCCTTATAAAAAAACGTATATATTATTTTAGACTACTTCAATACCCTTATATTACTTTTTGAATTATTCGATTCGAACATTCCATTCGAAAGTTATCTCGAATTAAAAAAATAGATAAAACTCCGCTCGATTAGCTATGCATAGTAAGTTGTTGCAGGCGTCACGAAGGGGTACGGGAGGCTGCTTATCAAAGAGTTAAAGCAAAATTTAATTGTAGCGACTATTATCACTGGCCCAGCAGCCGGTCAATTAGCTCATATACCGAGGATACCGATGATCCCAACTGATCTGCCAATTCCATTTAAACGGCTACAATTTCCGGTTAAAACATCTTTTGCTTTAACAATTAATAAGTCCCAAGGCCAAACCTTCAAATAAGTAGGGATTGACCTGCGAAAGAATTGTTTTACTCACGGTCAACTGTACGTTGGCCTGTCGCGGGTGGGAGCTCCTGAACATCAATTTATTTTGCTGCCCCAAAATACAACAACGTCAAATATTGTTTACAGGGAAGCTCTAACTCTATAAATTGAATGGCTTTGATATAATTACTCATACATACATACATACATATACTCACGGCTATAAATCCCTAGAAGGGGTAGCCAGAGCTAAGGAATCAGAAATTCCTCAGCCACTTTTGGAAGTTGTGTGGGGAAAAGATGGTGAAATAAAGGTTGTTGGTGATGGGTCTCCAACCGCATCGCCCAAAAATCTCTCAAAAGCCCAAAAACCGTTAGTCGCCTCTTACGTACACCCACCGGAAGAAATGGGGTAGTGCTATTCTAAGCCGACACTACACAGCAAAAAAATATAACATAGCTTAAAACTTAAAAAAATATATATTAAATAATAATACATGTAATAAAATAAAAAACAAAATGTTATTGATAATTTATGCCCGAGCGAAGCCGGGACGGGCTGCTAGTAGGTTTATACTTTGACACAAATATACGTACATACGTCGGCTATAATCTTGTAAACACTTACGATCCAGAGGTCTCTGGTTAGATTACCGAGGCGGATCACTCACCAGATTTTGTTAGGTATCCCAATTTTGTTATGAATACTGCATCCTTATGCAGCACCTAATTATCCCACCATTTTAGATATACTTCCGTGCCCCAGAGACCATGTACAGCTGTTGATTCTGACTGCTATCACGGTTATAGTGAACAAAGTCTGCGAGCCCTCAGCTACATTATTATTTTTAGGAATATGGAAGAAATAAATCATGGTTTCAAATTAAACCGATTCTATGTTAAACAACAATAATATTGCTTTTAAAATAAATTTCCCATTTCTCCGCTCTGTTTTAATCGCGGGTAAACAAATAGACTTAAATTACTTTCGCTCCTGAAATAACAATGAGCTTTCAGCTCTTGTATTCAAATTTTCAGTCCGTATTTTATTTTAGCAAAGCCGTAAAGTAAATATTTTATTTCAGTATAAACTTGATGAAATATTTGTTTTCAACATAAATGAAATAAAAAAATCCGAAACGTTTTATTTTGGGATTTATAGCCGTGAATTTGTGTTTGTATGTTTCTTTACCTAAACCACATTAAAAAAATGATAATGAGATTTGGTGGAAGTTACCTTCATCTAAGTCATTCCTCTAATTGAGTTCATAATGGCTTTGAGGGACTTACATCTTTGTTAGCATAATACAAAACATAAGCTGTGATAATAGCTGCTGGCACAGAGCCAAAGAGGTCAACAAATTGATTCACCATTTTCCGCCTAATTGCTTCTTTGCCACTCAACAGTTTCAAGTTGTGTCAAGAAGCAACTAAGTGGCTGCCAACTTCTATTAGACATTACATTTGATATATATTTTCAAAGCATATGAACTTGATGATATTTTTTATAATCCAATTCAGTCCTTTTTGCTCTGGTGATAATTATTTTAAAAAAATACTTAAGTTTTTGATATTATATTTAATCTAACGTTGTTCATGTATGGAAAAAAAGTTAGTCTTTAGCATTTATGAATCGATTGGTATGCAACCCTTTAATGACTTGGTTCAAAATTATATTTGATATTATATATTCTTTCATGTACTGCATGTAGTGCAGTCTTATATAGTATTCTATTTTAATATAAGTACAGTCTTCACAAACATTGCGTTTGAAAGCAAAAAGCAATTTATTAATGTTTCATGCAATCACAGCTCATAATCGTATTGAACAAGAGGTTCGAGCCAACCGTGAATTGGGTGATTTGGCCATAGTTTACACCTAGTGCGGTTTGGCAGACTAATGACGACTACCGTGATTGCAGCCAGGGGAAGTAGAAATAGTATAGCTTATACGTAAGTTCATTGTGACTTGCATAAAACTGGGGAATTATTCTTTGTATTTTGAAATAAATGATTTTTATCTTTTATGAGTTTTAGTTAAGTTTGAGATTATATAAGTATAAAGACAAGACGATTCCCAAATTTATGTACTGTTTATAATACGATGTAATTTTTGGAAACCTTTAGATTTAAGGAATATGTTTTATCAAGTTGAAATTATTTCCTCACTTTTACTGCGTCAAAAACCGTTGATGTTGTATGCGTTCTGGTACTATTTTCCTTATTTTGTGCTCGGAAAAGTCGATGTTATTATATTTATGATATTAAATAGACCGTTTGCTTAGCGCATACAGCCTGGAGGCTTCGCTAGCAATCACGTGTTAGGAAACTCGGTGTTCGCGCAGCCAAAAATGTTCCTTCGATATGCTTTAGAAAAGAAGTATGTCTAGCGTTGCGAACATATTTTGGAATTCGGAGCCAAGTGAAACAAAGTGGAGTGAGGCGTTATCAAATCTAAAAAACATGAAATACATACACGCACAGACTTAATTATGATGATATATATTATATATTCTTGCTATTTTTTGTATTTTAATGGGGTTTTCACAAACATTAAATAGGTGATGTTCGTATTTATGACATGATAAATAGACGTATGTCACTTTAACGGACTTAAAAGTTTTTGTACAAATTAATGTATTTTGCACTTTTACCTTAATATATTTAATGACATTTTCTTTAAAAAAATAATATTATCCCTATCTGTTAATCAAAATTATTTAAATTTGATAAGTTTTATGTAATATATAAATAACGCGTTTGATTCCCTAATGTGTGGCAAATATTTCTCTGAAAATGACACGTTATTTGTATGACCTAGTTTTTGGAGCACCCGCTATGTGATTAGAGAGGGAGATAATTAATACAGAAATATCACCTTCATTTACTCGTCCCCACCCTTAACTATTATGATCAGCAATATCAGCATAAATAAAAATAATGAAAATTTGTCTTATTTGTGGAAATAAACTATTATTTATTTATTATTTTTGTTGGAGGTTGAGTTCTTTCGATTTACTTAGATTAAGATAAGAGCGTACTGCAAAATGTAAACTTTATCCCAAATACCCAACCACGAACCTGATTGTTGTTCCAAAAAAATATATACATTAAGCACGATACCGTACTGCGAGAGTGATGATGATGAATTTCACGAAATTTTCCATTTATAGTATTTATTTAGATTTATATTTTTATGTAAATATTTAGTGATTTATCTATACTTATTTATAATAAATCTGTAGATAGGTCAATTCTGTACATTAAATATTTTTAAGCTATTGCATAGCCTCTATCGCAGGCCTTGAGCGCGGGGACTAACTAAATCCAGAAATTCCGTAACGAAAAAACCTCACGCTCCCCACTCCGACGGGCACGGAGGTGTGGCTTGAAGGCCGTGCATCGTCTAACGTCGTGTCAGTTTCAAAATAACTATCAGGGAGTGATTAGTGATCGATACTGATGCCGAAAATGCGATCAGTAAAATTTTTGTCTGTCTGTCGGTTTGTATGTTCTTTATGGAAACAAAAACTTCTGGACGGATATTAACGAAACTTGGTAGGATTATTCTTCATACTCCTGGGCAGGTTATAGTATACTTTTCAGCAGAGTAGTGAAGGGGAATTTTGAGAAAACGGGGGAAGTTACTCCATTTTTTAAGCTTCCGTCGCGTGTGCAACCTCAATGGTTGGTTATAGTTGCATAGAGATCATGTATGCGTATGACGGAATTATTCTACATAAAATTGTCTAAAAAATATTCTTCAACAACATATGTCTTTCTTTTATAGTTGACTTACAATAACACGTGTAACTCCTGATAGCTTAGCAGTTCGGAGCATCCTGATTATATTTGTTTAATTTCACGTTTATAGTTACCTCATTCATCTCTCATTTTTTTTTTTACATTATTACCCATCCATTAAAAAAATAATCATAGAAATCGGTATAGAAACACCAAACTCATACATGAAGTAAGCCATCGCGTCCTGTCGTCGCACGTGAATACTGAATCATTCTTATTATTTTTTAGTCATGGTTGCGCGGGCAAAAGATGGCCGTGAGTATATGTATGATGTATGCAAAATTTGTAACTCTGATTGTTTGTTTGCATGAGTTTATTTTCGGAGATACGAACCGTTCATTAAAGCGCTTTCACAATCACAAAGCTAAACTATTCAGGAGTGCTATAAGTTGCGCTAAATTTTACAAAGGTTGAGCAGTGATTGAAGAAACCTCAGCCATTTTTTTAAAATTACGCTACCCGTGCGAAGCTGGGCCGATCCACTAGTTCTTGAATAATGTAGCCATTAAATATTTCAAAACGTTCAAGAAGTACTTCAATACGGCTTTTGTTTATTAAAACCAGCAATAAAGCTCACCTTAACTTGAAAATCAGACCGCATTTCGTTGAGTCAACTAATAAAAGCTTCAACCAAATAATATAGGAGTACATGGTCTGATTGATATTGATCCTATAATGCTTAGTTCATCAATATTCTCATTCGGAGATTTGTAGCAGCTCGTCGTTTCGAAATTCAATATGCTTAGTTCGTGAACCTAAAAGTAATAGAAAGATCGGCATCAGAATTCGAATTGAGCATATAAAATTCTGTTCGAACGTTCAGTGGTAGAGCATTTATGCACTGTAAAAAATATGCCTATATGCAAACGAATAACTCCAGTACACGGTTAACATTCTAACTGTCACAGTATTTTTTATAGAGATAATGAAAATGTTACCATTGTAGTAAAATAAAGGAAATTCTCACCCACGTGTGAGAATTTACATATTTTGAATACTTAAAAACAAATGCGAATTTGCTGTGTAGTGTCGGCTTAGAAAAGCGCTATCCCATTTCTTCGTTTCAATTTAGGCGAATTTTGTTAAATGGTTCATTCATGCTTAAAACCTCTGTAGGCGGGTTTGTGGGTATTCTTGATAGTGCGGCGTAATCTTGTCTACATCGACTAATAGTAATTCTGACTCATAACATTACATGACTGGTAATGTGATACAAATAATGCTTAAAATAGTGTATTCGTATTACAATTAAAGATGTTGCAAATTACTCAAACCATTAACCTCCTTAAACAAATTAACTTATCTCATTTGCATGCTCCGCTCTAACGACCTCTCGTTAGGTTATCTTGTATAATTTTAATACCTAACTAATGTTCGTTGTGCTCTCTCCTGGGAGCTAAGCATGAGCTCTATTTTATCGTCACGATATCGGTTAGAATGAGATGACAGTATACGATACTAAGTAAGTGCGTAAAAGATGGCGGTTTTATAGCACGCGCTAGTTAATAGGTTACTTGTACTAGATATGCTGGCATAAGTAACTCGTAAACTAGACCACTATATACATATTTTATATAAATAAGCATTGCCAAATATGATATTCTAAATACGGGTAATCAAATACAACTTTTTATTTTTGGAATGCTTCTGGTTAGAATTTTGATATTGAGTCATATTTCCGCAATTTAAAAACAACTATGTATCGTGTTGTTGTCTGTGTTTCCACGCGTAAGTCCCCTTTGAGCTATTAACATTTAAACATCTATTCAAATGTAAAGCATTTTATATATCATATATTAAGGAACCCACATGGCCGAGTTGTACTTAGTCATGTGACAGTGTATTCGTACAAAACGGCGATAGGCCTGCCCCCTATCACGTGAGTACACTGTCCATGCAAAACGTGGGTACTCTGAACACCAGGTGACAAAGTCACGTGATGTTCAGAAGTATTAGTACCTCTGCCAACCCCTTCGGGGATATTCGGCGTGAACGTTTATGTTTATGTTATGTTTATTATATATTAAGGAAAGTTGGATTTACTATGTAAAGTTTTGAATGGCCATTTGCCATATGCCAGTATGTTAGGTTTCCCCAAAACTTTAGCCCCAAACGAAGTTCAACATAATGACTACTATTTACTGGGATGGGATACTAATTTAACAATACATTTAATATTATATAATACATACATTCATCGTGCATACATATACGGCTATAAATCACTAGAAGGGGTAGCCAGAGCTAAGGAATTAGGAATTCCTCAGACAGACAGACAAGTTAAGTAGGGAAAAGATTGGAGAAATAAAGGTTGTTGTTGATGGGTCTCAAACCGCATCACCCGAAAATCCCCCAACAGCCTAATACCGCCTCTGATGTTTACCCACCGGGAAAAATGGGGTAGAGGTTTAATAAACCTTGAAATAAAAATGTTTACGAGTCTCCTAAGCTGAAGACGCAAAGCTGAATTACAGAACTAACAAGTTACTGTCTGCACTCGCCAGGTGAGCCATGATTTGCTTCAAATTTTCCTTTTCTTTAGATATTCTTTCGCACGAGTTAAATTGATGACAGAAGAAGCATGAGAGCAGATTGAATGAAGTAAAGAAGAGGTTCTTCAGAAAATATATAAATGTAAGGTTATGTGATTGAGTTAGAAAAACATTAATATCAAGGTCGTTTGAGCAAATAGAGAAGATGAATTAATTTTAAAGAATAATTTATTTCCACATAAAGACAAAATAAAAATTTTGCAAATTAAAAATGACATGACATTTATATCCATAGTTATATACTTAACTTTGTAGTTGCGGGAATGAAAGTTCAAGTATCCTACTAAGCCAATGGCTTTTGCTAGGATGCCAGCCAACTATTGTGCTAGAAAGATTGTAAATTAGTGAAAGAGATTTATAGAACCAGAAAGAGAGAGATTTATAAATTAAGATGAAGTAAAGAATGTGATCAAGTACAGTAGATTCAAAGTCAGACCGTCAGACAGCTTTTATTTTTATTTATATATATGATAAAAGGCAAATTTAGAATACTCTAGATGATTATTGCACAAAGTAAATGTAAGGTTATATCAGTGGCAAAGTAAACCATGATATTATGTAAAATATTATCAGGAAAATTGATATTCTTCAGCGCAAAGTGGACCCTTGTCGACATTAACTAATATTAACGCTAGTAAAGTGACCGTCACGTCTCCGCGTCCTTCGTCTCCAAACTTTAACTCATTTTGTCGAGTAGCAGGTTTTTCTTGAAATTTGTTTTTCTCGCGCTGTGTTGTTTTAACATTTATGAAATTTTTTCTCGAGCCACATCAAACAAAATGTTTGATACAATCATATCAAAAGATATATATTTTTGCAATTGCTTTCATGTTACCAGAATTAAGTTCAACACGAGGATTCAGGAAAGGGTATAAAACTTTCGTCGTTGTATATCGTCTTACAGAATTCAGCTAAAAGCCGCTTAAAAGCTACACATGGACAACACGTAACCTTAAGAGTAGGTAATTGATTTCATCAATCATCAATCAATCTCAAAATTCCTGCTACAAGTAAAAAACGATATCGTTTTATCTATGTCACTTATAACAAATTCATCTATAAATACCCCATGCTCCCCGCGCTGCATTCATCTGTCTGATAAATCTCGCTAGGCAAAATTTACGTGACATTATTCGCCGAATTCGGTTTTATGCCACAATGGCAGAAAATGTGTGTCGCGAGTTCGATATAGATATCGAACTCGCGACACACATTGAGTCATGGTTACTTTGACAGATTTGGTTTCCGACTTGAAGTGAAATATGTAAAGCTGTAAATTTTGAGATGTTAGTGCATATTGTTTATTGAAAAATCTGTAAATAAAAAAAGGGAAAACCTCTCACATATTAGTTCCGTTGTTGCATTACAAGGCGACTGACATAGGTGGTTAAGCTTTTCAAGGAATTGATGGGCGGATCGGGCGATGTGGCTTTCCTTTTCCCTACTCAACGTGGCAACTATCTCATTCGAAGTTCTGCTAACCCTTTTTTGGGTTAATATCCGTAAGGATATGTAGGTAGTATTAAGATTTTTTGGTAGGTGTAGGTGCTGGCAAAAAGCTAGTTTTAATTGAACACATTTATGATTAGCATAGTGCCCGTTAAATCATAAATGTTATTTATAGAAAATAGTTGACACAAAGTTTATTGATCATTTTCAATTTCACAGTATTAAAACTTTTACTGTTGAAATTTTTGAATGCATATCCAGCTTAAAACTTCCCCTTGCTCGTCTCTGGTAGAATGAACTTAGCAATTTGACTAAGAGCCTTCATGAGTTATATATGTGACGTTTTCGTTTTAGTGCACGTCGTTATCTCATATCTTAAGCAATATTAAATTACTAGTTAACGTCTCCAGCTTTGTCTGCGTGAAAATAATATATTAATCCAAAGGAAAAACAGCTAAAACAATTAAGAAAACCGACAGTATCAATGTGTTGTAGTTTTGTAAAATACTTTCGCGATGCATGTATATTAAAAATTAATTTAAATTGATTCATTCATCTCTTATGAGGTATTCATTTCTTCCAGATGCTTTGTCGAATTAGTATAGCACTGACTTATTTGTTCCCATTAAGCTATAAAACGTGACTTTAGGATATTGGGGCTTTTTAATCGATATTTGGGCGATGCGTTTGGAGATCCATAAGCAACAACCTTTATTTAACCATCCTTTTTCCACTCAACATCCAAAGGGTATGACTTATTCCGCCTTGGCTACCCCTTTTTGGGATTTATTTATAGCCGTGAGTATATGTATGTTAACAAGTAAAGTCCTACACTTAACCAGTAAACAGCATTTTCTTATAGCTAACGAACCGAATATTTGCTCACTTTCTCGCTCAATCACTGTGTACGTGTATGTTTCTTGGTTTTATTTCGATTCCAGCATTCCTCGTAGACTTCTTGGAAATGCAAGAACAAACTATACATCAATCATCTATTTAAAAGAACATGTTCTTTTCTGAAATAAATACGTAAATAAGTAAACCATATGTTTGCTCAGTCAAAAATCTGATTAATAATTATAATTCTAAGGATTTTCACCTATTACTTTGAGCTCAGGTTTGAGAGAACTTGTAAATATCACATCCACTAAATTTTTATTTAAAGTTAAATAAATTAATAGACGTGAGCGGCAGAAACAATTCATCAAAATTATGATTAAAAAATAAGTTATTAAAATAGGAATAACGGATTTTAAATTAGCTCCTACCGTGATAGTGGTGTTTAAATAGTAACAGTAAAAGTTTTCGATTCAAATCAAATGTTCTTAAATAGCTTTAAATTTACACTTTGAAATTACCAATTATCATTATTACCTACTGGCAATTATATAAAAGAAATATTGTAGTAAGTAATAGTAAAGCGGTGATCGATAGTATCTGCCTACCCCAATGGGAACTAAAGGCGTGAGTATATGGATGTATATATAAGTAATACTAGTAGTTATAGTAATCGTAGTACTAGTAATTATAGTAATCGTATCTAAGATACTCGTATATAAGAAAAAAATCCCTATCAATCAATGGCTAGAATTAAATAAATTCTAACTAAATTTGATGCTATTAGAATCCCAAATTTTTGTTGACTTGAAAATCCTTTGTAGATTTACGCACACACTTCTGATTTTGGTGACAAAAAGCTTAAAATTGCCATTGGAATACCGAAGAATATAAAAAAGGATTTTGCTGATCCGGTCACGAAGGGTCCGACAAAAGTTTCAGTACTGAAGATCTTAAGACAGTCTTTGTATGTTGTTTCATGGTTGTTTCAACTGTTGTTGTTGTTTAATCTCATCTCTTTTTATGTTTACATGTTTCTAAACCTAGTTGAAAGTTGTTTTTTGGAGCTACAAATAAACGTGTTCTCCCTTTTTTTCTTTCTAAATACAACAAAAACATTCAAATTGGGTTAAGGAATTTTTAGTTTTCTAGTCCGACACTACGGCTAACCATTTCTTGGCAATTTTTTTCGTGAGTATTATGTACAACTAGTTTTATTATATCAGCTTTTAAACGTTTCCTATCGACCTCTCTTGACTAATAGTGGACCAGACACCTTTTTTAAATATTTTATTGAGAAAATACATTAAAAATGCCGTGTTGTGCCGGTTTGGAATGTCATACATACATACATACATATACTCACGGCTATAATTCCCTAGAAGTGGTAGCCAGAGCCAAAGAATTATAAATTCCACTGTCACTTTTGGAAATGTGAGTGGGGAAAAGATAGTAAAAATAAAGGTCGTTGGGGATGGGTCTCCAACCACATCGCCCAAAAATCTCTTAAAAGCCCCAATACCGTTAGTCGTCTCTTACGTACACCCACCGGAAGAAATGGGGTAGTGCTATTCTAAGCCGACACTACACAGCAAATTGCATTTGGAATGTCACAACCCCTTTGTCCCCACGGGAATCGTACGAGGCGACTAAGAGTATGGGGCTATTTTAAATGGTTTTGGGCGAGACGCAGTTGAAGTCCCATCATCAATACTACTTTATTTCTACGATCTTGTCCCCTATCGACTTCCAAATGTGGCTGAGGAGTTTCCAGCTCTGAAGCTCTGGCTATCCCTTTTTGCATTTATGGTCGTGAGTATATGTATGTAAAAATACATTAAGGACAATATGGCTAGGTGTCGCATATTTTTTTAGTAGTATTTTCCAAAATTATTTATATTTAGCTTTTTCACAAAATTTTCAGGGATTTCATTTATTTGTATACTCAGTATATGAAAAATATAGTATTTTCTAAGATTTTACGATTGCACAATACAATTAAAACTATTCGTGATTTTTGGATATTTAATCCTTCCCGTGACCATGATAACTGAAAACCCATGTAATAACACGCGATTAAATACCCGAAAATCAATAGTTTTTTTTTATTTTAATAATAATACAATATTTGAAAGTATCACGTGTCACCCTTCTCAGAAAGAGATAGTTTAGCCCTATTCCACTATTGTAGTCGATGCTGACTTGAAAATCAGCGTACGTTTCACAACGTAATGCTAAGTCAGCACCGTTTCGCTGTGCCTTTAGTTATACATTGTTTTTTGTATTATTATTATTTTTCATGTTTTTTTTTTCAATGTTATTGCTACTATTTTTTTCTGTACAGCAAATAAATGTCATTCTTTCTTTCTTTATAATAGAATCTACAAACCTTTATTCTCTGTTAAATATTTCAATTCCCATTGGGGAGGTAAAAACTATCGATATCAATATAAATTCATTTTTTGAGGCTGTCATCTACTAACAATACCATCCTATGATGTGAACTAAAGAGATTTTTATTGTATTCTTAGCAATAGCAAACGCCAGGAAAATGAATGTTTAACATCAGGAGAAAAGTATACGTTCAGAATAGAGCGGCGGGAGGGACATTACGTAATTTGCATCCAATTCTTTCTTCCAACTGTGAATAGATGAAAAATATTCCAACGTCTTCTAAGAAAACGTGATCAGTATTCAGAAACCGGCCGATTATAAATGAAGCTGACAGAAAAGGACGACGTTTCTAGAACGGTGTCACCTTTTTTATATTTTTGTGACTATACAAAATATTCAGATTATCAAATTTGTTAGTATTATTTAATACTGTTTATTAATATTAATTTGTGACTAGTGGGTAACCCTGGCGCGACTACGTCGCGTCCTAAAAAATGAGTTTATTTTGAAATTTTCCGACCAATCACTGCGCAGCTCTTTTGAATTTCTAAAGAATTTTTCTGATTGGCCGGTTTGAAAAAATTCCGACCAATCACAGCGCATCTCTGATCGACTAAAGTTTGCGCGCTCTTATGACACTCAAGCAAAGTCTATGGGCCAAAATCGAAACTTTGAAATTCTGTAACAATTAACTTAATCCAGTTACATCAGATGTCTGAATTTTGTGCACACCACGGCCGCGAACTGTACAAAACGATACCTGAACCAAATTTCTAGCTTAACTCATCGCGTCACAGGCTTCCGGGCAAGAAAGAGGCTTACAGAAATAATATATAAAAAAAGATTTGCCTTAACTTTTCATTATTATTATAAAAACTGATGTTGCTAATACCCGCCTATCTGTATGCACAGTTGTAATTGGAAAAGGGGGGATAGAGCTTCAAAGCTATTTATTCCCTAGCCGCTGCGCTCCCAGTGGACTGGGAATAATGTTATAATTGGTGATGGTTAGACCTTCCACAAGGTGGACCGACGACTTAGTTGTATCAGGTTATATTGAACAAAAAATGCCTTGGTTGTTGTTAAATCTTGATCCACCAAAAAAAACTTAACTAATGAAGGTACATTTTACTGAGTATTTTTACTTTTGAGATCAGGATATTGAAACACGCAAAGTAAATATAAAAGTAACTTTATTTAATTTTAGCTAACTTTGATGAAACCAAAGACTTTAAACTTATAGTTTAATATCTTTGGATGAAACCAAAGTAAGAGTGTAAATTTATTGTTTTGGTAGATTACCAGTACGAACCGAAGGACCTAACTATGCAGTATCGCATGGAATATATTAATAAATTGTCTTCAAGGCATTTTCGCCTGTTTATAAATAGCCGATTTGTAATAATTTTTCAATCAATTGCTGTTACATTGATGGTGATGAAAGCTAACTGTGAAACAAATAATAATATGTACCTAATAAACTCAAGAAAATTGAAGATATCTAAAGCTATTTTTTTAAATATTTATTTGTGTATACATACATATACTCACGGCTATAAATCCCTAGAAGGGGTAGACAGTGCTAAGGAATTAGAAGTTCCTCAGCCACTTTTGGAAAGTTGAGTGGGGAAAAGATGGCATAATTGTTGTCGATGGGTCTCCAACCGCATCGCCCAAAAATCCCTTAAAAGCCCCAATACCGTTAGTCGCCTCTTACGTACACCCACCGGCAGAAATGGGGTAGTGTTATTCTAAGCCGACACTACACAGCAGATTGTGTATCTACACACATATATATATTCACGATAATACGAATACTATATATACGAATCTAATAAGATTCTATTTGGGTAGGAAGATACTATCGATCGCCACTTTGTACGATCCTGGCAAACCTCTCTTTCTCATTTACATCCATCAATCTTTCAATACATGCTCTTATGTGTATGTATGTGTTTTTTAGTCAATTATATTACTTGTGAGAAATTTATTCCTCCTGAAATCTTTCCTTTTTGCCACCAGTTATATACCTTGTCTTAAAGAAAAGTTTTATTTAATATTGATATTGTATTTCATTAAATCCGGTATTTCGATTGACTAATCGGACCATATACTATAGTCTAAAATGGAAGCATAGTTTGTATTCTTTTTATGTTCGTATAACAGTTTCCATAACATATGTTTTACCGCTATTCAGTATACATACATACATATACACACGGCTATAAATCCCTTAACGGGGTAGCCAGAGCTTTGGAATGATAAATTCCTCAGCCACTTTTGGAAGTTGATTGGGGAAAAGATGATAATAATAAACGTTTCTGGAGACGGGTCTCCAAACACATCGCCCAAAAATCACTCAAAAAGCCCCTATACCCTTAATCGCCTCTTACGATCACCCACGGGTAGAAAGGAGGTAGTGTTATTCTAAGCCGGCACGACACGGCAGTGGTATTGGTGGCAGTGGTGGTGGCTATTCAGTATATTTTTATAAAACTTATTCCAATCGTTAGGATTGATTCTGGAAATTTCGTGAGTTTGATTCATTTGTTTACATACATACATGTACTCACGGCTGTATTTCCCTAGAAGGGGTAGCCAGAGCTAAGGAATTATAAATTCCTCAGCCACTTTTGGAAAATGAGTGGGGAAAAGATGGTAAAAATAAAGGTTTTTGGTAATGGGTCTCCAACCGCATCGCCCAAAAATCCAATAAAAAGCCCCAATACCCTTAGTCGTCTTTTACGACACCCGTGGGTAGAAAGGGGTAGCGAAATTCTAAGCCGGCACTATACGGCAAAGGAATTTATTTGTTTAAGGAATCAAAATACCCGAAAAAGCCCTTGGGGGTAACTAAGATATACAATGAAAGATATAAATATGTTTAATACATTTATTAGTTTTGTGCACTGCTTACATTATATTTCCACTGATATTTAAATTATTTATCAATACATCTTTAAAACAGCGAACAATAATTTCTTGTATCTAACTCGTATTCATCTAAATTAAAAATATAATCCATCATAAGACATTTCAGTTAGGCTTCATTGTAGATTGGTATAATTCTTTTAATATGGCTCTATTTTCCTTTGATAATACAATCATTGTTTCAAATATCACTTCTATTATTTACACATTCTAACTCTATGCGAAACCTAAGTATACACAATGTACACATACTCTGAGGAAATAAATTATGTTGAGTATTCTTCTACAGCTAGTTATTATAAATCTTTCACAATTATTAATATTGGTACAACACATTCAATTGATTTTTAATTGCTTACGTTTTATTGCACATAAGCTAAAAATTTATGAGTTTTAAAACAAGATGTTAAATATATCTTTGGAAACTAATTTAATTATTCCAACAATAGGAAATGTGCCAGCCTGTTTAAGTAATACGTCTACTTACAATGTTTAGATATTGCTATTATAATGTATTACGTTTTTGGCTATATAGTTTTTTTATCCTTTGCATAGTAATAATTGAGTAATTCTATTGATCAAATATTATACGATATTTGCTTTGTGCTAAAATACATCATTCAAAATTATACAATTAGGGAGATCATATTTCTATAATAATACAATATAAAAAAAGTTTATACATAAAAGACATAATAAGGACGGTTGTATTTAATTTGTTCTTCAATTTGGATGAAACATATTATATAAAATATTAATTTCAGTAAATGTCAGAACCCTGTTTACCTAGGATATGTGCTCATCGCTGTTTTTGAAATTCCAGTGTTGGAGGTTTTCCTAAAAGTAATTTACTGACGGATGCCTTGAAAATAAGTAAATACTGATAGATTATTTCTAAAAGATCATTGGATGTCTCACTGGGTACAATATACTTAGTACTAAATATCTGCTCTGCAGTAGGGACATTTCATTCGATATTCTGCATTTAAAGATTTATCTATTATATTTAATTATACACTATAAGGAAAAAATCTACTTAGTAGACGTATGGACAAAGCTCTTAAATGATTCAACTCCATTTTCTATTTCAGTCTAAAACGAATTAGCAAAATACTGTCAAAGTGAGAAGCACCATAAAATACTATCTTACTTACAACTTCGACCTACCTAAATTGTTTAAAGCATCAGTCAACTGAATTCAGAAAAATATTGGCACTACATAATCAATCTGTTACGCTATGATCAATACACTTATTAAAAAAATATTTTTATTATTCAGCCTCACAACTTCTTATCCCAACATCAATTTCCCAAACTCAGATGAAAGCTGGCTGCTTTGCTGAATGTTGTATCGCTGCTAAAACGTCGTGTTTGAGTCTCACATACAATCTTCCTTTGCGCCAGGGATTTTGTAATTGAAGGGGTCTAAAATCATCCCTAAGGCATCTCTCTCTGGCCCCTATAACTGCAACCAGGCAGAAATCTTGAAGTCTTTCGGGGCCATACACTGGTCCTGCTTTACCCTTGAGAATGGCAGCCATATTTAATTGCTTAACGACAAGGTCTATTACTTCACGAGCCGACGTTCTTGGAGTCACATGGAGTTTCAGAGAAGTACCGGCTGCTAAACCAGTTTCATACGCTGCAAACACCTAGAAATAAGTAGAGGCGAAATTAAATGTATGTAAATTGGAGTTAATACATGGTTTTATAATAGAATATAACTCTTTTATTTATATCAGTTAAATTCAATCAAAAATCAAAAACTTTTTGATGATAACATAAACATTTATATTTTTCAATATGTACACTATATAAATTAAATCCAATAAAATTATCTTTTTTATAAATAAAGCTAGTTACCTGTAATATACCGGGCTGTTCCGGGGCCCTTGTTGTTTCAGTACTCCTGGTTTGTTCAACTTCCTGTCTTTCAGGTTTTTTGGGCAATATTTTATGATACATAATTTCTTGAGTTTCGGCTAATGGCTGTTTCTTCGTGCTAGAGGATGATTTAGGATCTACATTTTGAGGGGCAGTGTAATCAATATCGGTGGATTTTACATTAGTCATACTTTTTGAGGTGACAACGTTACAGGGTGCCCTATAGTTATAGGAGGCTTGCGGTTGAGGTCTCACAGGATTGTGGGTAGCTGTCACAGGATAACTTTGGCTCTCAGAATCACTGGAAAGGCTTTGGGCCGATTCAGTTATATTTCCTTTTCCTACGCTTATCATGCTTCCAGGATAGTAACCTTTCACTGTAAGGAGCGGACTTGAAGTCGTCGACATAGTTGTATTGTTACTCGTTGCCCTCTGTTTAGGATCCTCATTTTCATTTTGAAGAACAAGTGTATCTTCACTTCGCGATGGCGGAAGTCTATTGTTAATACTGCTATGAGATCCTGAAGACTTTATGTCAAATTGTGAGTTACTACCTATGTAATTACTTATGGCACTTGAATGAGTGAACTGTGAGTCAGCACTATTTTTGCGCGAATGGGTTTCTGAATATTGAGAGCTAAGATTTAGAGTCGATGCGGATGTTTGTCGTGGGGCCAAACTGAGATGTTGTTCAGACTTACTGAACTCTGGGTGAAGGTTGGCATGGTTGCCATTACCTGCTGGCCCAGGCCAAGAACCTCTACCTGGAGAAGTTTTTGAAATTTTACCATCTCTAGACGGTATCTGAAGAAAATCTTTTAAATGTTCATCATCAGTCTGAGAATCCATTCCGTCTATACAACTTTGATCCGGTCGTTTATCCCAAATGTGTTTTATTACAATGCCTGTACTAGATGAAGCTTTATCTTTGTCTCGAGCAAAGCATATTAGATCCATTAACCATCGCTCGGCTTTCCATACGGTATTTAAATTGTTTTGAAGATCTTCAAGTTTTGATAATCTTTCTTTGGCAGTTTGTAACTCTGTGCAAGAGAACGCTTCTCGGTGGGAATGTGCTGCTAGAGCTACATCTAATTCAAGGACACAGCTTAGTTTAGAATATTTGTTCAAAATATTTGTATGGTAAGTAAGTAAGTGAATCATTTCAAATGCTTGTATGGGTAGGCTTAACAGATCACCTCGCTGAAGTAGCATTTCTTTTTGACCAGGAACAGAACAGGCAAGCTCTGCTGGAGGGCAGATCATTATAAAACTGACATCATGGCTCAATTCAATTACTTCAAGATCATAAACTCGATGAGCTATAGCATTTTCGAGAGGAATTTCCATATCTTTCAGCAAACGTCTAGAAGCTGCAGCTATTTGGTCCAGGAACATTTCTTGGGACTCGGAAGGCATTTTTTCTTGGCTGCTTGTTGATATCGACATAAGATTCGTATTAAGCTGTTCGTCAGATGTTGATTTGCCCGATTGAATACGTAAATACTCCCATTCTTCTCTGAAAATAATAAAAATATTATTATAATAATTATAAAATTAACTTGTATGATTCATGTGTTGTCAAAGGTGATGGCGCTGACTGAAAATCAGTTCTGTAAGGTAAAACCACGCAACTTTTGCTGAGTCAATGGCTTTTCGCTGCTAGAAAATGCATGCATGCAAAGTATATATTTTATAATTGATTGTTTTTCATTTCATAGATTTTTGTAAATTTTAAGTGTTTTGTTTTCGCTGTATTTCAATATTGCTATATTTACGGCGAATACATTTCCTTCTTTCTTAAAATATATTTTGTGTATCTGTCTGCTGTGTAGTGTCGGCTTAGAATAGCACTACCCCGTCTCTTCCCGTGGGTGTCTCGTAGAAGTCGACTAAGGGACTAGGGCTTTTCCATCTTCGCTCTCACACCAATCCAAGGTCTGCCGCGCCAAGGGATGCGTGGCCAGGGTTGAGCCTGGTCGCTAGCGTGCCGCCGTCCCGGAGCTTGGTGCACTCCGGGTACTAAATAACCTTACCTAGTCAAGCGGGGCTCTGGCTAGGTGGACAGTTATACTTCCCTTGCTTCTCGTGGGTCCAATATGTGTTCCAATTTCAATAAACACGGAGGCGGCGATGTAGCTCGCCACTCATCACGCCATGGTTTCTCACGGGGCGAAAAGTGGGCTAAAGAGACCCGCTTCAGTACGATGAATGTATGTGAAGGAATGTTTGAAAAATTAGATGAAGTATGTATGTTTATGAATGAAAGAAAACTGGATTTTCTATGTGTAAATGAGACGAAACGTAAGGGAAAGGAAGTTTCACAACTTGGCAACAATACAGCAATCTGGTCTGGAGTCGCTGACAGTGACCGAGCTAGCCAAGGAGTGGGACTTCTGATATCTGAAATGATGGCTCAGTGTTTGAAAGGTTACGAATGTGTGAGTCCAAGGCTCCTGTGGATTAAGGTGAAATTGGGACTAGTCCGGATGCGCATAATTTGCGTTTATGCTCCGGACATGTCTAAATCCCTATCCGAGAGAGAGGAGCTTCTGGTTGTACTTCCTTTTCCAAAAATGCTGATCAAGTGGCTAAGTTCCACGAGACTGGTGCAAGGCGGTGATTCTGCCTCTATATAAAGGAAAGGGGTCACATCAAGAGGCTAAAACCTACCGCGGCATCAGCTTACTCAGCATTGTTGGTAAATTGTATGCTAAGGTACTGATTGAAAGAGTGATGAATGAAACTGATGAGAAAATATGGGATGTGCAAGCGGGATTAAGGAAAGGAATGGGATGTATGGATCAAATCTTCTCTCTAAGGAGCATCACCGAAAAGATCTTCCGTACCAAACCGTCTATTGCTCCTTCATTGATTTAGAGAAGGCATATGATAATAGGGTGGTAAGAAAGTGTTTATGGGAGGTGTTATACAAGTTCGGTTTGGGGAGTCAACTTATACGTGCAATGGTATCACTCTATGAGGATTCTAGTGCATGTGTAAGAGTAAACGGGGAAAACACTGACTGGTTCGGAATCTCTAGGGGTGTCCGACAGGGATGTGTAGCTTCTCCGTGGCTCTTCAATTTGTTCATGGATGACTGTTTGACAGAGTTGCGTGAAAGTGATTATGGACTAAAAATTAGTGGATTCATCATTAAATGCCTCTTGTATGCTGACGATCAAGTGCTACTTGCATCGTCGGCAGAAGAGTTGCAAGAGATGGTGAATATTGCATGTGAGTCTTTTGTAAGAAAGGGAATGAGGGGAATGTGGATAAGACCAAAACGATAATTTTTGAGAGAAAGGAAGATGTGACCGAATGCGTGATTGCGATTGATGGTAAGGATGTGGAACAGATGAAGGAGTTTCTATATCTGGGAAGTTTGTTTACAAGGGATGGAAAATGTGATGAAGACATTGAAAGAAGAGTGAAAAAAGGGTAATGCAGTAAATGGAGCAATGAATAGCCTAATGTCCAGTCAATCGGTGTCTGAAAGGCCTGAATGGCTGTGCATGATGATGTTCTTGTTCCCACGCTTATGTATGGAAGCGAATGTTGGGTGTGGCACAAGAAGCATGAGAGCAGAGTGAATGCAGTAGAGATGAGGTCCCTCAGAAAAAATTGTAATGTAAGGTTAAATGATCGTGTGAGGAATGATGGGATTCGTGAAAGTTGTGGTGTAAAAGATGATATTGTAAGAAAGAAAGAAAAAGGAATGTTGAGATGGTTTGGGCACATAGAGAGGATGGGTGATAGAAAATTGGTAAAAGGGATCTATAGAGCTAGTGTGGATGGTAATGTTAGTAGAGGACGACCACGGAGAACACACTTGAACCAAATTGAGAGTGTGCTCAAAACGGCTGGCGTCCGTAGTATTAAGAATAAAAGAGCATGTATGAAAAGATTGATGGATGTAAACGAAGCTAGAGAGGTTTGTCAGGATCGTACGAAGTGGCGATCGATAGTATCTGCCTACCCCAATGGGAAATAAATGCGTGAGTGTATGTATGTATGTATCTGGAATCTATTTCGAGAACATTATAATAAGATGGTTGGCAACTTACGCTGACACGTGAGGATTTTCTCGTATTCTCGTGTGAGGAGGAACATTAGGAGTTCTGGCTGGTGCGACGATTCGAACTACTTCGACTGATGACTGAAGCTTTAAGTAGCCCATGTACAAACCACGAGGTAACTGCACTCGGCAAACCTAAAACAAATAATTTTGATATTATTGATATGCAACTTACGAAAGAGAGAAAATATTTGTCTGATTAATAGCTGCATAGGGTCGGTGCGTACTCACTATCTCTCCCCCAATACACGTCCAAAAGTGACTGAGCCTCAGAATTACCATTCCAAGTCTTACCCCTATTTTTGGGACTTGAAGCGTGAACATAGTATATGTAGGTATTTATGTTAATTATAATCTAAAATAAAGTAAGCTTACGTAGTTTTGCAGTTAACGACATCTATTACACATTTAGTAAACTAATTGCACCTTTTTTTGTTATGGACCATTTTCTGATTGCTGGAATAAACATTTTATACACAAAATTAAATATACATACTTGATGATAAGCAATCTGTTCATGAACACTGGCCATTAATAACTCTCCAATAGTATTATCTTCACTCAGGACTCTTCTTCGAAGTTTCGATACTGGCGCCCACCTTGAATTCAACGCTGACACAGATTTGATAGATTTCACGCTGTTGACGCAAGATAGCACCACTGTGCCGTGGCTGTCTCGTAACGGTTTGTGGTATAGCTGACCTGGGAATTATATGATTTGAGTTAGAATTTTGTTCGGTATGCTTCGTTGATTGATTGCAGTAACAAGTAATCATACAAATGTTCATACTTTAAATATGATTGAGGTTTATTACTAAAAATTGATGTTTTTCTGTGTTTGGGTCTATGGAAGTTTAAGTCACTAGAAAAAAGGAATTCAAAACATTGAATTTTTAACTAAACGGCTATACGACGCTAGAATAAGACTGCTTTTTATTTGACTATTAATGTTTCAACTTTTACTTGGTACTTGTAACATGTTTATTGGTTATACTGGAACCGAGAGTTATAACTTTATCTTTTATAACCATAGATATAAAATGATTGGTTGTTTTTCTGTGTCATTTGTATTTTTCTAAATATAAAATTAATAAGAACATAAATGGCTAACTATAGAAAATTTGCCAGCTCACCTAAATCTTGTATGCAAAGCGCTGACTGCATCTGAGCAGCAGCTGTTAGCAATTTTAATCTGAAATGTATGGACGAGGATGTGTGCTTCTCCATGTCTGATCTCAAAGCCTTCACCTCGTCCCAGGAACATGATACCTGGAAAAAATATATCTTGATTTAGATTTAATCTCAAAAAAGTGAACCTGTGCATCAATGGTTACAGAAATGTGCTGGTTCATTGTTATAGGTTGTGTGATATCGATTCAGTATATAAATATTTGAATGGTCCATTTCTATCACATTCTCGTACCTCCAAATATTCAATATTGCAGTGCAAACATATGCCCAAACATATATACAATACTATTATTTGAAAGTAACACGTAAAATATACAAATAGATTTTTATAGTACTTCCCTTACCCATAAATAAGGGATACTATTATTTTATCCAATAAAACCTGTAATGTGGGGTTTCGTATAAAATGTCTTTAAAAACAATTGGCGGTTATAAACACGATAGTTTGTTCGTAAGTGTTCATTTAGTACAATAAAGATTAAGCATTCTGTTTGCAATTTAACTGGTAGTTCTAAGAATGTCAAATAATAAATATTTACCTTCATAAGCCAATGAAAATCGGTGTAAATACAGGTGGGATACGTTTCGTCTACTTCTATCACCGGCAAGAATTCTTCACTCGTCACCAGCACTTTGTCTTCGTGGTATAGAATACACGCCAGGTACACTCCTCTGAAATGGAAAATAATAAAAGATTAATCCTGGTCGTGTCTTTTATAATGTTCCTGAATTAAATGTTATTTACACTAAGATCAATGTTTCAAAGTTGAAAAAAAAGTAATCTGAGTGTACTAATTGAATTATTAAATTCATAAAGACAACACTTAATAGGTTTATCAGTGATTTAAGCTGTACATATATATTCCGGTATAATCAAGAGGCTTACTATCTATTATTGGTATTAAGTGTTTGCAAAAACAGCGATTTTTTTTATCCCGGAAGTCTCTGATCAAAATTTATGCAGATCCTAGCCAACTAATATATATGAAACGAATATTCAGTGAAGGGTTGGCCTATAGTGGCGGTCTTCTTCTTAGGATGTCTGGTAGGGGGCGCAGCGGGCAGACTTACTAATTTACATACATCCAGACCTTCTCGAATTCTTCTGAAACTTGCTAGCAGCGGTGAAAAGTTGTCTAATAGTGGCAGTTTTCCTTTTAGGATGTCTGGTAAGGGGCGCGGCGGGCAGACTTACTAATTTACATACATACAGACCTTCTCAAATTCTTCTGAAACTTGCTAGCAGCGGTGAAAAGTTGTCTGATAGTGGCAGTTTTCCTCTTAGGATGTCTGGTAGGGGGCGCGACGGGCAGACTTACTAATTTACATACACAGATACATACATACGACGACGTCCGAGGCCGAGTGGATAGGTAAATAGCTTTTCAGTCCCGAGGTTGTGGGTTCGATCTCCGCAGTGAGCAACATTTATGTGATGAGCATAAATGATTGTTTCTTTCTTGGTTGTTATTTATATTTGTATAGTATAATTTAAATATATCGTTCAGTTAGTATCCCATAATACAAGTCTTACTTAGTTTGGGGCTAAGTTGATCTGTGTATAACATGTCCGTACATTTATTTAGTTTCTATTTTGTACCTTCTCAAATTCTTCTGAAACTTGCTAGCAGCAGTGAAAAGTTGTCTGATAGTGGCAGATTTCCTCTTAGGGTGTCTGGTAGGGGGCGCGGCGGGCCGACTTACTAATTCACATACATACATACCTTCTCAAATTCTTCTGAAACTTGCTAGCAGCAGTGAAAAGTTGTCTGATAGTGGCAGATTTCCTCTTAGGGTGTCTGGTAGGGGGCGCGGCGGGCCGACTTACTAATTCACATACATACATACCTTCTCAAATTCTTCTGAAACTTGCTAGCAGCAGTGAAAAGTTGTCTGATAGTGGCAGATTTCCTCTTAGGGTGTCTGGTAGGGGGCGCGGCGGGCCGACTTACTAATTCACATACATACATACCTTCTCAAATTCTTCTGAAACTTGCTAGCAGCGGTGAAAAGTTGTCTTAGAGTGGCAGTTTTCCTCTTCGGATGTCTGGTAGGGGGCGTGGTTGGGCGGTGGCGGCAGACTTAATAATTTACATACATAGATACATACATATGACGACGTCCGTGATACCTTCTTAAATATCGTTGAGTTAGCATTCCATTATACAATTCTTACTTAGTTCGGAGCTAACGCATCGGTTTATAATATAGCCGTATATTTATTTTATTATTTTATACCTTCTCAAATTCTTCTGAAACTTGCTAGCAGCGGTGAATAGTTGTCTGATAGTGGCAGTTTTCCTCTTAGGATGTCTGGTAGGGGGCGCGGCCGGGCGGTGGCGGGCGGCGGCGGCGGCGGAAGACAGGGATTCTAGAACCGCCGCCGCGCCGCCACTTTCACGGCCAATGCGGGTTGATACGTCGCGCCAGCCTAGAAAAAGATACGTTTAAGCATATACATCAAGATTTTTCAAGGACCGAATGAGCCTGGTCTAGGGCTGACACGCATGAAGAATAATCTTTTAAATCCATTCGAAGGGGGAATACAGCCAGTCTTAAATATTTTAATATTAATTGAAAATAATATGAATATTTAGGCCGTGTTCAAACCAAACTGACTATAAGCCGCCGAATGTGACGAAAAAGTGAATATGTATGGAAATACAATAAACTGCGTAACGTTCGCTCACTTTCGGCGGCTTACAGTCAGTTGGGTTTGAACACGGCCTTAGTGTTTTCTAAGATTTTCACGATTGCACATTATAATTAAAACAACTATTGATTTATAACTATCAAATTCGGATATCTTAATAGCGTGTTATTATTTTTTACTTTAACAGAACACTATGTCTGTAAAATGATTTAACTATAAAGTCCATTATTTAGAACATTTAGTTCCCACTAGGGTTGACAGAGATGAACACTGTGTTTCATACAGGCAGTTATTAATAAACATCGCTCTGGATTTTACACCCATAGGTCGGGTTTTTGTTTCATATTAAAACGTGTAATTTTGATATATTATTCTTACAAAACAAAATGATCAAATTCGGTATAAACAATTATATTATTCGCGAAAATACATTAAAAGGGTTTAAAATGAGTAGTTATAAGATACTAGTACTGATGAGCTTTCATAGATGGCGTTGGGATTAAGTTAGGAACATTGTGGAAACCGCTCGCTGGGTGACCATTTTAAAGCGTTTCTTTTTGTTTAGGCGAGATGGCAGTAGGTTCCCTTTTTGTAACTGATATTTCATTCCATAATCAAAAAAACATTTAAAAGTTAATGTTTTGATATTATGCTAACAATTAAATAAGTCAAGATGAACTATTAGTAAGTATCGTAATAAATTAAATATAATCTTCATGCAAAACGAAGACAGACAGCAACTTTAATTATAAAATATTTACTTACTGCTAGGCACAACACTCCTAGGGGTAGAACAGGAAAACTGTCCCCACCCTTTGATATTCCCAGCACAAGCTCTAAAGAAATATCTTCGGCCTCTAGTCAGGCCGGCTGCCAACACCCTAGTGCCATTGAAGGATGAACATGCCACGTCTCGAGAACCACATATGTTAGAGAAGTCGGCTCGGGAAGACCATTCCACTGAAAATTATGGAATAAGTACATAAGTATATATAATATTTAGCTCGTGTTGTGCTTCAAATAGTTTGAGACAGGTAAAGTGAAAAAACCAAACACAAACGGTCAGGCCGTATATCTCTGAGGCGATGGAATAGGTACTAATACTTTTGAACATCACGTGACATTGTCACCTGGAGTTCAATGGGAGTAGGAAAGCCGGACCTGGGATTTGAACCCACGTCTGTCAGCATGAAAGGCGAGTGTTCTACATATTGTTCTATCACGGTTGTTGTTCTTAAAAGTGAAAAGTCTAAGAATACTACTAAAAAATTTAGACTAAGTTTGAGGTACCCGTTTGTTTGGCTCAGTTTCAAAGTCAACCTACATGTATAAATACATAATGAAACATATTGGTATGTCACTAAAGTACACCTGCTTGTGACAGTCAGATCTGTTAATATGAAGTGGAAACTTTGCGCATACACATTTGTCTACAATTGGAATAGTATGGTTAGTTCGCTTAGATAGTGTCGCTGTTTTATCGTGCCGACTTAAAGCGTGCCACAGAATTTCAAAGTAAGTAGTTAAGTGTAAGTTCTGGCTACCCCTTATTAGGAATCCAACAATAAGTAAGGTATTGGTTATAGTTAAGGTAAGGCTATTAAAACAACCTTACCTTTGTATTTGGTAACTATAGGAGGTTCTAGCTGTGTCAAGTGATGTCTTGCCTCCTTCATTTTGATAGAGACGGAATGGGCCCCGCATACTTCTAACTCAGGCGGTGATGGAGCTGATGGTACTCTTGCTTGCTGATAACCTTGGATTAGGCGCCTGGAATTAAGAGCAATGTTAATGTAAGAATATGTCAGTTAATATTAAAGCAAGTTTATTATCTCACCTTTTTAACACATGAAAGTAACACATAATTGCATAGATTCTTGGCGATTTATCATCACAGCTCATATATTTCCTCTGTAGAATCCTGATGTCGGTTTTGTACCATGAGTGAGAATACAGCGTGTTAACAGACACCAAAGCGTGTCAGGGCAAATACTTAGAGTGCTTTTAAAGTACAGACATCAAAAGTCATGTCTTACGGCACTCGCGGGAAGTAAAGAGTTATTAATTCTCAGCCGGCAATACACAGCATTCAATCAGTCTATAGATATATATACAAAAAAAATATTAGTTTATATATTAAATAAAATATTACTTAATAGACATCATTCTCTTCTCCCAATGCTGAGCCTGTTTCTCTTTCTCCGAGCTCATTCCGCCGGCGCATCCCGTCGTGCCCGCGGCTGGACCACCTACTGCTGAAGATCTGGAAATTGTTAAAAATAACGGTGGAATCATACTTTTATTTTGTTATTGGGCATTTTTCAATTTCTCTAAAAGAGCGGCTAAATTTCAAAACTCTAAAAAATTCATTTATTAGTTTTATTATTATTTCTATTAGTTTTGATCGTAATGGGAGATCCAATTCAAAGGCATATCATCTAAGTTAGCTTCCCGATTGATACGGGTAACCATACCACGAGGAAAGATAAAGCTTAATAAAATAAAAGGTTCACCCTGTCCCTATTTTGATTTTGTGTAGACAATTTGGGGCGTGCTCTTTGCTACTTGGATGACAAAACATAAAATTTCAGAATACCAGAAAACAAAATATCACTTAATATCTAGCGTATATGGAAGCTTTCTGATTTTAAAATAAAATTTACCTTGTATATGCAGCTAAATCTTTCTCGGCACCGCCAATCACCTCGTTAAACTGGAACTCAGCTTCCCTGGCCAGCCGTCGCAAGTGAGACAAGATTGCTTCGGGAGTTTTGACTGGAAAGTGTTGAAAATAAGAGTATATTAAGAAGATATTGATAAGTTATAGGTTCGACTTGCTTTGTAACCGTCTTTGAATAAATTTTTCTCTAGTTTGATGGTGTAGAAAACAAAAAATATGAACATAATTTATTGTAGAAGTTCTGGCTATCCCTCTTTGGGATAAATATGTGGATTATTTTACGTATTCTAGGAATTGTAGTGTTAAACTGAAATAGCATGGCTTCTTAGCCAATAGCGTTAAAACTTTGATCACGTTGAATTTTTGTGCTACATTCGGGCGCTTATTTTAGAAAATGTCTTAGTAAAAGTTATCGTAATTCGTATTGTATATCAATATTTTTTGCTAAATACTAAAGATATTTAGTATGAGGACTCATCAAATTCCAACTAAGTTAATTAACTTTATTCTGAGCAAAATCACAAAATCGTGATATTACGATTTTAAAGTAACCAATATTGAGACCGAAATATGACAATCTGTCAATAAGCAATATGTATTTTATAATATTAAATGTTTTATTTACATTACTTTAACTCTTACGAGTGTATGGTTCATAACATTAATCTAGTTGACTTATATTACAAATATTTTTTTCTATTTAGCAAGTACAATAACAGTTCCAAGAAACCAACATAATCTTTTAATTATCCAAAATGGTTGTGTAAGTTGAAATCCCTAGAGTAATTCTTTTCTCCGAAAGGAAATATTGTGATTAAAAGTTTTCGGTGTAAAACTTTTAGCCGCAGACAGGGTTGTTAACAAAGTGGTCCGGCTATACCTTCGAGACTAAGTTAAAGGAACTTAGTTTGTTCGTATCCTGCCCGAAGAAACCACGAGGGAACAACTAGGGAATATAATTGATCAAATTTTAACACCCCGTACAATGACGTCATCTATTCGGAATTTTGTTGGGCCACTGTTGGCTTTTAAAACTCAAATTCGTGATATCAAACAGGAATAAATTCGTTATTTTTGGGCACTACAGCAATAAGTAAAAATAAAGAAAGAAAGAAAGAGAGACATTTATTCGCTGTACAGAACATGGAAAAATAATATTAACAGAGAAAAAAAACAACACATTATAATAAAATAAAGTAAGTATAGATCGTTGTTTCGTAAGACATTAACGGGAAAAGATGGGGATGTTTGGACTTAAAGCATCTCCGTTCATAATGATAAGATAAGCTAACAAAAGATTATATTTAATTGCTTTTAGAAACAACGTTTGATTAAAAAATGTACACCTACAAGGCAACCCTAAGGATGCTGCTTTACTAGAAACAGATCACGTTAATGTGTTTTTAATAATAATAAAAGTGCATCACCTAAAAGTAGCGAATGTATTAATTCTTTAAAAACACAATATCCTCGCACATCTCAGATGGATTCAGAGCCTTAAACTAATTTGTTATCATTCAATTATGGTGACAGCTTCCGAAAAAATTGGGTCAGGAAATCTTATTCAATTTCTCTTCCAAGAACTTAAAAACATTTGTATAATCAATTAAAGTTAATTAGTAAGTTATCTAAGTAAAAGAACTGAACTAAATTGGGTAGCTAAGTCAGTAACCATTTCAGACAGATAAAATTTAGGTCTACGTACTTTCCTAACTTTGTTTGAAGTTCGAGCGAGTTTTATCAAAAGATTTCTTTACACTGTATTATTGCCCTCAATATGACTGATACTTTTTGTTTTGGTACAATAGATTGGTTCAGTATTTTTTGTTAAGAATGCTTACAGCAAAATAAGGCTGGGAATAAGCAAATATTGTACTTGTATTTTGGCGGGTCAACTTTCATTTCTTTATTCATATATATTACGAGTTAATATTAGTAATAAAAAACTTAAAAATGAATTCATTACATACATAATGAGGTTGTTTTATTTCTGAAACTCTTGTTACTTTATTTTGGAATGTATAGATGTATTGTATAGATGTATATGTATGTAAGGTAGGTAGGTATTAATTATTATATTTTTTTTATTGGACTCATAGTGTTATGCTTGTGCACTATGATCCTTCCATATAAATTTTCTCTAAAAGAGATATATAAAAGGTTTTATAAGTTTTTACACACTGACAAATGGTAACCCTACGTTAACTGAATTGGCGCGGCTGAGTTGGCTAGTCTGACAAACGTAGCCGGCAAAAATTTGAACAGGAACTATAAATAACGTTGGAAATTTAATCAAAAAGCTAGTTTATCGATACTCGGATAAAGTTACTCACTTACTAAATTAGATCACGACTTGAATCCTAGTAAGAGTCTAGATGAATTGAAATATTCGACATCTATGAGTATTATAATAATAAAAAAACTAACTTAACTTCCAAAAGTGACTGAAGAATTTCTAATTCCTTTGCTCTGGCTACCCCTTCTAGGGATTTATAGGCGTGAGTATATGTATGAATGTATGTATTCCCGTGAATGACTGATTCTCCTCGTGGTGAAATAAACAAGTTCAATATAAAAGTAAATTGATTATTATTCGACCCATAGCCTAAAATACTAATAGAGCTCAGCCTGAATTTGGTAATTTGGTAAACTAGATTAATTCTCCAATATTTATTTTGCTAGTTCGCGGCCTCGAAACTGTACCCGACACCTTAAAGTTGTTGAGGACCAAACACTCAAACCGTTAGGCCATAGTTTTTAATACAACGTTTGATCAGATACGATTTCACGTGACTTATCCATATTAGAACACAGAGGCATAAATGTTAACAGTGAAATAAACTTCTCGAAAGGAGGTCGTTTACTTGATAGCGATAGACAAACAAATAGAAAGATAAATTCGCGGCTATAGCAAATTGTTTTATTAGTTTTTATCATTTAGAGTCGGCAGACATTATCTTGGTAATGGTTGTGTTTATCTTTTATCAGATTTCGTGTTTTATTAAAAGCGTGCTAAAGAAAGTTTGGCTTGGGAAATGAGTTTGTGTTAAGCTACCCGCTTTTATTTTAGTTTGTTAAGAAAACTGTATTTTCACACCTTTACTTTTAAAATAATGCTACTTTCAGTAGTTCGGAAAATTATATAGATTATAAAACTAAGTAATCATTGGTCTTTTAGTAAGGTTTTATCACATGTTGTTAGGTAGGAAATGGCAAAAGTTTTTTTAGATATTTTACCATATTTACCATATTTTTCTAATTGGACCATAAATTCCCGAGGTGGACGCGTTTAACCGAACTCTTCAGTTTTATAATATAACTGTTTGGCTTGGAAGTAAAATAAAATCATAATTTATTTCAAAGTAAAAAGATAAATCTTTTTATAAATAAAAGATGTTATTAAAGGAAAGAAAAATTTCGACACTGGCGGGGTTCGAACCCGCGACCTTCGGTTATACGCCCCCGTCGCTCTACCAACTGAGCTACAGTGTCAGTAGGCATCCAGCGCGAAATTCCTCTATCCTTTGTTTCTTTTTTACACGTTCAAGTAGTGTTTGCGTTTCCTACCTCCGAATTTTAACTAATTCGGACGGCCACTTGTCTACCTTTTTCAGATAGAATGCAAATGTTGGAAACGCCTGACTATCACATAATTTAATGTTTTTTTTTTGACATGAATTCCTCATGTGGGGATTATTACTTATAAATAAAAGATGTTATTAAAGGAAAGAAAAATTTCGACACTGGCGGGGTTCGAACCCGCGACCTTCGGGTATACGCCCCCGTCGCTCTGCCAACTGAGCTACAGTGTCAGTTGGCATCCAGCGCGAAATTTCTCTATCCTTTGTTTCTTTTTTACACGTTCAAGTAGTGTTTGCGTTTCCTCCCTCCTCTAGAGCCTCCTCTAACCATGTTCCATGCAAACGATTTAAATATATACTAGAATAATTCAGATACATACATTGTGTTCCTTCTTTGGCTCCGAACTCCATAAGCATCTTGGCCAGTTGTCGGTTGTTGGCCAGAACCGCCACGTCCAGCGGTGACATACCGTCCGTGTTGAGACTGGAAATTAAACGGATAGTTACATATACTGTAGATACTTAATAATTCAAGACGATAGTCTAATAATTCAAGCGTTCATGCCGTATATCCCCGAAGGGTTAGCAGAGGTACTAATACTTCTGAACATAACGTAACATTGTCACCTAGTGTTATGAGTACCCACGTTTTGCTTGGACAGTTTACGAATACACTGTCTCATGATTAAGTACAACTCAGCCATGTGGGTTTCCTCACGATGTTTTCCCTCATCGTTTACAACCACGATGAATTAACCACACATATGACTTTAGAAAAGACAAATTGGTGTAGGTCCGACCCGGGATTTGAGCTCACGTAGTATTGATGGGCGGTCGTTCCACCCATTGGACTATCACGGCTGTTTTGTCTTATATATGTGTTTTACTTTGATCCTGTTGCAGAATATGGTAATGTAGCACATTTACACAGGCTTAGAATAGCACATTTCTTCCTCAGAGGCTGCTAAGGATTTTGAAATTTTTTGGTATTTTGGGAGATGTGGCCTGGTGTCGGTTAAATATATGACTTTGTGGAAGACTTTCATAGGGATCCTTTTGGTAGGGATTCAGATATAGTTGGTAATTCGATCAATATATTTTAAGACATTTTCCCCGTACTGATTATTAAAAGTTCTACGTACGTACGCATCCTAATCTTACCTATTGACATCAACGTCAGTCGATTCCAAGATGTTTCTCGCCTTATCAACGTAGCCATGTTCCACAGCCGCAAACAAAGCTGAAACAATAAAATACAATCTTAATTAAATATAAACGCTCGCTTTGCATTCATCTTCATTATATCAATACATATTTTAGGATTTGAACTATTGTTGCATAAGTTTCTATAAACAGTTTTAGAAACATTATCTCTTTAAAAAACGTATAGAAGAAACATTTAACAGAAAGCGGTGTTTCATAAGTAAACAGTCACTGCAAAGCTAGTATGAGCGACCTTTTAACTTCTGTAACAGCTGTCTCTTTCGCACTTATATAGTATCGTATACTTTTATCTCATTCTAACCGACAGAGCGTCGATAAAATAACGCTCGTGCTAGGCCAGCTGATAAAAAACTAGTAAAAATAACAAAATAAAAACAAAAAATACCATGCAAATGAATGTTAAGTTGAGGTTGTTTCTCTTGTTCTTTAGTCTCTTTGGTCTCCCCCCTTTGTCTGCGTATTTTGTCTAGATTCGGGGGGAGGGGTGCGCATGCGCTCAAAGACGGCAGCTCGCCCCCGCACCCCTCTAGCAGAGCTCCGTACTGCAACTCTGTTATAAAAGAAAAGAAAAAAAAAACTAAAAAAAGAAAACTGAAAAAAACACAATAAAAAATAATAATAAAACAATATTTGCTCGATAAGATAAAAAACATGATCGACGTTTGTAATATCCACGGATTGGTTTATATTATTCACTTTAAAATTAACATAACATAAACATAAACGTTCACGCCGTTTATCCCCGAAGGGGTTGGCAGAGGTACCAATACTCCTGAACTCACATGGCAAGCGCCATCTAGTTTCCAGAGAAGGTACCCACGTTTTGCTTAGACAGTGCACTCACGTGATAGGGGGCAGGCCTAATTAAAATTAACTATATTAATATAAGTAAATATTAACACACATATTTTTATACACGTATAATGATGCCCAAGCTGACTCTCAATTTTCTGATTTATTTCATAATGAAGGCATGAGTTTCTAAAACATCTTCACTTGAAGCTTCAAAAATAAGTCTAGATGCTTCTTTTAAATTAGGTTATTCATACAGGATGAAAAGCCCTACTCGAATGTCAAGTACTTTATTCTGTGCGTTCTTTCCAACACCGCCTCCTCAATAAACTCGTGATTAAGGAAGTGAATGTAAACCAAATTATACGGTGCAGATATTTTAAAATTAAAGTTTACTTTTTAAGTCAAATTAAGTTTTTAAAAACCTTTTTTTTAAAGTGTTTGTTATAACGTTAAGATCTAACCATTTTAACACATATGGCAGAAAACTAAAAAATAATAAGTGAGCTAACAAAGATCTTAATACGAATTTGGACTCAATCATGTACAGGTATTACAGACATAATGCAATTGATACTAAATTTTACTTTGATTCCCATACACCTTTTAGTGCAAGGGGCAAATTAAGCGATGGATTGGATTTAATTTACATGGTAATTTAATATATATATATATATATATATATTTGTAAATATATTTCAAGTACTTTGATATTCAGAAATGCTTATGAATCTTTTAATTCTTAATTTCGGTATAAGCATAATAGAGATACTCGTATATTGACGGCTTATGAAACAATATTTACAGCTCCGTATGATATACTAGATAAAATATGTAATTATAAGATTAGTTTTCTTGTAGCTTTTAATTTAGGGGATCAAATTAGATAGAAAGAGAAGTTGTTGATAAGTCCAAAGCGGCCCTTCTCGCCTTAAAAATGTTACAATATTGTGTAGTCACTCTTACACTTTAAAATATTATTCTCTCAATTACCAATCACAAATCTTCATAAATGTTAAAGCTACTCACACTTCAAACTATGTTAGTAAAGCAATCTATGTCTTGAATGATTCAAAGTGAATTATGAAGATGAAAAATGGAAAATTTCAAGATTAATGGAGGTACAGGGAGGGTATATTGCTGCCGTCACTCCTCCATGAGATAGTAGTTGTAAAGAAAAGAGATCTATTTTTTATACACTAACTATTTTAATTAGTTTAACCTTTAGTTATCATATTGTAAATACAATCTGAGATAAACAAAATGACTATAAAATTAAAATAATTAAAAGATTAAAGTAACAATTTGTCCTTTGTATGATATGTTTGCAACTTTGTGACGATGGAGATATCGAAAATTCATTTTCGTAATTTTAAGCTTTTCATGAAAAATAAGAGAGAATTTGGTACATACTTTTTTTTATTTATAGGACAAAATGGGTCAGTCATACTTTAGATCGTTAACTCATTCAAAATCTTACTTGACTTGTTGCTTAGTGTTGGCCGGAACATCAATATAATTTCAATATTTTAAAAACTTATGCTTATTTTATGTTTCCAATAATTAGTATAGATTTCCAGAAGTGTGGTTAGAAGTAGCAGTAATTGCGGAACAAACGCGATAAAAATAAAATTATAAATGTTTTTCATGACCTACATACATGGTGAATATAAGCAGGGAACGTATAATTTATAATAGTTAAGCAATTATTCATCAAGACTGACTGCAACAAGGTTGCAAGTGCAAATTACGTTATTGTTTCATCTAACGTCTCCATACAATAATTAATCATTTTTTCTCGTCATATAGTATTATCTCACTTATTCGTATAATAAATATATATATATATATAAATATATATGTCTACAATGCACGATTAAACATATGTAAATAATGTATGAATACTCATCTCATCACATGGATACAAATTATAAATTAAAAGTCAAAAACATTAATTTCTTGTTTGTATTTCTATTAGAAAACGCTTTAATGGACATTCAATTTTGATTGCACGTTGAAAAAGGTTCTTTGCAATGAAGATTTGTGCATCAGTATAGTTGTCTTTCTAAGAATTGAAGATATTAATATAGCAAGTATTGTCATACAATGAAATGTAAGTAAACCAACAAACCTGACTACCTGGTTAATAAGTTATTGTGAAAGACTAAACAGATCCAGACCAAAATCAAAGGCAGAAAGTAACACAACAACACTTTTAACGTGGCAAATACATTAAACATTAAAACAAACCCTTAAAGTATATTTATACTCGTAAGTATATATGGATTGACTCTAACTTTAAGTCCTATCAGCGTATATGACCTTCATATCGAAGGCAAATTTGACAATGTTTCCGTGCAAGGAAATAAATGGTATTTTCGACATGAAAAGGTTGTGCTGTATAGCCTTCAGAATACTAAAGAGCTGCAGACAACTGCATTGTTTAAGTTCGTGACAACAATGATTTTGGTGTTTTATACTCGTTTGGTTCAACAGCTCAGATTTGTTGGTCTACAATTTGATATAAGTTTGAATGTCTATAGAACATTCTCAGTACTAATCAAGAATGCTGATATTGCCTTGCACATTTGTACTGCTGTGCTGTTAGTGTAGATATTGAATACATACAAACATACATACATATACTCACAGCTATAATCCTTAAACGGGGTAGCCAGAGCTTCAGAATTAGGAAATTCTTCAGCCACTTTTTGAAGTGAAGTGGGGAAAAGATTATATTATTCTATATTGAATAGTTCTCTCAAACTCAAACGTTCATCTCCGTACATCCCCTAATGGGTTGGCATTGTCACCTGGTGTTCAGAGTACCCACGTTTTGCTTAGACAGTGTACTCACGTGATAGAAGGCAGCCCGTTTTGTACTAAGTACAACTTAGTAATGTGTGTGTTTCCTCACGAATTGTCGTCACAATGTTTTACCTCACCGTTAACAACCATGATAAATAAACCACACATATGACTTTAGAAAAGACAAATTGGTGTACCGACCCAGAATTTGAACCCTCATCGCCTACAAAATAAGCGGTGTTCTACTTCTACCCACTGAGCTAAAACGGCGTCGTTGGTAAAATAGGTTTTCAATTGTGAAGCTCTGGCTACCCCTCTTTCTATTTACAGCCGTGAGTATATCTGTTTGAATGTTTATGCTCTTGTCTGCGAGAATCAACGAGCGAAAATTACGTCGATCATTTAAGAGCCGTATATAATATCAACTTACTTAGGGGAGGGATTACGATTCAATATCATCACGAAACTTCCATTATGAACTTGATCCTCACTAAAGCCACGTTTACAATATTTAATATAACTATTTCTGAGTGACATTGAAGTTGCAGTTAGAAACTAGTTCGATGGAGTTATAATATTTCACTTGGTTTCTGTTACAAAAGTTACCTACTTGCTATTATGTAATGATATTTTTGTGTATAATTAGTTTATTAGGGTGTGTTCAGAGCTGATCTGACCGTCGGTTTTGACCGTCAGTCGTCCGTAACTTAATCTAATTTTCAAAGGAAATTTTAAAGAGCCGTCAGAGCCGCCCTGATCATTCGGTAGTCAGGTCAGTCACGTCACGTCACGTCAGTTCAACGTATCGTACGTGCTGACGGTCAGGACCGACGATCAGGCTAGCTCTGAACATTCCCTTATTCTATATTACTATGAGCATCGCGCCGACTAATAAGCACATGTTAAATAAATGATTAAAATAATACAGTAAAATCTACTTACACTATTGGGCCTAATTAAAAGTTATATTATGTGTATATATGCATGAACATTTTATATATAAGAACATCTAGAAATTCCTAGAAAATCTACAAAAACAATCTTAGACACCCCAAAAACAGTATAAGTGGCAACCCCTTAACTAGTTAAATTGAGACTTCGAGATCTAGAACAAGATAGAATTTCCTAATTTAGAATCCGTTAATATTAACATATTCATTAAGATAAAGTAGGCAATCCTGCTTTAGGCTAATTTAATTATTTCGGTACTAACTTTAACGAAAATGTGTATTAGCGAGAGAAAATTATCGTTGTAAAGCTGCTAATTAATACTAAAAATGAGCTTCCGTAATTAAGGTAAGGTGTTTGTACATGAAACATAAATTGTTTATAGAAATGGGAACTTTTATAATTAATATTATGGTCGCTGAAAAGTATTTTAAGACCGACAAATTTAAAGTTCGTTATATCTTTACAAAAATAAATCAATGTAACGTAACAATAGTCCCTTATTAAGAAAATACCATAAAGCATGAATTACTAATACTACTACAAGAAAATAATCCCTTAATGCGTAGGTTGAGTTAAGGGTCCAAAATAACCCAATTTATGTCAGTAGTTCTGGTGAAAACTATGTAGTAAACAACTTAAAAAGCTCAGTGCGCTTAGATAGCTCGTGAATGACATGTGTGTAACCCAGCAGATATCCTCATCTTTACAATTAATTTTTATGTATATTTTTAGCAAAAAAATACTATGAATTACTTATTAACTTAGAAAATATGAAGTAAATCGCTCGAAATGTACATGAATTTATTCGTAAATAGTTTTCTCAATACGAAAATATACATTTTAGAGCTCAGATACCTTATACATCAATAAGGTGATCTGATCTCTAAAAATGTATACGATTTAAGGGACCCAAACCCCAATGAATCTTTTAAGGTTCGGGTGGTTACTGTTTCAGTCAGGTAGTTTTTTTACTTTTTTCGGGAAAGAGGTTGAGGTAGCTTGGCTAATCGGATGCGACTAGTCAAGTGCTAGTCGCACCCACACAAAAAGACCTACCTACAAATTGAGAGCCTGCAGCCAGAGCAGTAAGATTTTTTGAATGGAAGGTAGTAGGTACCTACTTGACAAAAGATTAAGAAAAGAGTTCAAGTTAAAGGAAAAATAATAAGGAATGATAATAATTTTTTTTTGTCTATTGATGTCAAGTTTATTTTAAAAGTCTTTAGTGGCGTTTACAATTTCAGCAAACTTTCAAGTAATTTCTATGATTTCATAAGAACATCTAAACACTTAAAAGAAACACTCAACCATTTTTCACCAACTCATAGTTACACTACAACATTAGGCCTAACCGGAATAGCGTGTTTATTATCTCATACATATTATGTATGTATGTTACACATAACATTGTTAAGGTATTCAAAACAGATCATCGATACCGCATTCTATTATAGAACCCACACGATACCCTACGCCTAGTTTTAAATTATATTGATTGATATATGTAAATTTAAAATGTTTTAAAGTACTGATCTGAGGGGCTTAGGATGTTAATAAAGAAAAATACGAACTCTCAACTCAGCTCAAACGTTCACGCCGTATATTCCCGAAGGGGTTGGCAGAAGTACTAATACTTCTGAACATCACGTGACACTGTAACCTGGTGATCAGAGTACCCAACCTTTGCTTTGACAGTGTACTCATGTGATGGGGGCAGGCCTATCACCGTTTTGAACGAGTACAGTCACATGACTAAGTACAACTCAGCCATGTAGGTTTCCTCACGAAGTTTTCCCTTACCGTTAACAACCACGATAAATTAACTACACATATGGCTTTAGATAGACAAATTGGTGTAGGCCTGACCCGGAATTTGAACCTAAATTTCAAAACTTAATCCAAATTACATCAATCAGAAATTGCAACTCAGTTATATTACGACCCTGATGATAATTTAATCTAACAATAACATAACAATAATAAAGACCGCATAATGTTAAGCGGTAACAATGGACAAAAACTTGTTTTCGTGACTGTACCCCATTTGCTCGCGACTCGCGTGGGTAGAGTACGCGGTACAATCATGAAGAACACGGATTGGGTTGTGAATAAGTATAGGATTTACGGCATTGTATACCAATACCTTGTGTGTTGGTATTGAGCAATTGAATGAAATAAGTTACGTACTAAGTTTGAAAATAGTTAAAGTAGATACATGTTAAGTTCATTCACTTGTAATGTTTATAAAATATAAATTAAACGTTATAGTTAAAGCTACAGCGGCAACAAAGGCTCATAGTAAATTAAGAATATTAACTCATCGCTAAGGTATAATTTGCCTATGTATAATAAAACTAGACCTGCATTAGGCGTATCTGATATTGCAAGAATGTAAAGTTTATCACGGAAAGTATTCAAGCGTCTCATAGAGCAATGGGTTTCACATCGCGTAATAAGTGACAAAAACCTGATAGAAAATGAATAGTCACCATTGACCCGCAACTAACATCATCCGAGTCTAAACGACCAAATCGAATTATGTAACTGGGCAAAGAGGGCTTACATTCTAGTAAATTTCACTCACATTATAAAGTCATATTGTATGCCAGTATCAACATCAAATGCTTACCCTACAATTCCCAATGGGATTCACATTCATTCAGATTATGTTACAGAATGTGTCGGATGAACACCAGAGGCTTTTACTCCTTAATCATATATTTATTAGTAACATGATTTAGACGAAAGTTATAAAAGGAGTATGATGTTTTTGATGTGTGTTTTTTGTTTGATACTCAGAAGTAGAAGAAAAGAGGTTAATTTTTTCAGATTGGCGTATTTTTTAGAAAACCTAATAGTGTTAGATGTGGCCTAATAAAAGTATTTCGTCAGTTAAATATTACAGAAAAATACTTGGCTTTTTGGTTTTAACTCATGTCACCTGCTTTTATTTTCATATTTAAGTTTAAACATGTTAAATGGACTGGTAAATGTTTTTATATCAATTCATATGGGTCTAAGAGACTTTTTATGAAATATTTATTCATAAAGACCTAATCATTTACAGAGAATGAGAGATTGGCGTTCCAAAACAATTATTTAGAAACATACATACGTATGCTTCCGGCTATAAATCCCTATAAGGGGTAGCCAGAGTCTCAGAATACGAAATTCGTCAGCCACTTTCGGAAGTTAAAGTGGGGAAAAGATTGTAAAAGTTCTTGGCGATGGGTCTCCAACCGCATCGCCCAAAATATGCTAAATAATCTCCAACAGCCTCAGTCACCTCTTACGAACACCCATAGGCAGTAATGGGGTAGTTCTATACTAAGCCACACTGCACAGAACATATGTTAAATATACTGCATTTTTAAACAGAAAAGAGCTGACTCAAACCCCCACATCAATTTGCATTTTTAGGAGCACTAAAACATATTCATAGTCAACAGTGAGTTTGTTTTTCAACACAAAACCGTGAAGCGGAAGCTCCACGTATGCATGTTTGAGGCCGCCTCACGGAAAGCAATCGTGACATATGTTGGACCAAATCGGTCAAGGCACTCAGTCCGCCGTACCAGTTCGATCGGAAGTCAACTCGTTTCATTGTAATTGCAACGTTCGATACTACTGCCAATGAGTTTTTATATTAATTGCTAGTTGAAGACGAGCGATTTGCGGAAATTGACGTTTTCTTCACAATTATCGCAGTATGTGGCAAATAAATTGTAAAATATTATGTTGTGATTGTGACTTGGTAAATTTTATGTTTCCGACGGGGTTTTGATTGGATGAGAAAATATCGCGTCAACTATTTAAATGTAGATATAAGGCATTAGGCTAGATATAAGTTATTTTGCAAATCAAATAAAAATACAAACAAAACTTCTAATAGTTCATTCATAAAATCATATTAAAAAGAGGAAACAACCTTGTTTTTTAAGAAATTAAATAAACGTCTTATATTTTTAGTACAAAATGATCATACAGCACAGTTTGAATCAACTTAATCGTATATTATATTTTTTAAGTAGTTCAGCGGAGTAAAAATTGTATGAATAATACCAGTATGCGCCTTTGATATGATTTTGGAAGTCAATGAATAAGAGAACTTAAAAATTTATAATATCTGTCTACCCTAACATAATTGAAAGAGAGTAAACAAAAGCATACGTAGATGTAAAAAATGTTGTGAGCCAAAAGTTTTGGTTTGGATAGCAACAGTCTCAGTAAACTAATACAAAAGGGATCCAACTGGGTAAGCCAGATTAAAAAGTTTTGCCTCTCTCATTGACCTCCACGTATTCATTATTTATTTGTATAATACATAAGTGTAAATACGAATTAGAAGCCAAGGGCATAAAGTTAAAGTTAATGAATACATGGGTTTAAAGTTAAAAAACATTATGTAAATAAGACTATATTTTTTCATGTTCGTAACATTTATCCACCTGGGTAGATAGAACTGTCACTCATAGTGATAACAATTTATTTTTTTATACAAAACATCTGTGTTGTGTTTGCTTAGTTTACTTTATTACTAAACCATTTCGTCCCGTGATTATCATTAGAGGCGACGTTGGGGTTCAGGGCTTTTCAAGTGATTATTGGAGTGTGACTGGAGATCCATATCCAACCAACTTTTTCCCATCATTTTTCATTCATCTTACAAAAGCGGCTGAGGGATTTCTGTTTCTGAAGCTTGGAGAACACTTTTTGGGATTTAAAGCTCCGAGTATTAGTAGTAAGTTAGTATTTTGTATATATACATATAAGAAATATGAGAAAATCCTACACACGTTTTTTCTCAAGTCGTATGTGTATTAACGCCGAGGGAAAATATCGTGAGGAAACCTGCGTTTCTGAGAAACACTAAGTCCTGTGATAGTAAATTCATACTTAGCTTATCAAGATAAGCCTGCCTCCTATCATGTGAATACTCTTCAACCAAAAAGGGTATTCCAAACATCGGGCGACAAAAATTCACGCACGACTAAATATAAGTAAATAAGAAAGAAAATCACATACCACAGTTAAATATAAAAGTGAACATGTCAGCTGCACTATCATTGTCGACTGAACAATTCTTGTAATGTTTGTTTAGACAGCGTTGTGTAATGCTGTATCTAATATCTGTGAGAAATTTAGCGAGAATGCATTTTTATAATTATCATCAAATCGGCGAGAGTTGGACACGTAACGTGGAACATCACATCACTGTCATTGTTGTTTACAATTTTGTCTTCACGAAGTCTTACTAAGTATAGCACTGTAATACGTATATGGGTGATATGGGTCATAGTTTTATTATGTTTTATGGCATTGTTTTGTCTGCATGTTGTTTTTTTTTTATCTGCAAAGTCTTTTATATTGCCTACTCAACAAGTACAAAAAAATGTGACTATACGCTAGACTACAAATATTTTTTCATACATACATACATATACTCACGGCTGTAAATCCCTAGAAGGGGTAGCCAGAGCTAAGGAATTAGAAACTCCTCAGCCACTTTTGGAAAGTTGAGTGGGGTAAAGATGGTAAAATAAAGGTTATTGGTGATGGGTCTCCAACCGCATCGCCCAAAAATCTCTTAAAAGCCCCAATACCGTTAGTCGCTTCTTACGTACACCCACCGGCAGAAATGGGGTAGTGCTATTCTAAGCCGACACTACACAGCAAATTGACACAATTTTCACTAAGGGGAAATCAGCTTTAACTTTTTTCAGAAAAATATATGTAACATGTATAATAAAGCCATACAAATGAAACTATACTATGACACTAACGACCGATTTCTGAATTGAGTATTCCAGCTGAGTACAACTTAAGTATCGTTCTGTCGCATTGAAACCTTAACAACTGAATGAGACAAAACTATACTTAAGTCGTTCTCAGCTTGAATACTCAGTTCAGAAATCGGGCGTAAGCAGTTTTAATTAAATAATTATAAATGATACCGTTATATTGTACCAAGTTTGACTCCCACAATAAAAAATGAAATTGCCCAAAAGGGTATAAAAAATAGCGCACAGTCTATTTCACTTTGCACTAACAGCCTGAAAGTAATACCTACTTACTTAATACATGATCATGGCTATAAATCACAATATGTGGTAGCCGGAGCTTAGAATTAGGAATTTCTCAGCCAGTTTTGAAAGTCGAGTCAGAAAAGATTATAAATTGAAGGATGATGAGGGTTTTCGCCTAAAATTATCCTAAAAATCCCTAACAACCTAAGTCACCTTTTACACCACTCACACACGGTTAGGCAAGCCCACACTACACGGCAGCATCATTATATTTATAATACGTTGAAAAGTCATGTCATCACGCTACCACCTCACATGAAAGTAAAAACATAGGATGAGACCAATTAACCGAAAGGTCAATGTCTTCACTTTCAAGTTATTTCATAATATCACTCTATTGTGCTGCGATCTCATCACTAGAGGTTCATTACGTCACGTCTTGTACTAAATTTCTTATTAGATGCGGAATAGGTAACCATCACGGTGTTTAATACAGTCTTAATACAGTCATAATGTGGTTTAGAAGTTATATTTTTTATTTTACGAGCAATATGTCCTTTGTTGTTTCTGATTATGGCTGTGCGAATTTGATGGTCGGATGTGACTTCTAGAATATAAGGAATTTCATAGAAGAGGCTCTAACTGTTTGAAGTAGTATTTTTACACACAAAAAAACATTTATTTTGCTGTGTAGTGTCGCCTTAGAATAACACTACTCCTTTTCTACCCGTGGGTGATCGTAAGAGGCAACTAAGGGTATTGGGGCTTTTTAAGGGATTTTTGGGCGATGCGGTTGGAAACCCATCACCAACAACCTTTATTTTACCATCGAATTTTCAATTCCTTAGCTCTGGCTACCCCTTCTAGAGATTTATAGCCGTGAGTGCCGTAACAAAACATTAGTAAATATATAAGTTACTGATTCAAAAGAACTTTTACTCCATCGCGCTACAGATACAGATAGTATTAGGATCGAGATAAACTTTCGGCAAATAGACATAAGTAACGAAAATTTTAAGTATTTATTATTCGGGATTTAAGTTTTATTTCTAAGAGGACCCATATTATTATTTTAATACTAGAATACTAAGCACTCAACCGATAAGACATAATTGCTTTACAGTTGTTTTCGGTTCAATTACAATCAACTATATCGATATTTATGCTTATAATAAAACTTCAATAACTGCTAATATTTCAAAAGAAACTATCTAGCTATCTTTGACAATGGCACAAGATAAAATGATTAAAAGATAAATAAACTATATGAGTATCATTAATTCATAACTGAAAATTATTTTACATTGTTACAAGTTAATAATTTTCTAAAATCCTAACTTTGATGTCTTAACTGACCTGAAAGCCACTTTTAATGGGAATAGCAGGTTAAGGTATGCGGTACTTTTTTGACAAATTTGATACAGTATCAGTACAGATACAGTGGTTGTACCGTTTGTCATGTGCTCTGACTTTAGTAATGGTACAGAAATAGAAACAAAACTAAAATGTACCGATACGGTCAGTTAGGCACTTTAGATGAGTATCTTCACTTTCAGCAAAAGATATTTCCCAAGCGATTATTGTGATGCTTAATTACCTACGGACAATTAGTTTTGAATACACTAATTTGAATGCCAACGCATAGCAGAGATAAAAGAAAATTTCACTTGTTTCGCCATCAGCATAAAACGTGCTACGTAACTTTGTACTCGCGGTATCCCATAGACAATGGATGGGATGTTTTTTGCTTGACTATTCGCACGCTAAATAGTGAAATGGGTTTTCTAGATGATGTTGATGCAACGGTTACGTCTACTTTCCTTAACTTAGCTAGGCTTGTGATATAATTAACTTTGATATCCCTTGAATGCTTATTTGGTTATATTGTACATGTAATTTGTTAGGGCGTTTGGTTAGTTTTCAAATTATATTACTTTTATTATCAGTATAGAAAAGCACTATCCTATCTCTAAACATGGTAGTGGTGTTAGATGCCCTCGGGTATACCTAAGGTCTGTGTAAGTGATTATATGGCAAAGAAATTTATCACGAAATATACGTATGAGATCATATGTATCGTTCATAAAAAGAGAAATATAAACGTTTATAGTATCTTAAGCGGCTATTTAAAGGCTCTAGCTACCCACCTTTTGGGGATACAGCCGTGATTGCGGGTAGAAAGGTAGGTGAAACATACTGACTGTCTATCACTAAATTCCTATACATAAAGATTTGTTTTATAGCAATGGTAATAAGAACGCTATGATAATGTCGATTAAGGGCAACCATCTTCATAACAATAAAAAAACTAGTTGCGGTTTACGAAATGAATAACAATAAGTAGATTTATGCTAAACTATTCAATTCGTGATGCCTTAAGGATCACGTAATAGACACTTTTAGATACTATTAAAACCATTAGTTAAATTTGTGACATATAAAAAAAATCATACATAAATAGGAGCATACATAAGCATGCACGCTTGAGTATTACATAATATTCCAGCCTCAGAATATGATATACCTAAAAAGATGTTTTTTTGCTGCCGATAATGGATTCAAAACAAACATATAGCACTTGAACAAGTCGCTTATATCCTATAATTTAGAAAACATAACACAGAAATAGAATAATCGTAGCCAACCTAAGTTATTAGTTGTAATTACTAGTAAATTCTGTTAAATACTTAACAGCAGGTACCGTTATGTAAAATCCAATTAAATCATTTGTCTATGGTTCGTTAACCGAATGGTTACAACACTAGTCTTAGATTTATCAGCAATTTACACTTTCGATAATTTATATACATGAGTGATTCGTTGAGTAATCTAACTCGGCAATATTTAGTACAGCCTCCGTCATTCGATTAACTACCAAATAAGATACCAAATTTCTTAAATGGTTTTTATAAAGGAAATGTCTAGTGTAAAGTTGGAAGTGTTTCTCTCGTTATATGGATTATTATAAATTGTGAATAATGAATAATAACTTGCGGTAAATATAAAAAAAATATAGTAGTACACTGCACAATTATTGTATTGTATTTGCATTATTATTACATACGTATACATATATGTATATATACTTATGGATATAAATCCCAAAAAGGGATAGCAAGAGTTTCAGAGCTAGATTCTCCTCAGCCACATTTGGAAGATGATAGGAGAGAAGATGGTAGAAATTAATTATCGTTGGTGATGGATCTCCAACCGCAACCTTAGTCGCCTCTTATGGCAACCGTGTGTAGAAAGGGGTAGTAACATTCTAAGCCGGCACTGCAAGGCAATTATTTATGTATTACCCATATCCTTTAACCAAACTCTAAAGATTATTTCACCTCTATTCTTTACAACACATTTTTTATGCTCATTTCCTACACTCGCTTTCTACCACTGCCATATTTAGTACATGATAGAAATTGGTGATATGATATGTCTAGAAATTGGTGTAACTATCTCAAAGAACTATAAAGATAGGCACATACACCAAATTTGGCAAACACAAAGGCAATAAATATTGTATTTTATGTTTCTAGTAAGTACCACATAGGATGTCTGTCTCTTATCGTTAGCATTGTAGTCAAATAATTAAATTTCAAATTAGCAAATTATGTATTAAGTTGAAATTATAGTTAACATCAGGTATCAAAATACGGTTTTATAGAACAACTAGTGGATCGTCCCAGCTTCGCACGGGTAGCGTTGTTTTTTTAAATATCTGAGGTTTCTTTTTTCAGTCACTGCTCAAGCATTGGTGAAATTCAGCGCAATGTTTTCAATTTATTAAATTTATAGCACTCCCTAAACAGTGTAGTTTGGTTATTATGAATGCACTTAAATGAACGGTTCAGTATTTCCGTTTCATAGCAAATTTTGGAATAAACCGCTATGAAGTACTTATACTTAACAAAAAATCATTACGTGATGTAGGATGCAACTACTGGCGCCATCTAGTATGTTATATGTAAATTAGTAAAGATTTGGTTTTGGTTACGGGCGCGATGGCTTATTTTATGTATAATTCCCGTGTTTCTCTACCGATTTCTATGTTTTTTTTTTTATTTAATAGGTAATAATGTTACTTTTTTTAAATAAGGGATGAGTGAGAGGTTTACAAACGTAAAAGTAAACAAATATAATCAGAATGTTCCGAACTGCTAAGCTATCAGGAATTCACGTGTTATTGTGAATCAACCGTAAAAGATAGACATAAACTGTTGAGGATTTTTTTTAGATAATTTAATGAAAAATATTTCCGTCATACATGATTTTTATGTAAGTTTAACCATTAAGGCTGCACACGCGACGGAAGCTTAAAAATGGAGTAACATCTGCCGTTTTCCCAAAATTTCCCAAAATTCCCCTTTACTACTCTGCTGGAAAGTATACAAAAACCTGCCCAGGAGTATTAAGAATAATTGTACCAAGTTTCGTTCAAATCCGTCGAGTAGTTTTTGTTTCCATAAGGAACATACAAACCGACAGACAGACAGACAGACAGACAGACAGACAGACAAAAATATTACTGATTGCATTTTTGGCATCAGTATCGATCCCTAATCACCACCTGATAGTTATTTTGAAAATATATTTCATGTACAGAATTGACCTCTCTACAGATTTATTATAAGTATAGATATAGATATAGATAAGAGACAGCTCCTATGTGGTACCTACTAGAAACATAAAATATGATATTTATTGCCTTTGTGTTTGCCAAATTTGGTGTATGTGCCTATCCTTTTAGTTGTTTATATGTGATGGTTTTCAAATAAACTTAATAAAACATATAATAGTTACAAAGTTAATAAGCAACCGTGATAGCCCAGTGGGTAGAACACTCGGTTATCGTGCAAACGACTAGTGTTCAAATCCTGGGTCGGGCCTACACCAATTTGTCTTTTCTAAAGACATATGCGTGGTTAATTTATCATGGTTGTTAACGGTGAGGGAAAACATCGTGAGGAAACCCACATGGCTGAGTTGTACTTAGTCATGTGACAGTGTATTCGTACAAAACGGTGATAGGCCTGCCCCCTATCACGTGAGTACACGGTCCATGCAAAACGTGGGTACTCTGAACACCAGGTGACAAAGTCACGTGATGTTCAGAAGTATTAGTACCTCAGCCAACCCCTTCGGGGATATTCGGCGTGAACGTTTATGTTATGTTATGTTATTAAAGTTAATAAAATAAAACAGGATACGAAAATACACCCAGAGAAGTTGTGGAAGTACAATGATAATAATTATTTGGCTATCCTGTTTCTAACTTGAATTAAAAAGGGAGATTTTACATTTCGTGACCAGTTTACATATATATTGATAAAGTGTGTATCTAATTGCATTCTTTTATATTTCAGACCTGAATTTATTTGAGTTATTTCACTTAAATAACGAAAACTAAACAACACGTCAATAAACTAGAAGAAACGTAGTAAATAACTAAAAAGATGCGAGAATTTTAATGAAGATCTCACACGCGATCTTGTGTGTTTATATTTTTTTTATTTGCGCTTTGCTACCGGCGATGTTCCATTATGTAATTTGAAGATGACATCAAGTGATATCACTTCAATGTTCACTTGCACCTGCACTATTCTAGGAAAAAAACAAAGCTATTACCCGGTAATATTCCGAGAATGATTACCGTATGATGTGAGTGAAGGTTTCGAAATGAGTCATGTGTACTTACTGGGATCAAGAAAGGCAATTGTGTTTCTTTCTTTTGGCGGCGTACTGTACACGAAGGCCGGATTGACACATCCTATTGGTCCCGCGTTCGCACACATATCACTGTCAGAACCACGTCTCTGCCTCCTCTGAACCACCAAATCCGTAATCGACTTTGCGGATTCGGATTTCCCCATTACTTTTAATTTGATTTTCCCCTTATCCGGGCTCTGGATATGGAGAATGGCTGCTGCTTTTGGTGGAACCTTTTCTGGAACCAAGAGCTCTTTCGCAGATATACTTTTTTGTTTTTTATTCGAAAATAGTTCAACAAATTTATTCTTTTCTACTTTCCCGTGTTTGTGGGGTTTAAGATTTAAATCAATATCAGTGCTCTTGCGACGCTGTTTGAGCGATTCGCTTTTCCTTTTCGCCATTTCGTGTGTGTGTTGATTGTACTTTCCGTCCAAGCCTTTGTAAGTTATATCGTACTCCTTGTTCCAGACCTGCGTGGAGAATAGGACACTGTTTCTTTGGAAGTTGTCGATGTGGTCGTCATCCCTGTGGGAGCGCCAGCGATGTCCGATCATGCGGAGCGAGGCGCGCACGGAGCGGGTCCGGCGCAGTCCCGGCTCCCGCTTGAACCTGTCGATGAGGGTTTCCATGAGCGCGGCTCCGGCCCCGGAGCACCCGTCCCAGCACTGGGCATTGCACGGTTACACTCGACTACGCGCACGCTATTCACAACACCGCGATAGTTACGTGAGTCAGTTTCACCACTAGACGTTCACTCGAAACGCCCGCTTCTTGTCGAATGGAGGCCTGCAACAGCACCGTGGTAGGGCTTTACTACGACACCCGTGAATTCTCGCACACAATCGCTATTCATCTGATAAAAAGACATCTAAATGCTCTCATTTGCTCAATCTCATAGTTTGATAAGATAATTGTGCCCATTTCGCTTCTTCAGTGGTTATGCATGTCACAGTCGAGATTTATTTATGTTGACGTCAGAACGATAAAATGTTATTAGATTTGTGATGGTCTAGATATAGCTAAAAGTTCAACAAATAAGTACATAATTGTGTTCGTTAAATGACCGATGTTATCGCAACCGCAACATTGATGTTACGTTACAAGAGAAATCGTATTGTATAGAATTACTTTATTCAAATTTTTAGTTTTTCAGTTCATTACATAAATGAAGTATTCTGGTGATTCCGAACATTTTTACTTTTTAAATAAACACTTTTTAATACCTGAAAACAGTATGTACATCTCTTAATAACTTTTAAATGTGAAAAAAATTGAAGTCGATTGATAATAGAAGTAAATTAAATATTACAGGTCCTGTCAATCAAGAGTTTATAAAATCTGTTACCGTTAACGTATACATGCAGCTAACACGCCATCTATTCCTTTTTCTAACACTCCTCTGTTTTACTTGTATGTTGTATTTTATCGTCGTGTTCATTCGTTTTTTTTTTCACTGAATAAATAAATAATCTTACTATGATAAAATATTTTATTTAGTTTTATAAAGGTTCTCTGTAAGATTCAACGGCTTAGTAAACGTATTATGCGCGATCAAGCACTACATCATCCTTAACTATAGCATCTCAGTAAGCAGGTCGGTAAAGGGCAAGCACGAGCGCTATTTTATCGACACGATAACGGTTAGAATGAGATGGCAGTATACGATACTAAGTAAGTGCGTAAGAGATGGCTGCTTTATCCCACGCGATAACTAGTTTAAACAGCGCTCGTACTAGCCGGGCAGGTGTGATATTCCCACGATGTATTTATCTATGCCCGTTACACGCGACCTGCTCCTAATTCCTTAACTTAAGTTTTTTTTTATCTTTTATAGGTTTAACATTTTTTTTTATAAATACGTTTACCCAAACTAAGAGGTGTGGTAGTTTTATTCTAAGCCTAAGTCTTCATTGACCATTTATACAGGCAACTGTTTTCCTAAATTAAATAATTCAAATGTCATAATTACCTATGAATGACCAATTTTATTAAACATTTGTTTAAGTTGTTGTCATTGTTGTTAGGCGTGAAAATATGACAAGTGATTTTCAGAATACCTATTTTTTTGTATACAATGCATGCCACGAAATAGGGGGCTGGTCGTGGCAAAAATAATTTGCAATAGAAATTATTAAAAATTTATACATACATATACTCACGGCTATAAATCCCTAGATGGGGTAGTCAGAGCTAAGGAATTAGAAATTCCTCAGCCACTTTTGGAAAGTAAGTGGGGAAAAGATGGTAAAATAAAGGTTTTTGGTGATGGGTCTCCAACCGCATCGCCCAAAAATCCCTTAAAAGCCCCAATACCGTTAGTCGCCTCTTACGTACACCCACCGGAAGAATTGGGGTAGTGCTATTCTAAGCCGACACTACACAGCAATTATATATGATTTATAGCCGTGAGTATATGTATGTATTATACACTCATATTACTCATAACATGTACTAACATACACCGTGATATTAAACTTTCTTGTTAGTTTTACTTATATTAATAACTCTGAAAATCTAACTAAGAAGCCTGTATCATCAACATCAATCACACTCGTCATATTGAAGATAAAACGACCACTTTTGGAAATTCCATTATTTTGACTTCTATTTGCAATTTCGTTAGTTTTTGACTTATATTGCAATTGTAGGGTTTTCCATTTACCGTAGATGATCACGTTAGTTTCGCATAGTACAAAAAAGATTTTTCTGAACATCTACAAAATGTTATAAAGATACGGTGTACTGTATTTTAACCGATAAAATCTTCTACAAAACATCGCTTGTCACTCATTCATAAGAAACCCTTTAAAGAGTCATGATATCAGGCGCATTGCATTGTAATGTAATCTTAAAACTTGAATATAGGTTTGGTATAGGTATTTCCGCATATTTAATTGTAACTAGAGGTCACCCAGTGATTGAAATTCGATTATAAATTTCAAGAGTAACTTCCTTGCTATAGACAAATAGTATTAATATGAATACTAAACAGTTTTAACATAATTTTAATTTAGACTAAAATTTTTAATAAATCTGGATGCGTCAAATGCTCTGGTAGTGTGCGTAATTTTAGTTTTATTAGTATTTCTTGGGCATAGTTGAAATTGAAACTACTCTTTCTCAAGAGGCCTAGCACGAGCGCTATTTTATCGACACGATAACGGTTAGAATGAGATGACAGTATACGATACGAAGTAAGTGCGTAAGAGATGGCTGCTTTATCCCACGCGATAACTAGTTTAAACACCGTTCGTACCTAGCCGGGCAGTTAGGGTGATAGTATAATATCATATTATGATACTAAGTAAATGCGAAAGAGGTGGCTATTTATACCACGCTATATCTAGTTAAAATGTCGCTCGTACTAGCTATGCTGAATAAACTATAACTTTGTCAAATTGCATACCCCTCTGTCAGCGCAATAAAGGTAAATAGGGGTCCAATGATTTCACAAAATAATATATTTAGATGACGATGATCTCGTCTATCTTTGTAATGGCGATTTTGACAATAACAAAACAGTATTTACTTTTTTTAAAACCGTCTCCTCTTTTTTTAAAAGCCTTTAAAAATTTGACAGACTTTATTTAATATTTTACGTCTAAAACATTTGAGGCTACTAAGATTATTTTATAACTAAAACATTATATACCCTCTTCAGAAACGTATATTATAGGACGTTGACAATAAATCAATACAATAAGATTGACCTTTATGTCTTTCATTTCAAAAAATGCTCGAAAAATATGAACCAACAGTAAAAAAGTGTTGAAAAGTGACTAATTAGGTGAAAAATTTGACTCATTTGACTATAACTTGTTGAACTTGATTAAAAATGTTTAAGTGAAGGTGTCAACCGGTTTCATAGTGATATCTAATGTGTCGACGGAACATTTGATCTGGATTTATCTTAATTAATGATAACGTTACGTATGGAATTTATTTCTTTATTTCAGTCTGGATTCAACATAATATTTAAATTATTTATACCAATTTAAAACAAAGATGTGTCAAGTTAGTGTGATGAAATTTTATTTTATTTGAAATAAATCGACAGGGCATGTAAGATATTTATGGTTTCCCTCCCTTTAGGTTCCCTTTTATGTTCATTCAAGTAATTATGCTTGGTACCCTTTTTATTCGTCCGAATACCGGAAACCGAAGCAGGTAAAGTGATTCTAGTTATCGTAAGATTGCTTAGCATCGTATTTCTACTGAGGTTTAAGGGACGGTTAAGGACGACGTATTTTGTTCAAAATATTTCCTCTGGTCTAGAGTAAGTTGCGGTTTTCTAACTAAAATGAGCAAAAGTTAATAACGACTGTCGTATTTAATATTATTACATTATTGTACCTACTTATAAAAAACAATGGTTGATTTGTACGAAAAACCAAATCTCCATATCTGTTATTTATGATACTTATTTCAAACTCCAACCCCTAGGCGTTTTTAGTGTTTTGGTGCCATATCGGACAAAAATCTAAATTCTGTTTTTTGTATTACTTCACTTAAAAAAACCTTAAGCTTCTCGATAAAGTAAATACATATGAAATCGATAAAATATTATTTACTAAACTAGTTATTGATACAGCTGAATTAAGGCACAGTTATCGAATCAACATATGGTACTTGAGTCCGTTATGAATGACAATTTATATATGTTGTTGAGAACTATTGAAGAGAGCATTTAATTAAAACTGATGGCGAAAAACACGGTGTACAATTTATAATTCAGAAGAACTCCTCTACTTATTATTATAGTTAACTGCAATCCAATCGTGATCCAATAGATATAACCACCATAATCACTCACACATTCACATTCAGGAACACAAAACAAATTAGTCTTTATGTTATTCACTTAATTTGCATTTCCTTTCACTGTAAAAATAAGCAATAGTACACGAAACTGTTGAATATCATCAATTTCTTTGAAGAAATTGACGGTTACAAACAGAATTTAGAATGTTCAAAACATTCAATAACAGAACAGACGTTACAACTTACAATACAACAAAGTAGTGTTATTTACTCTGTGACAACAAACACGTTTGTGAGTGAAAGAGAGAGACAACAATACGCGTGGAGTTCACGATCTTGCCAACATAACAAAAACGAAATACAAGACAGGCAACATTACAATAAGCCGGTTTTGATTCCCACTCACGCGCACCGGAGTGAATGTAGCTGCATGTAAAACGGTCGTATCTTCTTCCCCTCCTCTATGTTAACTTTATAATCAGACTTGATCAGAATAACTCATAAAGTAAGGGGTAATAATGGTTGAGTATATTGGATGTGAGCTGATGTCTATGTGGGTTTAGTGCTATTTGAATATATGTTATGTTTTTCAAATGTAAAGTTCACATTTTTTTTAAACATAGCCTATTCACTCAGGAAAACTTTTAGGTTCCAAACGATATTTTTTCCTCTTTTTGGATGTATAACAATAGTAAGGCAATAATGATGAAGATACGGATAAAATTGTAATTAATAATTATTAGTTTCACATATATTTGATTTATCAACTCAACTATCATGGTAAGGGTAAGGAAACACCTGACAAGCCATTTGTCATTTGTATAATAATTTTTTATATCATATCATTCGATAACAAAATTTTGAGTATTTAATTAAAAAAAGATTATTAAGTAATTTAATCATTACTTATACCCGCCATGTAGTGCCGGCTTAGAATATCACTACCCCTTTCTAACCACGGGTATCGTAAACGGCGACTCAAGGTATGGGGCTTTTTAAAGTGGTTTTTGAGCGATTCGGTTGGAGACCCATCACCAAAGATATTCAATTTCTACCATCTTGTCCCCTATCAACTTACAAATGTGGCTGAGGAGTTTCTAGCTCTGAAGCTCTGGCTACCCCTTTTTGGGATTTATGGCCGTGAGCATATTGTTCTATGTATGTTTATCATTATGCACATTTTATTGGATCACATTCCCAAGTAAGATGAGAATTATTATAATACTGTATGACCCGACAAAGGTTACCAAATAAATTATTTCAAGGGAACGAACGTCTAGTTTATTAAATGAAAATAAAATGTTAGGGGTGAACAACCCTTAACCCTTAGGAGCATAAAAAATGAACCTATTCTAAGACCTACCGAATGTGTCTGCAAAATTTCATTTAAATCGGTTCAGCTGTTTTGGTAACAAACATTGTGACACGTGAATTTTATATATTAGACATTTACAGAAAAGCTTTCATTGTCAAATCTCGGAAGTCGTATAACAAGAAAGTTGAAGAATAATCATTTAAATCACAGTTACCTACATTTGACAGAGGAACCCAGAAAACAAACAACTTTGGAAGCACGGTATTGTATAGATATAGTGCCTCTCATTTTCCTCAGTTATTTCGTAGTGAATATCGATTACATTATATATTATTCAACTGCATTTCCTTTCCAAGTATCGATCGTATGTCCCGGAAGCCACAAACACATTGTTAACCCTTGTAACAGTTCCATAAGGAGTCGTATAGTCAAATAATATGTTAAATCCTTGACCGTGACGTAGTGGTGATGAATCTGAAATTTGGTCCGGATATCATAGGTTCAATTCTCAAACATGAACTATCGGCACTGAAATATTTTGTTACTTGTCTGAGGTTTTGAGCTTTGAAGAAAGCAAATCAGCTCGATAATAATAGTATAGCATTCAAGCTGAGTTTTCTATCGCTGATATAACTAGGGTTCTTATGCATACGGAACTCTAGGGTATAATTTGCACGCTGACACTTGGTAATCCAGTTTTCTATCTAAACTGTCTCAGCCACAAGTCTGTGAAATGCAATTATAAATTTTCTCGAGAAAGCTGGACATAATATACGGCCTATGGGCTAAGCAATTAGTTTAATAGTATACGATCAATAACGTTAACCACTGAGGTTTGGCGCAGGTGTAGGGTACAAACGATTGATGGGAACAAACGAAGGTCTCATTATGTACTAAGGTACTTTATTTAACGCTAGCGCATTTGTGTTAAATTATACTTATACCTATTCTCTGACCGCTCGATTATGATGATGCCCATGGTCCTTCTAGAGTACCAATTGTTGTTCACTAACAATGCATAATCACATTGACATACATTACATTACATTACATATACTCGCGGCTATATTTCCCTTGAAGGGGTAACCAGAGCTAAGGAATTATAAATTCCTCAGCCACTTTTGGAAGTTGAGTGGGGAAAAGATGGTAAAAATAAAGGTTTTTGGCGATGGGTCTCCAACCGCATACAACTTCTAATTCGTTCTAAGCCGGCACTACAGGGCAATATTTACATTGACATACATACATACATATACTCACGGCCATAAATCCTAAAAAGGGGTAGTCAGAGCTTTAGAGCTAGATAATCCACAGCCACATTTGGAAGTTGATAGGGAACAAGTTAGTTGAAATAAAGTGTCGTTGGTGATGGGTGTCCAACCGGATCGCCCAAAAACCACGTAAAAAGCTCATACCCTTACTCGCCTCTGACGCCACCCGTGGGTAGAAAGGGATAGTGCCATTCTAAGCCGGTACTACACGGCTAAATATTATTGAGTCATTGAATATAAGGCTCTCTATTAAGTTAAATATGTAAATTAGATTTTAATGCTTGGGCATCAGGAGAATATATCCTAAGACAAGGAAAGCCAAGTTTTGGAGATAGAAATTCTTCAGCCGTGTTTGAAAGTTGAATGAAAAAATCATGAAAAAATAAAGGTTAGTAGGTGATGGTGGTGTTGTTAAGCCTATTGGAGTTTCCTGTTATATTTCTTAAAATCATTTAAAAATGCAATATTTTTGGACATGGGATGTATACAGTGTGCTGAAGCAAATATAGTTTCAGGAAGGTTTCTGAATCTATGTTATTTACTCAGATAAACAATGGATATTTGTTATTTCATTATTATAAATAAATTGTTATTAATAAATAAACCTTTATTATTTATTATTCAACATACATACATACATACATATACTCACGCCATTAATTCCCATTGGGGTAGGCAGAGACTATCGATCGCCACTTCGTACGATCCTGACAAACCTCTCTAGCTTCGTTTACATCCATCAATCTTTTCATACATGCTCTTTTATTCTTCATACTTCGGACGCCAGCCTTTTTGAGCACACTCTCAACTTGGTCCAAGTGTGTTCTCCGTGGTCGTCCTCTACTAACATTACCATCCACACTAGCTCTATAGATCCCTTTTACCAATTTTCTATCATCCATCCTCTCTATGTGCCCAAACCATCTCAACATTCCTTTTTCTATCTTTCTTACAATATCATCTTTCACACCACACTTTTCACGAATAACACTATTCCTCACTCGGTCACACAATCTAACATTACAAATTTTTCTGAGGGACCTCATCTCTACTGCATTCACTCTGCTCTCATGCTTCTTCTGCCACACCCAACATTCGCTTCCATACATAAGCGTAGAAACAAGAACAGCATCATGCACAGCCATTCGAGCCTTTTCAGACACCGATTGACTGATCATTAGGCTATTCATTGCTCCATTTACCGCATTACCCTTTTTCACTCTTCTTTCAATGTCTTCATCACATTTTCCATCCCTTGTAAACAAACTTCCCAGATATACAAACTCCTTCACCTGTTCCACATCCTTACCATCAATCGCAATCACGCATTCTGTCACATCTTCCTGTCTCTCAAAAACCATCGTTTTGGTCTTATCCACATTCACCCTCATTCCCTTTCTTACAAAAGACTCACATGCAATATTCAACATCTCTTGCAACTCTTCTGCCGATGATGCAAGTATCACTTGATCGTCAGCATACAAGAGGCATTTAATGATGAATCCACCCATTCTTAGTCCATAATCACTTTCAAGCAACTCTGTCAAACAGTCATCCATGAACAAATTGAAGAGCCACGGAGAAGCTACACATCCCTGTCGGACACCCCTAGAGATTCCGAACCAGTCAGTGTTTTCCCCGTTTACTCTTACACATGCACCAGAATCCTCATAGAGTGATACCAATGCACGTATAAGTTGACTCCCCAAACCGAACTTGGATAACACCTCCCATAAACACTTTCTTACCACCCTATCATACGCCTTCTCTAAATCAATGAAGAAGCAATACACCTTTTGGTTCTTAGCTAAGAACTTTTCGGTGATGCTCCTTAGAGAGAAGATTTGATCCATACATCCCATTCCTTTCCAAAATCCCTCTTGCACATCCCATATTTTCTCATCAGTTTCATTCATCACTCTTTCAATCAGTACCTTAGCATACAATTTACCAACAATGCTGAGTAAACTGATGCCGCGGTAGTTTTTAGCCTCTTGGTGTGACCCCTTTCCTTTATATAGAGGCACAATCACCGCCTTGCACCAGTCTCGTGGAACTTTGCCACTCGACCAGCATTTTTGGAAAAGGAAGTACAACCAAGAAGCCACCAACCCTTTACCAGCCCTCAGCATTTCGATAGTAATCCTATCATACCCTGCCGCCTTCCCTACTTTCATACTTTTCATTGCTTTCATTATTTCTTCCATACTAATCTCACTGTCACTAAAATCACCCATCTCTTCGTTCCAATCAACATTACTGTCGATTGGCGAAGAAATGGATGCATCCTCTTTTTCAAACAGTCCCTCAAAATAATTCTTCCATACCCGTTTCATGCTACTTTCATCCGTCGCCAATTCACCCTGTTCATCTCTTATTACACTCACTCTCGTGTTTTGGGAAACTCCCTTTTCTTTCCGGATATACTTCCAGAATAACTTTTGGTTATTCCGGAAATTATCAGAAAGTTTCCTCTCACACCACTCTTGCAAATCCCTCTTTTTCTTTTCTATTTTCTTCTTTACCTCATTCTTAACTCTCTTATATTCATCTTCACTTTTCTGCACTACATCGTCAGTTACACTCGCATCCATCCGTTTACTAGCTTTAATCGCTAGTAAATCTAACCACGCTTTCTTCTTATCTCCAACCGCTTCTTTCACAACTTTATCCCACCAACTTGTTGGTGGTCTATTTGACCTTTTACACACTTCACAAACTTTCGTCGCACATTCAACCATCGTCGATTTGAGCACATCCCATACTTCTTCTATTTCCATTTCATCCTTCATCTCCACGCAACTTAGTCTATCATCCAATTTCCTAACGTATTCATCTCTGATGTTTTCATCTTCTTGCAGTTTTTCTACTTTTATTCTCGCAAAATCCGTTGTTGACACTTTAGGCCTGTGACGCCAACGCGTACACAGACCCCTTAGTCGTGATATAACGAGAAAGTGATCTGTGCCAACGTTCGTGCCCCTATAGACCCTGGTGTCAACAACCTTTGCTTTTAGCCTTTCATCAACTATCACAAAATCAATCATACTTCTCTCGTTTCCCCTCTGTCTTGTATACATATGGTTATCTTTGTGTTTAAACAACGTGTTTGTAACACAAAGATTCCTCTCCAAACATACCTCAATCAATTTCTCACCATTCTCATTCATCCTTTGATCGCCAAACTTTCCTAAAACTCTTTCGCAACCGTTGCGTGACACACCAACCCAGCCATTAAAATCTCCTAACATTATAAGTCTCTCATTCTGATCACACCCATTCACAACATCGTCTAACAGATTCCAAAACTACTCCCTCTCGGATAGGGATTTAGACATGTCCGGAGCATAAACGCAAATTATGCGCATCCGGACTAGTCCCAATTTCACCTTAATCCACAGGAGCCTTGGACTCACACATTCGTAATCTTTCATACACTGAGCCATCCTTTCAGATATCAGAAGTCCCACTCCTTGGCTAGCTCGGTCATTGTCAGCGACTCCAGACCAGATTGCTGTGATGTTGCCAAGTTGTGAAACTTCCTTTCCCCTACGCTTCGTCTCATTTAAACATAGAAAATCCAGTTTTCTTTCATTCATAATCATACATACTTCATCTAATTTTTCAAACATTCCTCGACATACATTCATCGTACTGAAGCGGGTCTCTTTAGCCCACTTTTCGCCCCGTGAGAAACCATGGCGTGATGAGTGGCGAGCTACATCGCCGCCTCCGTGTTTATTAGAATTCAAACACATATTGGACCCACGAGAAGCAAGGGAAGTAAACTGTCCACCTAGCCAGAGCTCCGCTTGACTAGGTAAGGTTATTTAGTACCCGGAGTGCACCAAGCTCCGGGACGGCGGCACGCTAGCGACCAGGCTCACCCCTGGCCACGCATCCCTCGGCGCGGCAGACCTTGGATTGGTGTAAGGGCGAAGATGGAAAAGCCCTAGTCCCTTAGTCGACTTCTACGACACCCACGGGAAGATATGGGGTAGTGCTATTCTAAGCCGACACTACACAGCAAATTGTATGTAAAGTTAAAAAAAATAAGTCAGTAAAGTTTCGCTACCGTTATGTTATGGCAAAATGATTGCAAGTCTTTAACCTCACGCAACACTGGAATGAAACAAAAAAATAAAACTAATATTCGACCCAAAATAAAACAATTGAGTATTTTATTTTCCCCAAAACAAAGCATTTATTACCCTCACCAAGGTACTCCTACTGAACAAGTACAACATAACTTTTTATATCACTGTTTATGTTGCAATACCTTTTTATGGGTTCCAGTGATTCCTTTCGCTTACAGAATTTAAATTAATACTCATTCGTGCCTAGACTTATCTAGCACTAGCTTTTGTAAGGAATTTCATACATTTATACATATACTCACGCCATTATTGGGATTGGGATGGGCAGAGACCATCGATCGCCACTTTGTACGATCCTGGCAAACCTCTCTCACTTCGTTTAAATCCATATTTTTTTTTCATATATACTATTTTATTCTTCATCCTTCGGACAGCAAATTCATTAATGTCTAATAAACTAAGTAGTATCTGTGTGGTACATTTATAAGACAGCCTTCTTATAATGGTTATGATTTGCAAAATAACGTTTTGTACAACTTAAAGTTGCATTTTATACAAATCAACTCAAATCAACTGACTAACGGTATTGGGGCTTTTAAGGGATTTTTGGGCGATGCGGTTGGAGACCCATCACCAACAACCTTTACTTTTACCATCTTTTCCTCACTCACATTTCCAAAAGTGGCTGAGGAATTTCTAATTCCTTAGCTCTGGCTACCCCTTCTAGGGATTTACAGCCGTGAGTATATGTATGTATGTATGCAACTCAAATCAAGACTGTAAATCCCCGAAGAGGTAGGAGAGTTACTAATACTTCTGAACATCATGTGGAATATTTATTCATCTGGTGTTGGCGTCACTCATATTTTGCTTGGACAGAGAATATTATTATTAACTATAAACATATATGCATATATTCACGGCCATTAATCCCAAAAAGGGATAGCCAGAGCTTTAGAGATGGAAACTCCTCAGCCACTAGAAGTTATATTTACTTCCAATGCAGGACTGGAATTTTGGCCTCCTGCATTTAAGGACGGTTACTTTTCTTCGAACCTATCAAAGCGTAAGACCAAAATAACATAAAATGCATTTAAATAACAAATTGCAAAAATCCGTAATTATTTCAGACTAAGAGGGTTGGTAGTAAGCGAAATTGGCTTAATGCATTTAAATGTCTAGTTACAGAAATTACGTAGCGCGGGTTGCAACTAAGTAATGGTTTCAACGATTGCAGCTTGAAACTTTCACTGAATATTCATTCATCAGATACCTCATTTCATAGAAGACTGGAAAAAACTTATATAGAAGCAGAAAGACAATTGCCGTGTAGTATTGGCTTAGAATAACACTACCCCATTTCTACCCGTGGGTCATCGTAAGAGGCGACTAAGGGCATAGGGGCTTTATAAGTGATTTTTGGGCGATGTGGTTGGAGACCCGTCACCAAAAACGTTTATTATCATCTTTCCCCAATCAAATTCCAAAAGTGGCAGAGGAATTTATCATTCCAAAGCTCTGGCTACCCCGTTAAGGGATTTATAGCCATGAGTATATGTATGTTTGTATGTATGTGAAGACAAATAATTTCAATATACTTTAGTAGAATCTTCTTATTCTGCTTGATTTACACTTGCTATTAACAATATATTAAACCCAAATCAACTCTACTGTCTGCCTTATTATCGATTTCCGGTCATTTTTTTTACATTCAACTCAAGTCAAAATCTTTACTTTGGTCTCTCATTCATCAATACATAATACGCTCACAACATAACTCGATCAACTATCACGCCGTAAATCCGCGAAAGGGTAGCAGTAGCAGAGGCACAGGTTCTAATTCTTATAAAAAACTTGTTACTTTTGTGTTCTGGTGCTCCGCCCCCTGATTATGTATCTTTAGCAACCGCGATTGTGTCGAAATTGCAATATTGTTGCTGTCAAAAGTGTCAAATCACATACAAATTTATGACATTGCCAGCGACAATCGTGGAACTTGCGACACAATCGAGCGTCGCAAAAGATACGTAATCAGGGGGCCGAGTACTCATGTTTTGCTTGGTCATACTCACGTCATATGGGACAAGCCTATGGCCATATAAATGTGGATACATTTGGATCAAATAGAGAGTCTGCTCTAAAAGGCAGGCGTCCTTAGCTTGAAGATTAAAAATACATGCATAAAAAGATTGTTGGATTTAAATGAAGCCAGAGAGGTGTGCCAGGATCGTAAAAAGTAGCGATCGATAGACTCTGCCTACTCCAATTGGAACTGATGGCGTGATTATATGTATGTATGTTGTTAATGTTGGAGAACTTCAAACCATCCGCTCGAAAATGATTTAAATTAAAAGACGTTGTCATTTTCTCCATTTGAATTTCGCCAAAGATTTTAACTAAAGCAGTTCCTTTTCCAGTATTATTGAGACCCTCACTTTACAAAATTATAGGTATTACAACTTCGTTTAAGAAAAGCGCAGAATTCTGAAACTGGGTGAAACATTAAAGTTTGTTAATGATTTTGGAATTAAATAAGACCTGAGGTTTACTTTGTTCAACTGTAAATATATTTCAGAGAAAACGAACATAAAACATCGGTTCGTGGACTAAAGATTATTAGATAACTAATATTAATAATAAAATATTAAAATTTAAAATAAAACTACAATAAAATAAATATTACTATTAATAAAATATTAATAACTTACTTAACTTTTATCAAAACTTTAATAATTGAACTTTTTTAATATAGAGCATGTTATTTTTTACTGTTCCTATAATGGAACAAAAGTGTTTCTCAATACAGATTTTATCTTGCAGTATTATATCTGAAAAGGGAAATCTAAAAAGTATGAACTGAATATAAAGATTAAGATGGTTGGCGATGGGTATCCAACCGTATCGCCCAAAAATCTATTACAAAGCCCCAATACACGTAGTTGCCTCTTGCGTACACCCATGAGAAGAAATGGGGTAGTGCTATTCTAAGCCGACACTACACAGCGTTTCTAATAGAGTTATAATTATATTTTATACTCCTAAGTGATAAGGTCTGGCCACCCCTAACATTTTATTTTTATTTTATTGATTTATATGGCAAAACTACGTTTGCCGGTTTAGCTAGTGTAAATATAATACATATCCAATTTGGTTGTGACATTACGAAATTGGTACACCTTTGAAACTCTAGTATAAAAGATAAACAAAAAGTATATATTTTGCTATTGTATGAAAAAAGCGCTGCACAGTGAATACGAAATTTCACGCTAGCAATATTGGAAAACACAGCCTCTATAACTTTCTGTATAAAAATTGGTTGTGTCCGAATACGGCCGTTTACCATTTAAACTTTAACTTTACACAACTGATATCTTTCATATGTTTACTAAAACTGCATTTATATTATTATTATTAAAATCCTAGGCAGTTGTAGGATAACGATAAAGAGTCCTTTATCGTAACTATTATCAGCCAATTGACGTTAGGACTCCACAACAGCTAGTCTTGTGCAGCCATAATCCTCCATTACCTTCCTAGAACCCGCCGCAACTCGAGAACCTTCGAGTCACAGAGGCCTTTGGCTCTACATGCAACTAACCTTCTAGGAAACTAACCTACTAAATTAAACGGTTACACGTAAATTCAACATTTGCCCCTATTATTTTGACTACACAAATAACAGATGGTGTAGAAGTCGCATAATTTTCCCACGGGCAATCTACATTTGAATTGTAGAAGCCTTATTACACGGTTCGCAGGTTAGGTTAGTTCTCATCCGATAAAAAAAAAATTGAAAACAAAAATGTGAAATATTTCTGCATATTTTGTAAATCAATAAGTAAAGACAGTATTAATATTTCTCTTTCATGAAAAAGTTCTTAAAATACTTATTTTATTTTTCAGTACCGAAAAGGTAAAACTAGGACCAATTACTAATAATGCTTCGCTGTCTGTCTGTTTAACTGTCTCCGGGTATAAACCAGAACCAAGATAGTTAGGCAGTTGAGATTGATGTTATCGAAAATCTCAGGAATGTAAATATTTAGGGGATCGTGATTTGCAAACTAGACTTCGTTAATGTTCTAACAGATTAGATGCGGAACCCTTAGTGCGAAATCTGACTTGAAACAAAAAACCATACTTTTTTTACAAGTTTTTTAATAGCCTTTACCAATACTAATGATTTTTTCCGTATTTTGTGTTATAGATAAAGCGGACCAATGATGTAAGCCTATTATTTCCCTAATAATATTTTTTCATCATCCGTGAAATGGTTGCATGAAAATTACCCGACTCAATTCTTTAAGGTATTTTTTTTATTTGGTCTAGAGCAAATAGGAACGAACTACCTCTAACGAGACCGGGAAGCGGCAATGTGTGAACTGCAGCAGAAGGCGTAGGCGAAAACTACCGGTACATTGAGACCAGACCGAATATAAACATTCGTTTTTATTTCCAGTCTCTTAAGAACTATTTTCCCAGACACTGTTTAAACTTACACTCATGGCTGATAGTATCTTGATAACAGATGTCGTTCTTTTATTGTAATTACTGGCTGTACTATCTATAACTATTTACTCTATGAATTCCTTTCTCTGTGAAATTATGTGACAACTTTTGTTACGTTTTGTTTCCTGTGTAGTTGGTTGTAGGAAGAGGAAGCAGTGTTTTTTATATAGAAATTACCAGATTATTTTTTTAACCTTTGATTTCTTTGAACGACTCCCCAGCCAAATGGCTTTTGGTTATGGTTTGCTGCTAAACCCCACGTTATGTCATCCTACGACACGAAAGAAGCAGAACTATTTACAGCCTAAACTAGGCTAAAATGGATTTGAACATTACCTAAAGCAAAAGTATTGTGACCACATCAAATCTATTGTGCCTAACTGAATGGTAAGTCTGATTCACAAGCGTGCAGTTTCGAGTGAAAATTTATAGTAGTGTAGGCGCTCGGCAGATGACAGTAGATAAATGACGTTTATAATCAATGATAGAGCGGCCACGTAATAAATTTAAGTTCTTGCGAAGACCGAGACAAGTAACCGCCGGTAATTTTTATAATTTTAAACCTTTGACGCCCTACTTGTCAAACGAGGTTATTAAAGGGACGAACGAAGGTTAGATTTTTCAGCTCTTAGCTTTTATCGTAAAACTAGCCGACCCGACAAACATATATATTATATATACTACAGTGTACTGTAATATTTTATATATTTACAATACGTATTTTATCGTCCTTTCTTAAGCTGTGTGTATAATTTATTGCAGTAATTTATATCTGTTATTTACTTGTTATCTAATTGTGTTTATTAGTGTGTTTCGTTTGGTATGATGCTCACGAGACGATGTCACTTGCATCGGTGCTGACTGAAAATCAGTATCGTGAACTTACAAAGCTCATAATGTAGTGCTGAGTCATTACAATTTCTGAGACGTTGCAACGCGTTGTTGAGACGTTGTTAATATTTTTTGTGTGTCAGGTTTGTCAGGATCTTACAAAGTGGCGATCGATAGCCTCAGCCTACCCCGATGGGAAAGAAATGGCGTGAGAGTATGTGTGTACATACATACATACATATTCTCACGCCATTAGTTCCCATTGGGGTAGGCAGAGACTATCGATCGCCACTTTGTACGATCCTGGCAAACCTCTCTGGCTTCGCTTACATCCATCAATCTTTTCATACATGCTCTTTTATTCTTCATACTGCGGACACCTGCCTTTTTGAGCACATTTTCTATTTGATCCAAATGTGTCCTCCGAGGTCGTCCTCTACTAACATTACCTTCCACATTGGCTCTATATATCTCTTTCACCAATTCACTGTCATCCATCCTCCATCTTTTACACCACACCTTTCACGAATCACATCATTCCTCACACGATCACATAACCTTACATTACAAACTTTTCTGAGGTGTGAGTATGTATGTATTTATTGTAAATAATAATTTTCCTTCTTTACGTTTAAATCTATGTGGTTGGAAATATTAATGACACTACGCAACGTAAATTTCAATTTTAGAGTAACGGAAATAATCTTTAGCATTTACTAGCGAAAACGTTCAGCGTAAAACAGCATTATCTGCAAAATACGTTGCAAAATGTACAATATTTCATCTCCGATTAACCTGGAATAAATGAACCATGCTTATGATTGTAGGCTTCGTATTTAATTAGAATGACGCTTTCATCGCTTTTATAACAGTTTACAACATTAAAAGATGTTAATATAATTAGAATCTTGCGTGACATTTACTTTATTATGAACACATTACGAATTTACAACACATGGACGCAAACTGTTGGAGGTTTGTTTCCTAATTAAATGAAGAACATCGTTGGAGAGGATTTAATTAATTATTTCCTAGAATTAGGATGTGCTGGATTGTCTCATTCAATTTATTTGTGTAAGTATGTGTCTGAAAATTTAAACGCGAATATTGTTCCCTCGCTTGGTAAATTTTGGAACAAGCGTTTAGTAAGCTAAATCAGTTAGATCGAAACACTAACTAGACATACGGTAAGGGCAAGTTATTCGTTATTCTTAACATATATTTTATAACAGAAATTAGAAATTACGTGAGTGGAAGTAAGTCAGTCAGTAAATATATTTCATTTTGGTGGACAAATACTGTCTCGAAATGATGTCGTTTATCTTAATGATCTTAATAGCATAATACTAACACAATACATAATACATAACATAATACATAGTACCAAACATAATTCCGTATTAAATTGAAGTAAACTTGAGTTCCTTAAAGCTTTTTTTCGATACGCTTCCGAGCTACTTTTAAATATAACATAACTTAACGTTCACGCCGAATATCCCAGAAGGGGTTGGCAGAGGTCACTTCTGAACATCACGTGACTTTGTCACCTGGTGTTCAGAGTACCCACGTTTTGCATGGACAGTGTACTCACGTGATAGGGGGCAGGCCTATCGCCGTTTTGTACGAATACGCTGTCCTAAGTACAACTCAGCCATGTGGGTTTCCTCACGATGTTTTCCGTCACCGTTAACAACCATGATAAATTATCCACACATATGTCTTTAGAAAAGACAAATTGGTGTAGGCCCAACCCGGGATTTGAATACTAGTCGCTTGCACGATAACCAGTGTTCTACCTATTGAGCTATCACGTCGTTTATATAGTTTATACTTTTAAAGTATAATGTCATAGCTGGTTCTATGATAGCTATGATTTTCTTGTATCGTTATTATTTTCTTAAGGATAAGCAAATTCGTGTGTTGATTAGATGGTATGAAAGAACAGGAATAGATATTCCCATCGGAATATAATACCAAACTTTGAGAAGCCATGAATTATTCAAAAGATGTCGCTATTATTTTTGATATTTTCATAGATATGCAACCACGGGCTTGATCGTGACGGGATTAAGTAATAACATTCCAATTCGTTTTTGAAGTAGACTTATTGTCTTTCAATACTTACATTATCTTTACAAATATATATTCACGGACATAAATCCCAAAAAAGGGGAACCTCTTTAGAGCTAAAAATTCCTCAGCCCCATTTGGAAGTTGAAAAGATGGTAGAAATACGCCCGATTTCTGAATTGAGTATTCCAGCTGAGAACAACTTAAGTATCATTCCGTCGCATCGAAATCTTAACAACTGAAGGAGACAAAACGATACTTAAGTCGTTCTCAGCTTGAATACTCAATTCAGAAATCGGGCGATAAAGTATCTTTGGTGATGGGTTTACAACCGCATCGCGAAAAAAACCACTTTAAAGAGCCCCATACCCTTAATCTCGTCTTACAACAACCGCGGGTTGAAAGGGGTAGAGACTATTCTAGCCGGCACTACATATAAGTATCTTTACATATAAGTAATATATAATATGTGTGTTTTTCGCGACGTACATTACATATTAGACTGCGAATTGTTCGCGACATTCCAACATGATTTGGGTTATTTCTTAATGATTAATGAAAATGGCGAGAAGGATTCCCGAGAGGTAGTGTTATTCAGAATCATAAGTGTAATTCCAAATAGTCCCCACGTCAACTGCCTGTTTGAATTCCTTATTTGAGACTTTTCATGCATTTTAATCTGTTTCGACTTTTTCATTGATTGATTTGTAATTTATTTTATTTTATTTGGAAGATTTACAGCGTATACATTAACTAAACAATAAAGTAAACAATGCAATACCAATTAAAAATCTCCATTAAAAATTGATCGATGTAAACTAAAAGACCAATTATTAGTTATTCATTATGTTTTCATTCCTTCACACTTCACAATATAATTCTGCAACTATTACACACCGGTCTCATGACTTAATAAGATCTGTGAATATCCAAAATTTAAGAATTCCGATCGTATAAAATTCATTTCAAATAGAAATCTATTGAAGAAGAACCTATTTGCATTATAAATGTCCCATAAACATATTATCATTATCATCATATACTCACGGCTATAATTCCCTAGAAGTGGTAGCCAGAGCTAAGGAATTCCTCAGCCACGTTTGGAAATTTTAGTGGGGATAAGATGGTAAAATAAAGGTTTTTGTGATGGTTCTCCAACCACATCGCCCAAAAATCCCTTAAAAGCTCCAAATCCGTTAGTCGCCTCTTACGTACACCCACCGGAAGAAATGGGGTAGTGCTATTCTAAGCCGACACTACACAGCATCCCATATACATATTATTGTTATAAAAAAACTAGACATATGTATGGTTTGACTGTAAGCTAATTTAAATTAAATAAATAAATTATTGTATGTTCGACTTTGTTTCCGATATATTTGTGGATAGAGGTAACAAGAGACACCTTCACAAAATATCAGGCCGACATGAAACCCTAAAAACTATATTTTAACCCAGTGCAATTTTTGACGTCACTCAAGTATCAAGTAATAATTTACATAATATTTCAATTACCATCAACAAAATAAGGTAAGACTGCAATACAACATTGAAATTTATAGCTCCAGATAAAATCGTTCGTAACTCTGTTCTAGTTTCTAACTTGAAATTATTAATAGTTGATCTACTATTACGTAATGATCTTGTTATTGATTTCTCGCTTAAATTTTAGTGATTGACTGAGTTGGTTTGCTGACATGACCAATTAGACCATACTCTAACTAGATACTAATTGCGTCTGACGACGGCTGAGAAATTAAGATTTTTTTAAGCTGCTAATGTGTATAAAGTGGTTCAGAGATTTTAATGCAAGTTCGTTTAACAAAGTTTAACTGAAAATGCGGGAAATTAGAGATACGAGTACTTTTGAAAATAAAGATAATAAAATCAGTTTTATTGAAATTTTGGTACCGAATTTTTTTTTAGAAATACATCCTGTTAGATACATTGTAAATACTTGGATTTTTATATACAGTGAAAAAATAGCTAAACACAATTAATAAAGCTAATGCCCAAAAAAATTACGTAAGTATTGTAAATATAATTATATGTAACTTTTTGTCCACCTCATTCTTACACTTAGTAGTATACAATACAAACAATAAACAAAAAAAAAGTTATCCATTCTTACATAAACACAACTTAAAACTTTTTGCAAATATTACAATACAATAAATAATGTTACAATAATAGAAAATAAATTATTTTATGATACAGTATAAATTTTATTTAAACTATTGACCGGTATCACAAAGCTTTGGGTTATTTCACACGATAAAAAAACAATCGACTTACGTTTGAGCTTTATTTTGATGGTTGATTTTGGACTCCAAGTTGAAAACAAACCAGTGATATCAACAACACCACGAACATTCATTTAAATCCACTCTAACGCACAAACATTTCACAGCACATCATTAGTAACCAAATGTGTTATTTAACGAGTGAATATTGCAATAAAAGTCCAATAAAAACGATAAAATTCCATTATTTAAGTTAACTTTGAGACAATGCGTGTTGCATGCGCTCAGGCATCATTCGCTACTTTACTACTTCGGCTCCTTGCCACCAGTTGGCATAGCGGTAAAGTGAGACAGGTAGTATGACTATCTTATCAGAGAGAGCGGGACAGACAATCAGGTCATACAACCTTAAAGCTCGCATAACTCACATTGATTTAAGGACTGTTTTTGTGTGAACCAAATTCAAGGCTGTTGAACGATTGTCTTTTAAAGTTTAAGTTTTATTTTAGTGCTTTGAGTTTCAGAATAATAGGGCTTGGGAGATATATGATTTATAAATACTTGTCTTAAAAGACCTTAAATGGATCTCTATGATTCAAGGAATGATCTATGCATAAAATAATAATAAAGTTTTTTTCTATACATAATTAAAACACAGTCACATCACTAAGTACAAATTAGCGATGTGGGTTTCCTCTAGATGTTTTCCCTCACCGTTACCAATCGTGATAAATCAACTACACATATAACTACGGAAAAGACGAATTGGTTTAGGTCTGACCTTGGATTTAATTAAACCTATGCCTATCCACATGATAGGCGGTGATCTACCCATTGAGCTGTCACGATTGTAAGATAAAGATCCAGTTTTAATATTAAATTCATTACAATAAAAAAACACAGGATGCCATACTCCTTGCCTGAACTCTTGCACTGCCTTAATTAAAAATCTAAACAGGGCACGAATTAGTATTTTGTAATGTTATAACATACTGATGTACCTGTTTTAAACTCATATCTCTCACTTCTCTTACATACTTTGTCTCGCTAAATTTTCTCGCTCGAAGACGTTATAGCGCACTACATAAAATAATGACAAGAAATGCGGCTTCACAAAAAAAGTACAATCGGTGGTGTTATCACTAAAAGTGATCTATACCTCTGACAACCATTGGATGGCAATAATTGGAGAAATACTATGTGGAAACTAAAAATTTAAAAATAAAGAATAAATAAAGGAAAGAAAAATTTCAACACAGGCGGGAATCGAACCCGCGACCTCGGGTATACGCCCTCGTCGCTCTGCCATTGAGCTACTCGTACCGTATTAATGGCTGCCAGTGCGAAATTCTTCTATCCTTTGTTTCTTTTTAAACTTTTAAGTAGTGTTTGCGTTCCTTTTTCCTTTTCCTCTATTTATTTTAATTATGTATCTCCATCCATCCATGTATGTTTGTATGTCCAATAGAACTTCGCTTATAGTGTGTATAAACGACCATTCACTGACACTACGCAATCCATGTCATCATGAGCCAAAGACGCTTATCAGCCTTGAGTATTTTCTCCGTTCAGTACCTTTTATATGACTATTAAAGTATTTTTTATATTAAAGTTATTTATTTCCTAATTTCTTGGTAATTAAAATTTTGTTACCAAGTACCTCCGGTGGTCTAGTTACAACCTATTTTAATTATATTATGTAGTTGAATGCAAAGCCCATACAATATTTAAATTGTAAAGAGAAGCTATAGATAAATGAATTGTAGCTGTTAAAGTGTGGAAAAAACATGCCCTTATAATTAACTTTTAACTAATATTGGTTTTGCTACACCAATACTACTTGGTTATTTCTTATTATGTCCCAATAATCGGAAAACTTATTTCTCCCGTACGGCCAGACCAATCTTGTGAAAATTTGCTCAGTAGGCAAATATATAACAAATTTTTATTACCCCTATTTATTTTTCATTTACATGGCAAGGCAACGTTTTTTGGGTCAGCTAGTAATTATAAGACATTCAAACAAATAATTTTCAAAAGAACGTTAAAACCAATTTCAAAAGCATAAACATTATAAAAAATTACTCTACACACACTATCCAAATAATTTTATACGCAAGTTTGCAATTAAATCTTCATCTTAATCAAAATAAATTGCATTATATATTCAGCATTCTATCACAGAACAATCAACAGAGTGTGTTATAGAGTTCCAAAAATCCTTCGTTAGCCGGTTGAAACAGTGAACAAGCAGCTTAACATTGCCCCGCCTGACCTAAATAGTTGGGTTGGACAAGCAACAAAGTAAATACGAGTGAAAACTCTAGCGTTTCCTGTAAGTAGCACATCAGGACATAAATCTGAAATGTAGGTTCGCGTGTAACTGTACTTTCGCGAAACGAGTTACGGCGAATCATGGACGGTGTTTTGATCAGTCACTACGCAATGTGTGGAGTCGGATTGTTTATTTATTTGGACTGACATACAGCAAAATTAACTATGCATTACTGAGTGGAGTAAATCAAATCTATCTTATTATTTGTTTACCAATTTGCAGTTTTAAAACAGGATCACGATTAAAAATTAGAATAATAATAATAATGCCAGAGCCTCTTTGATTTCACAAAAAGAAGGAGTAAACTAAAAACTTCCAATATGAGTACCTCCCACCACCGTTAAGAATTCCAAACAACCCACATCTCCCGTGATCCACATCTCACGAAAAGGGATAAGGTATGCTATTCTTAGCTGCGATTAAACAGAAAATATAAATTACTTAAAAAATGTTTAATTGTCTTGTATAACTATAATAAAAGCATCTCCACGGATTCAAAAACCATTCATATCAAACAAGTCGCATATAATGAGACAAGTCATCGACCGATGCAACGTAATCATTACTATAACCTCCGCAGTACTTCAGCCGATGACGCACTCACAACACACACGACACTACAAATTCCGTGCAGTGTTGCCAGAATGATACTTTTGTAAAAAAATCGTTTGTTTTGACCCTCTCATATTACCTCCATGTTACATGACTCAATATGTTACATTTGTGTTATTTTTACCTCAACATAAACAGTTCTCACTTGCGTGTATCTCTCAATCTGGCTTACATATACTTACGGCTATAAATCCCTAAAAGGGGTAGCCAGAGCTTCATAACAAGAAATTCCTCAGCAACTTTTGTAAGGTGAGGGGGAAAGATGCTAAAGTAAAGTTATTGGTGATAGATCTCCAACCACATCGCCCAAAAATGTCTATAGAAGCCCCAACACCCTTAGTCGCCTCTTACGATTACCCATGGAAAGTAATGGGGTAATTAGTGCTATTCTAAGCAGTACAACTATATTTTTCAATCTTCTATCTCTCTTTTTTAGGTTATGTTACTTTTCTTCTGAAAATGATTATTGAGCTGTCTCGTGTTATATTTGACTATCTGCCACTTGCAACACTGATTTCGTGTGAGCTTATTGCGTGTCTGTATATATAGGTACGCAATATGTATATAGCACGAGTAGACATGTTAGACATAAATAACAATGCAGTTTGCTTGCATGTGCGTGTGAATTTAATATTCAAATGAGAGAACTGAGGTTTATAATAATGTAGCTAACTTAGCTTAAGGCTATATAAATATAAAAGCAATTCCAGGCGTGATTGCTCCGTGGGAATATCACCGCTTCTGATGCAGGACACGTTGGTTCAAATCCGGAGTTGTGCTTATACAACAATATGTCTTTTCTTAAGTCATATGTGGCTAAGGAATTTCTTATTCCGAGTCTCTGACTACCTATGACTGTCTTTGAATTTATAGCCGTGAATATATAGTATGTGGTTAATCTATCAAGGCTCTTGACAGTAAGCAAAATCATCGTGACGAATCCACATGTATGAATTATACTGAAATATTACTGTAGGCATTACTAATCTATAACAAGGCGATGCATATCATATATCGATACCTGTCATTCCAAAACGAATTCATGGCCCTGTCCTGGCTAAGAGTAGTTTGACCTTTTCTCCTTACTCGAGTGCATAAAGCACGCTCAAAGAGCAACACTATAAATCCTTATATATTAAACGAGAGAAGGTGGATTTTGTAAACCAGCCTGTGTCGCAATGCTAAGAGCTAGAAAATTGGTTCACGCATCAAATTGAAGGTCCTGAAGTTTTACCGAAAACTCATACATTTTCCATAACTGGATTAGTTAAATTCTTAGCGATTTATAAATTGTCAAAATTGGCCCATAGACTTTGCTGGAGTAAAAGCGCGCGCAAATGTGCCAGTCACGAGATTGAATTGATTCGCTCGCGAGCAATATTCAATTTTGGATTTAAACCGGATGGAAAAAAATGTAGTACCGCGGACGTAGTCGCGGGCAAAAAGCGAGTTATAGTTATATATCATTTTAAAATCCCTTTGATGCGCCACTTCAAAAAAAAGCAAAGAGATCACAAGTATTTTTTATTTAGTTAAAAACCGTTGTCACCTTTGACGAATATTGATAAATTAGGTCAATCCATATTCGTCAATTCGGGGCAGCGAAAATTTCACTGCTTTCACTCTACTACATTAATGTGAGTGCAAATCTTCAGTATAGTACCATAACAATGTGTTTAATACGAATTATTTAAGGCAATTAATTGTTTCAGCAAAAAAAATCTGTTGCGCGTTGATGTCTTTTAGCTTTTATTGGTTCAGTCCAAACATAAATTAAATCAGATTCAAGCATTTCTGTTTTTTTTATGTCATCGAGATCTCATAGTTTTGCAATGAATGAAAGCATATTTTTAGCTGTAGTAAGCTGTGTAGGGTCGGCTTAGAATAGCCGTTACTATTTTCTCTTCCTTTGAAGTAATTATTGAATAATATCATCAACGTGGTATTACTAAAAATATAATTATTTTGATAATACCTTGCGGTCGGTATGACAATACTATTTTTCTCCCATGGCGTATAGATTTACGGTTTACCTATGTAATTATAAAAAAAAATATGAAGATAGTTTATATTGCTTTGTTTTGTTAGGTTATTATTGTTCTAAAGATTCAGAGTGACTCTATTATTTGAGACGACTTTAAATCAACTATATCCTGTTACAAGCAGACTGACATAAGACTGGATGCCCTTTTGATATTTCCTATTAGAGAAATGGCTGTGGTTATCAGAGCTTAAGATAGCAATTAGAAGACTGGCGAACAGGCGGGAAGAGAAGTGTGATATGCGGCGAGATTCAATTAGTTGGAGCGTAATCAAACCCACTTGTGCTCGACACTGTTCCGGCCTTGGTCGAGTGAATATATCAGATTCTGTTCATTTTTAATGAATATTTTTTTGCTGAAATAATGTTTTAAAAAGTTGTTAGACATGTTTAGCTTTATGCGAAATTTTAAATTTAAATTTTAATAAGAATTGTCAGTGCTAAAAATAACTGTATAAAAATTGTTGCACTCAAATCTAAGTAGCTGCTGTTCAGTGATTTGCCGGTTAAGATAATTGTGTAAAGTTGGCTACCCATTATAGCCGTTGGTGAATGTTATTTCCTTTTAATACTTAGGGTATATTTTACCCATATACTGCAAAGGATTAATGGAACGTATATGAATTCCATTTTTTTTTCTTTGTTCTTTCTTATAATGCCAAATTATTGCACGATGTATTCATTTTGTAAACTTATAAAAAGTTCATTTACCTGCATAAGCAAAATTCATCAACTCAAAATCAACAAAATTAACAAGAATAAGTTAATACAATATGTCTTAAAGTAGAATTAAGATTGCCTTGAAGAAAGTTTACTGCAATAAATTTAGAGCTACAACACAAACTTATCAGATTGAAAGGCGTTATCTTTTAGTTACCACTCGACTCTACTTTTTATCATCATCACCGTAAACTACCGCCTGACACGCTTCAGTTTTCGTTTTAAATTATTTATCAAAGTAGGCTTGGCGTTGTTTGTTGAATTAATTATTTAACTTTGTGAAGGATTAATTTCCTTGTACAAATAGGTATTTTAGCAGAGTTCCTAGTTATTATCTTTTGTGCTTTTGATAGGCACGGAAATTAACATTCAAACAGAAGACAGGTAATACTTAGTAATTAGCCCTACCAGTTTTTATTATCAATGTATGTAGACGAAACGTGGAAAAAGATGGGCAAACAATTCGGAACAACTGTCTAAAATAACAAAACCATAAGTATCTGCAATGTATAAAAATATGTTTGTCATACTAATTTGAGATAAATGTTGTTTTGCTGAAAATAAGACACTAAAGATACCTCTTTTTTCAAATTCGAGAACCAAGTTTAATTACAACAATATGATGTCTTGTATTGTAAATGAACGAAATGACCGCTATCATTTAAACTCTTTGGCTGTTAAAAAACATCCTCACCAGCCTGTCCACGTTGGGTCTTAGCCGCTATTATATAAACATTAACTCTTTTGCTGTACAAAACTATCCTCACCTGCCTGTCCCCGCTGGGTCTTAGCCTTCCTGCCGACAGCTGGAGACGCGAGGCTGACGGAGCGGTCAGTCCTAGCTGGCACGAGCAAAGCCGGCGGTGATGGGTCGGAATGCCGCGCGCAGATCACAGCTTCTACGACTGAGTCTATACTCGCTGATCGGGGCAGTGGTCCTGCTGATTTACGTCTGGAAAGACAAACAATAATATAACAAATAAAGATAATTTATCCATATAGATATATTGCTGTGTAGGGTCGGCTTAAAATAACACTACCCCAGTTCTACCCGTGGGTGATCGTAAGAGGCGGCTAAGGGTATAGGGGCTTTTTAAGTGATTTTTGGGCGATGTGGTTGGAAACCCGTCGCCAAAAACATTTATTATTACTATCTTTTCCCCAATCAACTTCCAAAAGTGGCTGAGGAATTTCTCATTCCAATGCTCTGGCTACCCCGTTAAGGAATTTAAAGCCGTGAGTATATGTATGTATAATTTATCCACAAAAACGTTTCTTAATACTATCGCAGAGTATATTGTAATAAGCCTTTAGTGAAGCCGCGTTTACAGATTACCAAGTAGTCGTGAGAAGCACTTCGCCAATGTTAGAATGGCTAATCCAAGTCCATTTAAATCAAATTTTAAAAAGCAGTTTCTAAGTGATATGAGTAGGATAAAAGGAATGATTCTCTTATTTTTAATTCGAATCATCGATACAATTTTCGGCTATTCCCAGTAGTCTTACTGGATAGTCTTACCAGTAGGACTAATGGGATTTTTATTCCCAATAGTCTTACCGAAAGTAGGACATTGTCTATGGCGTATTTTTCCCATTAGTCTTACTTGACATTTGTTTTAGAAACATAGACCTCGTAACTATTAGACATAGACAGTACCTTATTAGTATATTTAATACATACAACGCATACAACACTTGTTTGTAATTTTTAGTTTTACTGATTTATTTTATTACTAAGGAATGTACATTTTAGACACGATTTTTTTCTATTATTTTGATAAATGAGAAGTTATAACGTTTATAAAGTTTTTTGGAAATTATAACTTAAGCAGCTATAAAAAGTACCAGGAACGCATAAACTACAAGTTGTTATGACTAATAAACTTGAAAATCTGTACAAATATTTTTCCGATGCTTAATTTATCTTACCTATTTTTGTGTCTGCTGTCTCTGTCCAGAGGTCGACGTGATATTTTTCATGAATCAGGTTATTAATATGGTTGTTGTGGTCGGTTTGTTTGTTTGCGTAGGTTGACCGACGACTTCGTCGTGATAAAATTTTTGGGCAGCACAGAGCCGGTTTTTATGGAGATCTTTCAGATTTCAGATTCTCCACCTATGGACGTCTTTTGGTTGATTCTTCTGTCTGATTATTCTATAATTCTGATTTTGATAAACTCCAACTGATACATACATACATACATACATACATATTCTCACGCCGTTAGTTCCCATTGGGGTAGGCAGAGACTATCGATATCGATAGTCCAACTGATAATTTTGTATAAAACCAATAATCTTTTTTATTTATGCTGCTTTTATGTTTATGCAACCCTGGTACTTTATATACAAAAAACGACGAAAAATATACTATAAATACATAGTTATTTCACCTCTTGAGGGCTGTATTTTGGCGGAAAATATATTACAACCACAAACCCATTCCCATGTATATTGAAAATTATTTAGTTCATGGCAAATACACCTCAATAAAATATAATGTGACAGAAAATCAGCCAAAAAAAATATTCGATTATAAATCATAAATTCAATTTCACTAAGTAGGTATGTCTATTAATCTTATTTGGTCTACATAAAAGTTGGAACATTTAGAGGTACCAAAAAGGTTTGATTGGTTAGTAAGACTACTGGGAATTATTTTCCCAATAGTCTTACTAGTAAGTCTATTGGGACAAAAAATCCCAATAGTCCTACTGGTAAGACTATCGAGTAAGACTACTGGGAATAGCCGACAATTTTGGCTTGCTTCAAGATGTTTGTAATGAGGTAAATCAAGAAAAAAATAAAAAAAAACCTAAACTTCAATGAATACCTAAAGAATATTTTACTAATCCCATAAAAGGGAAGACGGAGCTTAGAAATAAGTAATTCCTCAGCCACTTTTGGAAGTAGCGTACCTTTATTTCACAATTTTACCCGATTGTAAAACAAAGGTTTTTTGTGATGGGTTCCAAACCGCATCGCTGAAAAATTACTTAAAAATGCTCCAATACCCTTAACCGCTTCTTACGAACACCCAAGGGAAATAAATGGGGTCGTGCAATTCTAAACCGACACTGCACAGGTTTCTTAAATAAATAGTCTGAAAGAATATGCGTTATGCTTGTAAATTTAGTATGCTTGTATTTATTGTGCTTTTAAAAGCACAGAATCAGAATGACTTACTTAAAAGTAATACAAAAATATATGAACAAGAGGAAGATTATAAGAAATGATAAAATAATAGTTTTAGTGGTGGGTGCTAAGCCTCATCGCCAAACAATTAGTTCAAAAGTGCCATCGCTTAAATCACCTAAATAAACTCCCACGGTTAAAGATACATACATACATACATATACTCACGACTATAAATCCCTAGAAGGAGTAGCCAGAGCTAAGGAATTAGAAATTCCTCAGCCACTTTTGGAAAGTTGAGTGGGGAAAAGATGGCAAAGTAAAGGTTGTTGGTGATGGGTCTCTAACCGCATCGCCCAAAAATCCCTTAAAAGCCCCTATACCGTTAGTCGCCTCTTACGTACACCCACAGGAAGAAATGGGGTAGTGCTATTCTAAGCCGACACTACACAGCATAACCATAAGCATAAAAGATAACCTAACTAATAACACAGATATAGCTAATAAGGATAAGGAAACTGTGATAGCTCACTGGCTTATCCTGCAGACGATGAAGGTTCAAATCCTAGGTTGGGCCTACACCATTTTGTTTTTTCTAAATACATATGTGTAGTTGATTTATCGTTGTCAACGGCAAAAAAAGCCGATAGGCCTGCCCCTATCACGTGAGCACGCTGGCCAAGCAAAACATGGATATTCTGAACACCATGTGAATGTGACGTTTCGAAGCATAAGTACCTCTGCCAACCCCTTCGAGACAGTAATTTAATCGTAGTTCATTCGCAACCTAGATTCAACATAACAAGTCTATCAAGCATCTTGCCATCAGTTTGGTGTTTTTATGTTCTGTAGAACAATCAGCATAATGATATTGACAACGCAAAGCTTGCCGAGTATACAGTAAACAAAATAAGTGTTTACGAAGTAAATTCAGAACTCATTGTATTCGTGTCTATGAATCGTTTATCGTATGATCATAATCCCTACTGTTTTGTTGACATTGTAACACAATTGAATCGTATTATTGATTTAGCCCCTGAATGAACAAATCGAGCGGTTTCACCAGCCGCTTTTCGCAGTAGACATTTTTTTAATGAAACACTTGTTTAACTGATCTACCTACGCTCACGGATTAAAATCTTAAAAAGGGGTAGTTGAAGCTTCAGAATTATAAAATCTACAACCTTTTTTGGAAGTTGAGTGGAGAAAAGATTTTTTAATATAGAATTAATTAAAAGTACCTAAACCCTCAGCCACATTGTACAGCTAGCGCGGGAAAAAATGTGTAAGTGCCATCCGAGATTATACTAATTTATAAAACAAAAATAAACGTAGCAAAGACTTAAGAAATAAACAGAACACTTTATTTCTGTTTGTTGAATTAACTACAAATCTAGTACGTAATGAACATGAAATTCAGCGGATGTTAACAATGCCGTGATCTTCCAGCCGATATCGCACACACAACACATGGCAGACGCCATGTTGCCAGGAAAATCTGCTTTTATTTGCATTTTAATTGAAAAGCGAATCCTCTGTGCATTGCTACAAAATCTAGCTGCAGAGCATATGCCAATTTTATCTTCCTGTAACTTTTGGAGTAGACAGAATAAAGAAATTTATTATATTCAGTAAGACAAGTTGTTAAAGTTGCTTAATACATCTTTTTGTCGACTGTTAAGCTATAATTGTAAGAACGTAAAAACATCTGTGGATGAAATAAGAAGTTTCTGTCAAAACCATGATATTATTTGTCTACAAGAGACATGGCTGCTACCGCACGGTTTAATGTATCTTGACAGTATAGATGGTCAGTTTAGCTGCACGGGTACATCAGCGGTAGATACGTCTGCGGGGATGCTGCTTGGGCGCTCTCATGGGGGCGTGGGGATCCTTTGGAGAAAAGCTCTGTTTCCGAAAGTGTCTGTGATACAGTGTAATAACCCTCGCTTGTGTGCTATAAAAATAGCATTAGGTGAACGGTCAGTATTAGTGTTTAGTGTTTACATGCCAACGGACAAGACTGCGAATCTGCCTGATTTTACAGACTGCCTAAGCTCGGTGAGTGCTATCATTAATAACGAAAATGTTAAGACTGTTTTCATAATAGGTGATTTTAACGCGAAGCCAAAAGAGAACTTTTTTAATGAATTGACTCGATACTGCAGTGAACAGCAGTGGTGTTGTGCGGATGTGGACATTTTGGGCATAGACTCCGACACATATACTTTCACAAGTGATGCTCATGGTACTTGCTCTTGGTTGGATCATTGCGTTGTGACCCAGTCTGCGATGTTAACCATTGCCAATATATATGTTGTAAACGATGTTTATTGCTCAGATCATGATCCAATTGTAATTGAAATTAATTTTGACTTAGTTAAGGAAATAGCGCATGATTGTGCTCCTTTAATTACAAATAAAGTTGTTTGGGGTGAACGAACGGACGAGCAAATAGACATGTACATGAATGAGTGTTCAGATAGGTTGAAGTTAATAGACTTTCCATCTTGCTTTAACACTTGCGCGGATAAAACTTGCCACCTATTAGAGCACAAAGCTGCTATTGACCTTATGTACAATAAGATAACAAATGCCTTGAGTGGAGCAGCTTCTGTAAGTTGCAGTAAACCTACAACTAACAGAAAAGCAAAACAAGTGGTAGGCTGGAACTTGCATGTCAGCAATGCTCATAGGGTAGCTAGAGACAAGTTTCAAACCTGGTCTTGGTATGGAAAACCAAGTGCAGGACGCTTGTACGATGAAATGTTTGAAAGTAAGAAAATATTCAAGTCGCGATTGAAATGGTGTATTAAAAACCAGGAACAGATTAAAATGGATCAAATTGCCTCCCATCATTTAAATAAAAACTTTAAAAATTTCTGGAAGTCTACAAACAAACTTAATACTAGACCTGGCATCCCTGTGAGCATTGATGGCGTGAATGATCCTCAAGATATAGCAAATTTTTTTAAGGAAGCTTTTAAAGTAACGTCACCGCTGGGGCCATATCAGTCTTCGTCATGCACTGAGGGTGAGGATGGTAAGTCCCTCGAGATTAGGTTTTCCGCTGTAGAAATTGCGAAAAATATAAATAAGATGTGCAGAGGAAAGTCTCCAGCATAGAGCATCTCAAGTTTGCAGGCCCACATATTCCTCGTGTGTTAGCAATGTTTTATACTCTTTGCATGGGACACTCGTACTTGCCCTCGGAGATGACGAGGACTGTGGTGGTTCCAATTGTTAAAAATAAAACTGGGGATGCTTCTGATAAAGGTAACTATAGACCAATATCACTGGCAACGGTTTTGGCAAAAGTACTTGATGGTCTGCTTGATACGCAGTTGCTGCGCTTTCTACATTTTCATGATAATCAATTTGGATTTAGGCCAGGTCTATCAACGGAAAGTGCTGTGCTGTGTCTTAAGCAGACTGTCAGGTACTACACTGATAGGAAAACGCCTGTTTATGCATGCTTTCTCGACTTGTCGAAGGCCTTTGACCTGGTTTCCTACGATGTGTTATGGAAGAAGCTCAAAGATAGTAAGGTACCTGCAGAGATTATAACAATACTTCAATACTGGTACGGAGGCCAGGTTAATAGCGTGAGATGGGCGAGAAAGATGTTGGAGCCATATCGACTCGAATGCGGTGTTCGTCAGGGGGGATTGACTTCTACAACTCTTTTCAACTATTATGTAAATGCCCTGATCGACGGGCTCAGCAGCGCCCGTGTCGGCTGTCATATTGACGGAGTTTGCGTAAATAATATTAGTTATGCGGACGACATGGCGCTGCTGAGTGCGTCGCCCTGTGGTCTGGCAAAGCTTTTAGGGATGTGCGAGGCTTACGCGTGCACGCACGGCCTTGTATACAATGTTAGGAAGAGTGTGGTCATGGCATTTAAAACAAGATCTAAAAGTCAATGTGATATTCCTACTTTGAAATTGAACGGAGCTCCTTTGAATGTTGTTAGTGAGTTCAAATACCTGGGTCATCTCCTTACGTGGGATCTCAAAGATAACCTTGACATACAAAGAGAACGAAGGGCTTTATCAGTTAGAGCTAATATGATCGCCCGTAGATTTTTTAAATGCTCTAATGAGGCAAAATTAACACTTTTTAGGTCATATTGCACTAGCCTGTATACGTGTAGTCTGTGGGCGGTTTATTCACAGAAAGAATACGGAGCTCTAAGAGTTCAATTCAATAACGCGTTTAGGGCGCTGAGGCGCGTACAGATGATTTTCACGCGATTATGCGGAAGAGGAGTGCTGCTCTAGTAAAAAGAGTGCGGGATAGCTCTAACAGCGTCTTAAGGATGGTTGCGGGCAGGTACGATTGTCTGTATATTAATCACTGCTGTGGGTTACATGTGCCCTACCTGCCCGAACCACGACGTTTTTAATTGTAAATAGTGTTCATATATACATATACATAGTCACTAGGTACTAACAATCACATAGAATAAGTTTACTAACAAGATTGTTACTAACACATAGAATAAGCTTTACTAACAATATTGTGCCACGGAGTTGTACGAAAATAAATAAATTATTATTATTAAAGACATGGCAATAATATACAGCTTTAAATTGCAAAATTGTTAAAGCCTTATGTCTTAAAAATATTTTTATAATTAATAAATAAAGAATAAATAAGGAAAGAAAACTTCGACACAGGCGGGAAACGAACCCGCGACCTCGGGTATACGCCCCGACGCTCTGCTAATAGAGCTACCGTGTCAATGGCTGCCAGCGCAAAATTCTTCCATCCTTTATTTCTTTCACACGGTTAAGTAGTGTTTGCGCTTCCTACCTCCGAATTTTTACTAATTCGGAAATTCGCTTGTGTCGAAGTTTTTCTTTCTTTTATTTATTCTTTATTTATCAGTAATTATCCCCACATGAGGTTTTCATGAACAAAAAGATTTAAATTATTTTTATGATTGCCGTTGACGGTATGTAAAGTTGACCTAGGCCTAGTACTAAACCCACGATGGGCTACAAACATTGTATTGTTTTGTTTTTTATTGTATTGTTTTGCACATGTTTTAAACATAATGATTATGTTATCGATGAAGTTTATATATACCGCATGATATTTTGTGTGTTTAGTTCTAAGTTAGTTTTTAAGTTTTATTTAGTTATAAGTATTGGTCAGAGCTGAAAATCGGAGCTATCCGCTTTAAGTAGTTAGACCGAGCTCGTTACCATTTTGTATTTTTTTTATTGTTATTCAATTAGTTCTTCTTTTTGTATGTGTAAAAAGACAAATAAAATCTTTATGTTAATTTCATCTACTAATATAGACGCGATAATCACAACAAATACTAAACGTAAATAGTTGATCAAATTTTAATGGTAGCCATCAAAATGTCAGTAGAAAGGTTCTTACAGTTTCCCGCTTAAGTATTATAGACCGTATTTGACTATTTCTTTTCATCTACCATGAGTTAAAACGTATTACTCATTCATATTTTATAAATGTTTAACACATTTCAAGACTAATACTGCTTGTTCCTTTTTTGTTTTTTTTTGTGTTTTCCTACCTTCCCCCCCTATGTCATGTAAGGACACTAATTTACGCGTAGACATCTTAGGGGCGCAGCTGTACGGCGGCAGACAGGAATAACTAAAAATATTTATTTAGGTATTTTTAAAACAATAACGAATATATACCTGACAAATTGTTGATGGCGCCTTATTAGAAACGCGTTATTAATTCCTATTATGAACGTGGTCACACCGCTAAACCCGCTGCGAATCGAAGATAATGAGTGAGAACATACATACATACATATTCTCACGCCGTTAGTTCCCATTGGGGAGGCAGAGACTATCGATCGCCACTTTGTACGATCCTGGCAAACCTCTCTAGCTTCGTTCACATCCATCAATCTTTTCATACTTACTTACTTATACTCACGCCCATTATTCCCATTGGGGTAGGCAGAGACTATCGATCGCCACTTAGTACGATCTTGACAAACCTCTCTTGCTTCCCTTACATTCATTATCCTTCTCATACATGCTCTTTTATTCTTCTCACTTCGGACCCCCGCCTTTATAAGAACGTTTTCTATCTGGTCAAGAAACGTTTTACGAGGCCGTCCTCTACTAACATTCCCGTCCACATTGGCTCTATATATCTCTTTCGCTACTTTATTTTCATCCATCCTCTCTATGTGCCCAAACCACCTCAACATTCTTTATTCTATCTTGTATACTACGTCATCTTTCAAACCTACTCGTTCACGGATCACAGTATTTCTCACTCTATCACACAGCCTTACATTACATATACTTCTGAGGGATCTCATTTCCACTGCATAAACTCTTTTCATACATGCTCTTTTATTCTTCGTACTTCGGACACCTGCCTTTTTGAGCACCTTTTCTATTTGATCTAAATGTGTCCTCCGAGGTCGTCCTCTACTAACATTACCTTCCACATTGGCTCTATAGATCTCTTTCACCAATTTACTGTCATCCATCTTCTCTATGTGCCCAAACCATCTCAACATTCCTTTTTCTATCTTTCTTACAATATCATCTTTTACACCACACCTTTCACGAATCACATCATTCCTCACACGATCACATAACCTTACATTACAAACTTTTCTGAGGGATCTCATTTCTACTGCATTCACTCTGCTTTCATGCTTCTTCTGCCACACCCAACATTCACTGCCATACATAAGCGTAGGAACGAGGACAGCATCATGCACAGCCATTCGGGCCTTTTCGGACACCGATTGCCTAGACATGAGACTATCCAGTGCTCCATTTATAGCATTACCCTTTTTTACTCTTCTTTCAATGTCTTCATCACACTTTCCATCCCTAGTAAACAAACTTCCCAGATATACGAACTCTTTCACTTGTTCCACTTTCTTACCATTGATCTCAATCACGCAGTCAGTCATATTCTCCTCTTTCTCGAAAACCATGGTTTTGGTTTTATCCACATTCACTCTTTTTCTTTTTTTTCAAACGACGCACATGCAATATTCATCATTTCTTGCAACTCTTCAACCGACGATGAAAGTAACACTTGATCATCAGCATATAAGAGGCATTTGATGACGAATCCACCCATTCTCAGTCCATGATCACTTTCACGCAACTCTATCAGACAGCCATTCATGAACAAGTTGAAGAGCCAGGGAGAAGCTACACATCCCTATCGGACACCCCTAGAGATACCGAACCAGTCTGTGTTTTCCCCGTTTATTCTTACACATGCACTAGAATCCTCATAGAGTGATACCAATGCACGTATAAGTTGGCTCCCCAAGCCGAACTTGGATAACACCTCCCACAATTACTTCCTTACCACTCTATCATACGCCTTCTCTCAATCTATGAAGGAGCAATACACCTTTCGATTCTTGGCTAAGAACTTTTCAGTGATGCTCCTTAAAGAGAAGATTTGATCCATACATCCCATTCCCTTTCTAAATCCTGCTTGCACATCCCAAATTTTGTCATCTGTTTCATTCATCACTCTTTCAATCAATACCTTTGCATACAATTTACCGACAACACTGAATTGACAACATTGATATTGCTTTATAGACAAAATTAATTTCAAAGACCATACATACATATATTCACGGCTATAAATCCCTAGAAGGGGTAGCCAGAGCTAAGGAACTAGAAGTTCCTCAGCCACTTTTGGAAAGTTGAGTGGGGAAAAGATGGCAAAATAAAGGTTGTTGGTGATGGGTCTCCAACCGCATCGCCCAAAATCCCTTAGAATCACCAATACCGTTAGTCGCCTATTACGTACACCGACCGGAAGAAATGGGGTATTGTTATTGTAAGCTATATTAGCAAATTATTCAAAGACCAATATTTCTAAAACGATTTCATCACAGGTCATATTATGTTCCCACAGGTTCATAGTCCAGCATGCTGTCTTAGTGCGTGTAGGCAGCCCAGCCCTAACGTGCCCTTGGAATTATGGAATCATTTAAATTTTCCGATTATAAAGTAATTCCATCCTTTAGGTGAATATTGGCTATTGAAGCACTCACTATAGTGTAAAAGGAATATATAGAAAAAAGGTATGAAAATAGAAACTACATGAAACATTTAGGCACCATCAATTTTGATATTAGGTAAATGTTCTTGGAAATTCATTGAAGAGTTAAATTCATCTGACGCTTAGGGCTGCCGTTCTATTGAGCAATTATTCAAATGAAACTCTTTGAAATGGAAGGTAGCTTTATTGGTTTTAAGTACACCAACTAAAGGTCTAGGCAATATTATTTTATCCTGTTCATTTGGCTATTTCTATTTTAGCGATAGTTTTAGATAAATGCATTAAAATTTATAAGAATAGGGCACTTAAAGTTTTGGTTAGTTTTGATTTCAGCTTACTTGCTATGCTTTTAAAATTTTAGACAGAGTTGTATTGTGAAAAGTATAGTGTAGTGACAAACTTCTGAACTTCAATCATTTTATGTTATATAATCAAGAACAAACATTGATTGGAAAGTCTATTTTTAAGGCAGGTTTAAGTGTAAATTCTCATATAATGCAGAACAACAGAAAAAAGAACTATAAAAGACTATTGAATTTCACTTCGAAATTCACCGTAATGCAAGCTAATGCAGGAATGCTAGTCCATATATTTATCTAAGAAGAAAATCTTTTCACCAGTTTAAGTTACTCGAATAGTTTCTACGCCAATGTACTATTCTGAAATTTAATCAGTGTTCGCTCGGTTTACTCCCTAGCGCTTCCATTAAGATGATTCAATTTGATATTTTCTAAATGGTTAGCAAAAGCTAAATGGCTTTGTCGTCTAAAGTATATTTGTCAAGGCGAATTCGTCAACGTTTTACTTTTTTTATCGACTGTTCATTTATTTTTATTGTGTATGCCTAATCAGTGCCTAGCATATAAGCTTCAACTTATTCAGAAGATTTTAGAACTTGTTCAGAAGTATTAATCAGTACCTCTGCCACTCTTTCAAGCATATACGGCATGAAGGTATGAGTTGAGTTTAGCTGAATAAAGAGAGTTTTCGCTCCCCATACATATCCGAAATTCAAAGCCCTACACGGCAAGGGCGGGAGTAATCAAGAGTAATTAATGAACAAAATTGAGTGCTGTAATTCATAAAGCGTGTAGAGTGTATATGATGTTTCTATTGATGTCGAGCAGAACATACTGAACGGAAAATTACGCCGTGAATCATTTATTTAACAGAATTTCTCCTAGTAAATATCCAAATTTAGATAAGAGTAAACTTTTTTCAGACTAGATATACTATAGAAGTACAATAAATGTAGATATAAACAGAAAGAATGCCTTAAGTTACAAATTATTTTAAAGACTAAACTCAAGTGGTGAATAAGTAATATAAAGGCAATATATGACATACATACATACTTCTTGGTGATGGGTCTACAACCGCATCACCCAACAATCACTTAAAAAGCCCCAATACCCTTATTTGCCTCTTACGAACACCGTGCTATTCTGTGCCAACACTACGCAGTAAGAAGCAATATGAATATTATTGAATAAAATAGACGACAGTGCAAAAGGTTTGTAGACCAGGGAACGTTTGAACAAAGCGGAAGTCTGAAGTGCAATAAATAAAATAGCATGCATGAGGAGAATTTTGTATTTGGGGTGAGTTAGAGATGTTTGCCAGGATTGGATTTGACAAAATTCATATGATGATATTTACAAAGTGTCGTGTAGCGCCTGCTTAGAATGTCACTACCAAGAGGCGACTAAGGGTATGGGGCTTTTTAAGTGGTTTTTTGAGCGACGCGGTTGGACACCCATCATCAACGGTACTTAATTTTTATCATCTTGTCTCCTATCAACTTCCTCGTGTGGCTGAGTATCTAACCTTAAAACTCTGGCTACCCCTTTTTGGGATTTATGGCCCTGAGTATATGCATGTATTTATGTATATTTACAAAGTTAAGATTTTATATTCTGCTGACTTGCTATTTTCAATATTATAGTAATTATACTAAAGTTAGTAGCATAATGAATAATGAGTGAGAAAATAACGTGATCTAAGTAGTCGTTTGTTTATGTTATCCGTAGTTCAAGAAACATCTCTGGCATGTTTGAGTTGTAAGACGTTAATGCAATAGAACCTCCTAGCAAACTTTATATGATATGGAATATAATAAATGAATATAAAAGATATTGGTTAGTTGGTTTAGACAAATATAGGATGAATGTAAGTAAATTAGGGATAGTTTTATTGTATAATTATATTTGCTGTGTAGTGTCGACATAGAATAGCACTACCCCATTTCTTCCGGTGGGTGTACGTAAGAGGCGACTAACGGTATTGGGGCTTTTAATCCACCATCTTTTCCCCACTCAACTTCCAAAAGTGGCTGAGGAATTTGTAATTCCTTAGCTCTGTCTACCCCTTCTAGGGATTTATAGCCGTGAGTATATGTATGAGTAATTTGGAAAAAGAGCATCTGCTAAAAGGCCAGATTCCGTAGTGTAAAGAATACACATAATGTAGAGTGGCAATTGACAGCCTTGTCTGTTCCAATAGAATCTAATGGTAACGATTTATCCGTACTCAGAAACTCAGGGTTAGAAATGGAGGTAATGGATCTCCAGCCACATCGCTTAACAATCTCTTAATACCCCAATAACCATAGTAGTTTCGATAGAGACCCACAGGAAGGAATGGATTAGTGCTATTCTTAGCCGTCCCTACACAAATATGTATGCATTTGACACCTAACAAGAAGGCTGATAAGTTATAATTTTAGGATGCAAGCAGCATAGAAATGAATATATGTGCGTAAGAAAGATTTATAAGCTGCCATAAAAATCCAATATTATAAGAAACAAAAATATATTGGCAAAAGGGTGTCGTCTCAGCATGTGTGCCTATGAAGGGACACAACCATTGCAATCATGAGAAAAACAAACCTTACAAACGCAGAGGGGTTGTTCTTCAATCACGTGATGTTTCATTAGCAACTACTTTCACCCCAATCAATGGTGATATATGGTGAGGTTTTAGAACCCAGTCGAAAATTGTTTAACAAAATAAAACCTTATTAACTGCCATAGAAAAATAGTTGTCTTTTCATTTAAAAAAACACTTGTGAAAGGTTTATTTGGGCAACAGGAATAAAATGGGCTTTTTGAATCAAGCCAACATCGTCATAATGACGTAATAAGTTTGGCAAATGTCAAATCGGGGTATCTCTAAAACGCAATGAATAGAGAGGCTTGCCATGAGGTCAAAACGGCAGGCAGCATAAATGTAGACGAAGCTCGAGTAGTTTGCCCGGATTGTAGGAAGTTGCGATCGCTTGACTCTGCCTACCCCAGTGGGTACTAGTGGCGTGAGTATATGTGGGTATGTATGCATACAGTGACAAGCTTCACGTTATACACGTAACAAAACATTCTTAAATCTGACAAAATGTCTTATATTGTTCATAAAAATGCCTCGCTTCAGGAATATCGGTATATTGTTATATAGTACATACATACATACTTACATATACTCACGGCTATAAATCTCAAGAAGGGGTAGCCAAAGCTAAGGAATTAGAAATCACTCAGCCACTTTTGGAAATTGGAGGGGGGAAAAGATAATAAAAATAAAGGTTGTCGGTGATGGGTCTCCCAAAAATCCCTTAAAAGCCCCAATATCGTTAGTCGCCTCTTACGTACACCCACCGGAAGAAATGGGGTAGTGCTATTCTAAGCCGACACTACATAACTTATATATTACATAGTCTTAGTCCTATTATAAGAAATCCTAAAATGTTCTACTATCACAAGATGGCGCTAATCTCGTGAATAATAAACCGATTCCCGAGTACACAGAACTGTCTATATCAACGTGATATCACCTTTGCACGTGATCTGAATGCAAAATAAGCGGCTTTGGTTAAGCGGTTCGTATTGAAAATGTTATTACGCATAACATGTGTTGCGCGTGAAAGATTATGGATTTGAATAAAGAGACAGGCGCCTTTCAAATAAATAAGATAGAAAAAATCACTGAAGTTGAAATCATAAGTTAATTGTGTCTGGGAATATTGATAAAAGTATGAATAATTTTGTTTTATGGATGCCTAATATTCTAATAAGAAAATATAATTTTAGGAGACTTAACTCTTAGGATGCTTACACTTTTTAAAGGTCACTGGCATTCATAGCCGCGCCTTTTTGGTATTTATAGCCGTGCATATAAGTAAGTATGTTTGCGAAAAATATATGAAAATCTTTGAATTGAAATACTTGCTTTAGATCCCTTTTTAGTATGGCAACCATGAGTGTTATGTGTGTATGTAGTCTAATATGTCTTTCGATACTAAGGTTACATAAATAAAAGTAGTAGAGCGAGAGAATCGGTTTCAAACCACACAATCGGATACCAAACATATGATACCGTTGACAAGTCTATGCCACATATGTGAGGAAATTCTAAAATAACATCCTGAATAACTTCCGATCATAACGTTTTCGATGAGTGCCTAGTGCCCAAATGTAACTTATATTTAGCTATGGATTATATTTCACATAGTTGGGGAATATGAATCTGTGTTTCAAAACTAGAAGGTCAAAAATAACTTGAGGATAAATGATATGTTCTTGATAACCTATTTCAGCTAGGCTCTCAGAATGCTCCTCATTACTGGACTATTTTTTTGGTTTCTCTTAGTTCCAGCTATTGTTGGATGAATATGTGAAAGTTTCATCGTCATAAACTGAAGAGCGACGCTCTTGTCGCTGTAACACTATTCGGTCACTTCTATTTAATGCCAGCTCCTTAAATATCTTCTTGTGATAGTTTAGAGTATAGATAACAAAATACATTTAAAGCTAAATAAAATGAAGTGGACCAAGATGTATCATAACATAACTGACAAAATAAAAAAAACAGTGTGATACTGAAATTACAATCTATAATTTTATCATTAAATAATCAGGATTCAGTTGTAGTTTAGAAAAAAAAAGTTAGACGCCTTTTCTATTTCAAGCACTTACAAATATCCTCAATAATATGTAAATAATGAGGGCAAAGATTTTTTTTTAATCCATCGTAAATTTTTGCTCAAAGTTCTAACATTATAACAAGAATTAGGTTTTCAAGTTATGGTATTACATTTGTCAAAACTAATGAAAACCGAATCAGAATAACAAAGTAGTAAGTAACATAACAAAAATATCGAAGATCTATACTGTAATGATTGATTAGTATTCGTGATGTGATGTAAGAAAAGATTATATTCACCTTAACATTTCCGATTCTTACCACATATGATAGCAGATATATTAATTATATAATGATACATAATTGTGTTTAGCATTATTGTTGCGACAATGCTGGAACAAGGATTTATTGAGTTAATAATAATTTCACAATAAATTATATAGCAGGAAAAAACTGAAATCATAATTTGATACTTAATCATATTATAATATTGAGTACTGCACCTTCACTGCTCCTTAATTATTATTATTATTTACTTTATTTACAAGTTACAATGACTCAAGTGTTAGTAACAGTGGGAAATCTTAACCTAATGTTAGTAGTCATACACAATATGGACACAATTAAAGATAATATAGATAATAGTTATGTACAGCGAATAAATAATATGTACAATTTTCTAAAATAAATGTACACGTTTGGGAGCCTGGAGACTAACGCAGTGTGATATGTACATTGAGTCTAGCCGACCCCCTATCATGCTGAGGATGCTGTTGGAGCTGGCCCGCACCCTACAGAGCAGCGAGCAGCAGTGTTTCCGCATCGTCGCGTAGAAACAGTCTACGCGGGCTTCCGCAAACATACCCGAGGCACTGCAGAAACGGGGCAGCCCCATCAGAATCCTGAACGCGTCATTATATTGAACACGGAGAGCGCTGTACGATTTCTGGGTATATCTGGCCCACAGGCTGCACGTGTAAAAAGAGGTGCAATAGGCTCGAAACAAAGTAGTTTTAACACTAGTTGAGCAACGTACAAACCTGCGCGCCAGCATGTTCGCCCTGATTGCCAGCGCCCTCCGCTCTCGTTCAATATCTTCATCGTCCTTCAGGTCAGGAGTCAGGACGTGACCGAGGTACCTAAACTTGTCAACACGCTGCAACGGAACTCCATTCATTCTTACGACGGGAATCTCGACCCGCGTCCTGGCTCCTGGCCCGAACAACATGCACACCGTCTTCTTAGCATTGTACACCAAACCGTGTCAAGCCGCGTATCTCTCACAGATAGACAGGAGTCCTCTAAGACCACCCACTGATGCGCTCAGCAGCACCATATCGTCTGCGTAGCTAATGTTGTTGACACAAACTCCGTCAACGTGGCAGCCGAGTCTGGTGCCGCTGAGCTCACCGATGAGGTCATTCACGTACAGGTTGAAAAGGGTCGAAGAGGTCACTCCGCCCTGTCGAACACCGCACTCCAACCTGTATGGTTCTGAGAGCTCCCCTGCCCATCTAACATTGTTGACTTGGTGGGTATACCAAAACTTTAAGATGGCTATGTGGTGAGACGGTACATTTACTTCCTTCAGCTTATTCCAAAGTTGGTCAAAGGCAACCAAGTCAAACGCCTTCGAGAGGTCCACAAAACAGGCGTAAACAGATGTCTTGCGCTCCATATAATACGCGATAGTCTGCTTAACACAAAGCACTGCACTTTCCGTTCCAAGTTTCTGTCTAAAACCAAACTGGTTGTCATGAGGTACTATAAATTTATTTAGCTGAAGATTAAGCAGACTATCGAATACCTGGATCTGCCAGGTCTCCCGTTTTGACTTAATACTTGAACTAAAAGCTTATTTCCTAAAAGACATTTAAAACTATCTAATTGAATTTTTTGACTCGTCCATGTCGGTCGAACCCCCCCTAGAATATAAAACTGCATTTTTAAGAAGTGAGTGATTAACATTACCTGATTATTTTGTGCATATCTTAAGAGTTCAGTACTGTTTTCTAATAAATTTCTAACAAAAATAAGAAAAAACATACCATTTTTCGTATTCAAAGCTCCCTTAAATATTTATTTCATTCAGATTTTTAAATGTATTTCATCTTATCACTAAATTTGAACTGTCTTACTGTGATGGTTAATCATCTTTGGTGGCAGACAGACAAACGGAGTTTTAGTAATAGGGTTCTGTTTTTACTTTGGGTGCGGAAGTACATTATTAATTTGTGGCTTTCTCCTGAGCCCTGACTTCACATGAACAGTGTTATTTTCAAAAAAATATTAAAATTTCTACAGTACACGCTTCAATCTTCGTTAGAGAAGGATTAGATCCTTGACTGCTCTGCCTGACAGATTAAATCACTTCGCCCCCCTAGCATATTAAGCGTGAATTAACATATCTTATATCTCTTTTAATCTTTAAGATTTTAAACTTTGAAAGATTGGTGCCAAATAAACCTTTTCTCTTTTTGTTATTAGTCCAGTTATTGAATTTTATAAGTTTTTATTTACCATTTTATGATGGCCAATTATATATTTTTTCATACTTCTCTTTAATAGACCAATTACTGAAACATATGACAAATGACTTTGATATGAGTGGAGATCGTTAAAAATTATAAAATGAGAGAATGTTTTGTGAGCGTATATTTTTCCATTTGTTAATTGAGCAATGTAACAAAATATATACTACAAAAAAACTTTATCTTATTTTGTAAACAGTATTGCCTACTTCATTACTATTTGTTTTACCCGCATTAATCAAATGATGGAGTATTTATTAGTTTATATCTGGTTTGCAATGGAATTTTACGAAGTAAGAAGAGAGGAAGGTTTGGGCACATCGAGAGGATGGATGATACTAAAAATGTGGATGGTTATGTTAGTAGAGGACGACCTCAGAGGACACATTTGGATCAAATAACGAGTGTGCTAAAAAGGCAGGCGTTCGTAGTAAAAAGATTAAAAGAGCATGTATGAGAAGATTGATTAATGGAAACGGTTTGACTTTTGACTTTTTTGGTAGCTCCGTCCGTCGCGAGAGGTTTGTCAGGATCGTATAAAGAGGCTATCTAAAGTCTCTGCTTACCCCAGTGGGAACGAATGGCGTGAGTATATTTAAGTTTGTATCTTTTTAGATCATAATAGAATAGAACAAAAATAATATAACCATTTTTGCAGACATACCGTAGTTAATCTACAGAACATTCTAGAGAGCAGGGAATATTCCACTAAATTCTCAGTCTCAAGCCAGCACACTATTTTAATGACGTACTTATACTACGACTATATTACAGTAAACTCCAGCCTATGTTCTCTAGCTTAAACGATCTGTTATATATAATAATTTTATTTATTTTAATTTATTACATTTGAGAGATTCGCATCAGTAAACATTTATTTTCTCGTAACTTAACTATTTCAACAAATATACTAAAGCGACGTTCATGAACTTCTTTCAACTTGAAAGATTCTCAAGAGATAAAAGTTTTAATTAAATAGCTTTGCATCCGAGTTAAAAGACGAAATGAATATTAATATTTGCCAAAAAGAGTTTGTTTACAGCCTATATACAAATTTTGTTGTAGCTGTGTAGTGTCGGCTTAGAATAGTACATACATACATAATATACTCACGGCTGTAAATCCCAAGAAGGGGTAGCCAGAGCTAAGGAATTAGAAATTCCTCAGCCACTTTTGGAAAGTTGAGTGGGGAGAAGATGGTAAAATAAAGGTTGTTGGTGATGGGTCTCCAACCGCATCGCCCAAAATTACTTTAAAAACCCCAATACCGTTAGTCGTCTCTTACGTACACCCACCGGAAGAAATGGGGTAGTGCTATTCTAAGCCGACACTACACAGTAGTAGAATAGTACTAAACCAAATATTCACGCGGGTTTCGTTAGAGGTAACTTAGGGGTTTGAGGCATTTGAAATTATTGTGTTAAATGCTGCAAATTCAACTTAAATGTAAAATTATTAAATAATAACAGTTGGTAGAGATATTTAGAGTTATTTCATCTGGTTATCAAAGATAGTAGTGCAGTGTCGGCTTAGAATAACACTACCCCATTTCTTCCGGTGGGTGTACGTAAGAGGTGACTTACGGTATTGGGGCTTTGAAGGAATTTTCGGGCGATGTGGTTGGAGACCCATCACCAAAAACCTATATTCACCATCTTTTCCCCACGCAACTTCCAAAAGTGGCTGAGAAATTTTTGATTTCCTAGCTCTGGTTACCCCTTCAAGGGATTCATAGCCGTGAGTATATTATGTATGTTATCAAAGATACATAGCAACAAAGTTACGCTGTATAACATGACAAACGTAATACCTATACTTACTTATACGCATGCCATTATTCCCATTGGGGTAGGCAGAGACTATCGATCGCCACTTAGTACGATCCTGACAAACACAATATCTATCTGATGTGATTACAAAAAAAAATTCAATCTATTCATTCAAAATTAGGCACATTTGTTTTGTTTTATCTTCCGTTAAGTTCAATTTCTTGTAAGAATAAAATATTCTAATTTTAGTTGAATTTAAAGAAAAAAAGAAGATTATTTGTAGATGCGTAATAAAACCTTTCCCACATCAATTTCTAAATATAACCGAGGATTTGTTGATTCAATATTACCCTTATAGGAATTAAGCCGTAAGTATAGAAGTAATCTGATGGTTTTCTGTTTTTGACATATCAAAAAAAACGAACAAATTCTTAAAATAAAACCAATTTAATCAATGTACCTTACTTTAATCTCGGTATCGAGAGATG